>JARFXV010001127.1:107500-437500 GCA_031761425.1 Cosmopolites sordidus | reverse complement strand
AGAAATAATGAAGATCTAATCTATAATATGGGAAAAATAACTGAATGAGGTAGAACTCCCTAGGATATTCCTGAACTTTCAATTATTAGTTTTCGTTTTTTTTTCTTTCAAGTCAAACAAACAAAATATGTCTTTTAATATAATTTGGAGGGATTTAATACTGTAGAAATCTGATAAACGTCAATTTAATTCTGAAATATCTCCAAATATTACTATATAGAATTTTAAAAATATTATATTTTAAAAATACATATACAGAATGACAAATAATGCCAAGGAGATTAAGAAAATGTAGTAAATATTACGAAAATGTTCTCAAGTCGCATTTGGAATGTAGATATAAAAAATTTTCACAAAATTTTCAATGGGTTATTTAGACTGAATAAGTACAATGTTATCTCAAAACCCACCTCAAAAACCAGTTTTAAGCATTGAGAATAAATGACATCAACAACCAAAAATGCAGGCATTGATAAGGATAGATGGCGCTTATGGTGCGCAAGTACCAAATTATTGTTAAAAATTACAGTTATAATTATGCATTCAACTGTGACCGTTTTGTTCAACTGTACCTTAACAATTTTCATACCACATACTAGACAGGTAACTTAAATATAACATTTAAAATTCTAGAAAAAATATTTGGAAAGTAAAATGGCATTCTTAGATTTCAATTTTAAAAATTAAGGCACTATAATTAGGAAAGTAGATTGCACTCAGCCCATTTATAAGATTTGACAGTCAAGCGATTACATGGCTTAAAGAATGTGCTGAAAAAATATTTATATAATATTTATAGTTAAAGTTTAAGTTGTTTAATATTTTTTATAAGCAGAATTACATAACTTCTGATGAACTAATGGACTTAATTTTAACTTATTCATAGTGTAAAACATCATTTTAAAAACCTTACTGACTTGACATTACCTGTAATATGTGATCTCCGCTCTGCAGTCTCCCATCTCTATCTGCAACTCCCCCAGGTAGAATGGTCTTTACAACCACCCCCATATTTCTCATACCAACAATGCCAAAACCTAAGCCTGTGCCATCATTAATCAAATCTATGCTTTCAACCTGAGACCATTCACTATTAGGTAAATTATCTGAACCTGTTTTAGAAGTATCACTACCCACAGAAGGAGATCTATGGATTATATCATCATCAAGATGGTTAAAATTACTATTACCTTGAATCACCCTTAAAGCCTTCAAAGAAAAAATAATTACAGAAAGACATAACTTATTAAGATTCTTACCTCCGAGTTACAAAGAGTTCCATTAAGTTTTTGACAATTAAGTATAGAAAGCATTTTATTGTCTGATGTGGCAAATGCTGATGTTTGAGGTGAGCTAGGAGAAATTGGTGCTGAAGGTACTCTTTGCTCATCAAAATCTCTAGTAGGATAATCACTATATTCAGGATCATATAATTCACCTGCTGGAGGTACATTAAGAACTAGTTCACCTGCAGCAGTAATATCAAAATCCACTGGTAAAATTGAAGGGTGTTGCCCCAATTGCTGATTTAATTCACTTAACGAGTCTTGAACTGTGATTATACTTCTAAATACAGGATTTTCCAAGACAGAAATTAACAATTTTAAATCTTGGTATGTATTCATTTGTAATTTTGGATCTCCTAGATCATCTACTGTATGCTTAATATCTTCTAAAAGTTGTAGGGCGCTAGAAATATCCGCGTTTAAATGCATCATGGTGGTAAATTTCAAAATATGATACTGAAATTATACACGTCCAAAAACACTGAAAGTTTATAAGTTTTACAAAGCAGTCATATTTTTGCTGCTATTATTATCCCGATACTTTACGAATGTCAAAATACGAATGTCAAGCGCTTCCTGGAATGCTAATCGTTTGTATCAAGTTATTTTAGGAACTTACTATTTCAAGAAAATGAGCCGGATATTATTACAGTTACTGTCAACTTTTGTGTCGTATATATTCTTTAACCTGACTTTTAAATGAAAATTGTGTTTACATTTATTTAATTAATTATATTAGATTTGAAATATGTATGAGGTAAGATATAATCTGTTCGTACTCACCAATTATTGTAATTGTTTATATTTTATAGAATGCTAGCTTTCATTATGCGACAGCAGCCTCTGCTGTAGGTCCTGAAATATCTCAATGGTTTCAAGCTGTAGATAGAGATAGATCAGGAGAAATTAGATGGGAAGGTACAAAAATAAAATATTTATAAAGCCAGTGCTAGTATCTATATCTATATTTACTATTTGAAGAATTGCAGTCGGCCTTGGTAAATGCACAGGGTGAACATTTTTCTGATACAGCATGTAGATTAATGATTGGCATGTTTGATAAAGATAAAACTGGAACAATCAGTGTCAATGAATTCCAAGAGCTTTATAACTATATCAATCAGTGGTTGGGAACATTTAAAATGTATGACAGGGACCAATCAGGTAGCATTGAAGAACAAGAATTAGGTGCAGGTAAACACATCATTTTTATACATTTATTGATGCAGTAACAACAGTGTAATTATTATTGTAATTAATTTTGGCATTTATTAGTATTATCTAAGAAAAACAAATATGGATTTTTTACAATGAATGAATGTATCTTAAGTTTAATGTATAATATTTAAGACTAAGGTACTAAGGTAGAAAAAACCTATTTAAAAATACATTTTTGCTTTGACAGATTAATAATATATACATCCAAATACGTCAATATTAAGATAAATATATACATTTTCTTTCAATGTATGTACTGTAAGATGGTCAAGTGTGTGACAGGTAGTACTTTTTATGTTAGTCTTCTATTAAATGCATCAATTCCATATTTTTAAGAATTCATAGGAAATGAGGATAAGGTCTTTAGATAAATTCAGGGGAAACTACTCAGATGTGATCTTTCTGTATAGACATTTGAAGTTTAAAAATTAGATGTTTATACATCAAGTATAATTTACACTGCTTATATTATATATTTCTTACAGAGTAAATTTTAGACACATCATTTTTGTAGTGTGCACCATTTAGACGTTTATTCTGAAAATCTGTTATATTAACAAATAAAATGCCAGTCAATATTGAAAGTTTTGTGAGGGTGTATAAATTATTAAATATATTTAATTTTACTGTTTATATTTTTGGAGATTGTGGAAATAAGCTATACCTTTATTACCATATCATCATTTTATTCTTGCAAAATTAGGTGCTAATTTATAATGGACTGCCACTTACTTAGTAGTTTTTCTAGTTATTGCATTTTTATACAATTCTATAGTTAGTATGTTGGACAATCACTGTATTAATTAATTTATGAAATACTTCACTCTTCTAATAGTCCACTTATATCAGTCTTTTGTATCTCTAATCCAATCTGCAGACACTTGCTTTATATTGTTTGTTAATCAAGTTAGTAGACTTCCTCTGCATATAAAAGCATCTTTCCCCAATATCCATTTCGTGATCTTTTTGGTCCATCTTTTGCTGGGCATTCTTGAAATGTATTCCAGTCCTATTTCAGATTTATTATTTACTCTACTGCATCTGTAATCGCAGTTGTTTGCCGGATTTGTTCATTTTGGTATTCAGTCTTTTAATGTGATTCCCAGCATAAAATGTTCCACGGATTTTTGTACAACTTTCACCCTGTTTACTGATCTTTATATTATTATGTATTAAAACTGGTTTAAAAACATGTTTGTGCTTACCATACTCAGCTCAGGCCAACTCTATCCTTCATTAGATCTCACAGGTTTGATTATCCCTGTTAACTTTAATCTCATGTCCAAGATATTTGTAGGATGTAACTTGGGAAAGGTCTTTTTCTTGGAGTATTGGCTAGAGCCCAGATTTGTTATAAATTAATTTAACTTATGTTGATTTTAAGGTCAGCTCTATGCCAATCAGCTGTCAATTTTAATATTCTTGATAGAATAATTGATTTTGAGTTGATAAGTTGACATTCTTGAACATTTCTCTTCTTTACATCATCAGAAGTCATACATTTATTGGGAGTTTTTTTCTTTGTTATTTGCTTCGAAACTTTTTGTATTGCATTTATTATAATGTCATTAAACGTTTCTATATTAATTTCCATTGTATTTCCTGGATGTTCTAATATGCTTTGTTGATATTTTTAATCTTCATCAGTATTTGCATCTCCTTTCTTAGATTTAGCATGATTGTTGACCTGGTCATTCTGTGATCATTTTCTACTGATGGCTGGTTGAGATACTGTAACATCTTGAACGATTTGTGTTCAGAGTCGCTCATGTGAATTTTCCCCATTTTTTTTTTGTAGTAAATCTCTCATTCTGTAGCTTTAAGTAGGAATTACTATATCTTAAAGGATCTGATTTAGGTCATATTCCAATTCTAGAATTTTCGGATCGTTTGAAAGCTTTTGCGTATTACAAGTAGCGATGTGCATTTTTCGGCTTCCCTTGCTTCCTACCCTTGCCGGTCTTGCTTCGTAATTGTTAACACTCTCTGATTGTTGTTTAACAGTACTGCTACCTTGCCTAGTGGCAAGCAATCTACCGGAAACTTAATATTTCTTGTTTATTTCATATTAAAAGAATTTAGTTATATATTTCCTATCCCGCTGACCAGTGTGGGTTGATAGGAGGTCATGGTGTTATCAGAATCATCTTAAGAGTGATTTAATCCAAATATACTGACATTTTTATTGTTTGTAGATGCAATTGTAAAGAATGTGGTATGATAATTTGGGATAAAACTAACCCATTAATTTTTCCTTTTAGCATTGCAACAGATGGGTTTTAGATTCTCTCCAGAATTTGTAACATTTTTAATACAAAAGAGTGACCTTAAAAACCATAAGACAATGTCTATAGATCAATTTATTTTGACTTGTATTCAGCTTCAGAGATTTACAGAAGCATTTCGAGATAGGGATACACAACGAATGGGGGAAATTACTATCGGATTTGAAGATTACCTAACCATAGTTTTAAATTGTTCAACATGAGATCATTTATTAAAAATTACTGACAAATAGCTTGGATTTATAGTTTGTTTTTATAGATTATAGTGAATACAACATGATTTTTTAGCTTAAATTTGTAGTTTTATATACTATTTTATTGTAATTTTGCTAAATGTATTGTTAGTTACCTTGTTAGAGATCTTCCTTATTAAGAACAATTAATAACAGCGAAAATGAAGTTTATTTGGCAAAGTTGGTGCTTGAAAGCTGTATGTTACAATATAATAAATTTTTATGAGTAAATAAATTCGTTAAATTTATATGAAACAGCTTCTTTATCCAATTAGAAACAAAATTGCAATTATATTTACAAAGCATGTGCAATGAGTTTTTTTAGAATGTTTAAATCAGTGGTGTCTGATTTTATATTAAATAATGGTTTCTGGGATTTTTATATATATATATATATATATATATATATATATATATATATATATATATATATATATATATATATATATATATATATATATATATATATATATATATATATATATATATATACCGACTTTATCGTTAAAAGCAATTGGAACCATTAAGTATAAATGAACTGAATGTTTTCTAATTAGATAAATTACAAATATAAATCGAAACACAAAGCAATTAGACTAATCTCACTTTTAATTGATCTGTATTTAACAAAATATTTTTTTTTAGCTACTAACTACTTAAAATAATAGAATTTTAAAAATACATTTAACGATCACAGGCATTTTTAATAACAAAAGATCAATTTAAGGTGTGGATTAAAATATTTGTATGAATATATTTTCTTGTATCAAATATTTTCATACACACGTTTTAATCAAATGAGCACCACGTAAATTGGCCTTGATATATTATTTTAAAATTGCAACTTATTGTAAATTCCATGATTTTTATTTATTTGTTTCCGTTTCACTCCGAACGTCTACTAAACTATATCACTCACTCAGCCGAAATAATAAAAACTATTTGTACTCTTTCCAAATACGTTTTTTTTTAAAATATATTTATTTATTTTTTTTTTATAATTTTACTGGTAAAAAGAAATTAACCCTATTGATTAATTGATCTTTAAATGCTGTGTAAAATTTAGTTTGATTTTAAAAGAGGATGTTTTTTTCCTCCAGTTGACAAAAATAAAATTTTTATACACTTTGTAGTTTTCTTTTACTTTAGTTTCTTTTTTTTAATCAGGCACTACATTTTATTTTTAGTTTAATAACTATAAGTTAGTAGGTCTATTGTAAGCGTAATATATTGTGCCCTAGGATTTTCAGTTCTTGTATCCTATTTTTTTTCTCTACCAATTTAAAATTAAATTATTTTACTTACTTATTTTTTAAAAGGGAAGTTTTTAAGCGTTCTGAGAGTATGTGACGTTCTTCACACATACTATTTTACTTATCTAGATGTAAATAATCTAATTTTAACAATAAAACAGTAAACACCTTTATGCTAAGTCTTATTGGGAACGTTGTGTCAAACCAAATATTTTTAAAATATCATTATATGAATTTTACTTATATTTAAAAGAAATAAATATATATTTATATTTGGAGTAGCCGTAAATATTAGAGGACAGATTTATTTGATTTTGACTTCCTTTCCTTCTCAAAATCAAACCTAGTTCTAATCATGCCCAGTACGACACACTGTCCTTACTCATCCAATTAGTTGACCAAATTATGACTAGAATCTCTGCATGTACCCCTTACAGGGTGTGGTAGAAAGATCCTCACATTTTGAGGGAGCCCTATGCGGGCTCTAGTATGAGTAAATCACTCATAAAACAACCGACAATATTGGAGTTTGTTGGTAGCCGCTCTTTTTTCTTTTTATTCGTCGATATAGGATCTGCATTTCCTTTTTTTGGTAGTTTTCTTTTTTTCAATTTTTTTAACTACCGTTTCATTATATTTTCTTGTATTTTCTCTGCATAACCTTTTGTCTTCGTTGTTCTATATATAATCTCTGAGATTTCACAGTTTCTACTTTCAACATTTGCTGTCTTAGGTGTTTTTTCTTCTGGATTTACTTATGTTCTTTTATTATTATCTGCCCCTTGATGATGAAAATAATTTTCCAAGCGTACGAAATCTTGGGAATCGTAGGACACATTTTTACAAATTTGCACGGGTAATAGGTGAATATATAAAAAAAACAAATCTAAACTCTGATTCGATCAAACTATCGTTATGCCTGACTCTAAAATAGGCGAGTAAAATTCGAAAATAGAATCAACTGAATTTTTGAAATTATTTAAATATTTCGCAATACTGCAATATCAGCTTTCCTTGAAACAACAAGCAGGCTTTCAAAAATTTATTTTAACAGATTAAAACCCGCACTTTTTATAGATGAATTCTTATTTCTTAATAATCATTTAAAAGAATTTCATCAAACCATAATACACCTTGATGCAGATGACCCAGCGTATAACCATGTCCGAAGAAAGACCTTACTTTTACGTGAATCGCTTATGGAAAGTTGTGTATTTAGAATAAGCTTGAGTGGGCAGCAGTGTTGTATTTTTGTACACAATTTAATATATATATATATATATATATATATATATATATATATATATATATATATATATATATATATATATATATATATATATATATATATATATATATATCCCTTGCCCCTATATAGGTCCCTTGCAAGGTCCCTCCGGTTTTCAAGCCCTTTTTTCTCTCTTATATCTTCCATTACTACCTCTCTCCACTGCTCGCTTTCCCCTCCCCTCTTCTCCTTTCTGGTTGTTTCCATCCGATTCGCCGTCCTTGTATTGGCCATGCGTTCAAGATGCCCCAGTCACTGTAATCTTCGTGACTTTATTTAACTTCACATTCATTATACATTTCTCGGTTTGAACGACTTTCCCATCTTTCCTTTAACTTTTTGCCTCAATATGGACGTAATATTTTTCTTTGCTATTGCATCTTGCTATTTTATTCTGCAACCTCTTATTCCACGTCAATATATCTATCGCGTACAATATTGTTGTCTAATCACTGTCTTCGTTTTTCTCTTCCATGGCGCTGCATTTTATATTAATTCGCTAGTCTTAGATCTGTTTCTGGTCCTTCCTCACATTTATTGTTTATCGGAGATCCTAAATACATATAATGTTCTGTTTCCTGGAAGCTTATCATTGCATTGCGTGTTTGTACATGTATGATTTCTAATCTCGTGCTTGTACGTTTGTTCCTCAGTCTCCTATATTTTCTCTTTCCTACATTAATTTTTAATCAAATCTTCTGTGCTGCCACTTACTAGTTATCCTGTTTCAAGAGAACCACGTTATTAGTATATGCAGGGCACAAACATTTCCTATATAAAAAAACTATGTATAAAACTAATGGTTATAAGATATTTCTATTAAAGACTTGAACAAAACTTTAGAGTCTATTTAAAAATATTAAAATTACCACTTAAAACGTTTTTGGATATTTATATTTTAAAATTGAGATATTTGTGTTGGTGCTTCTGAAATTCGATACATATTTTAATTAACCAGTTTACTTGATTAATTTAGTTTGACACATGTTAGTAGTAGTATATTTCCTTAGTAGCATAATACTTATATTAATTGAAAACGTTGATTAATATTTTATACAACTATTTAGCCATCTAGTAAAATTTAGAATATTAAAGGACTTTTTACCTATTCTAACAGCCATCTAGATTTAATATTAAAATAAATGGAAGAAATGTTACAATATAACGAACCCTATGGAAAACGAAAAACGTATTTACATTTTTTTAGATTAAGAGTAAGATTTATAGAAAATGTATATTTACATATAAATGTCATCTAAATTCAGGAGACTGTTGTAATTATTCTTTGTGATCATTTTTAGGATATTTTAAATCATACCGTTACATCAATATAAAATATATTAGTTATAATTCAAAATATTTGTGTCTATAACCATTAAAGCAACTGGAAAAATCGACTGAAATTATCCTGTAATATGAAACGGGGCGTCAATAGGACCTTATTAAGTGGTACTTATTATTTAAGTGGAATGATGTGTTAGGTTCCCTAAAATAACAGAACCGTGAATGAAAAAATATTCGAGTTTAACAATACTAATTAGCAGGAAATTTTCGTCAATATAACGATTTTTCTAATTGATTTGATTCTTTCAGTTTACTATTACGTTGTATTATTTTATTAGTTAGTGTTTTGAAGTTTCATTTTTCATGATATTACTAGAAGTCTTTATTTTTTTTTATTTAAAGGCTTAAAGTTTTGCATATAAATATCTTCAGTTCCTACATCTAGTTTCGATGTACAGTTTAGCGTACTCGGTGTAATAATTATTTCATTTTGCGTTGTAGGACATAACAGTGTTGTTTCGTTTACTTCTTCTTCGTTGTCTTCTTGGTCTTCAAATTGATCTAGTTTTTCTGACGAATCATCTTCCTGAGTTTTCTCTTCATAGTTGAATGAATTATCTAGAAAAATTTGAATAATTAAAATGACATAAGATGGATAAATATATGATATCTTGAAAATATATAACAATATCAATAGAAATAGTGTATAAGGCATTATACATTTTAATTTTATATACATTAATTTGTTTTATAATTTTTATTTTTTAATGTGATTAGGTTAGTTAGTTTATTAGAAAAGACCATTCATAAATTAGTGCGTGCTTTGTTTATACAAATTACCGCCGTTGAATGTTACAACAACAGAGCATCACAGAAAACCGTAACTATGATGCAGATGGAACGTTTTTTCGCAGATGGAACCGTTTTCACTTTGTTTGGCACACTTTTACCTGCTCTCACCCACTGTTTTTGCTGTTGTTTTGTCTCTGGAGGGTAATGGTGACCATGTTTCATCTACCATTATAAAACGTAGAAGAAAGTCAGCAAAATCGTGTTTAAATTGTTTAAACACTTTTGAGAAGTGTTCATTCGAATGCGTCTATTGTTCCCACTAACAAACCATCCATCGAGGGAAAAGCTTTTTCACCCGAAAAAATCATGTAATATGTAATGGACACGATCTAAGGAGATGTTTAGAATGTCAGTTGGCTTGTGTTTATTCAGTCAGCGATCATTTAGTCGGTTTTTGGATATTCCGAGCATTCTTCTTTTTCAATGCCAGTCGGGCTTACACCCACTAATATGTTCGTAGTTATACCTACTATGTCAAAACTTATTTGCTTTATTCTATCGCCCAAAAAAGTGAATAAACGCAGGCACCATGTAATTTAATGAATCATACCTGACAAATACCATAATTATTTGATCATAGGTGCACCATCTTTGGGGCAAGCGGAGAACTTTTCGAACGACCCTCGTATCTCATTACGATGATTTCACACTAAAAAAAATGTGTTTTTAATCTATTGATGATTTCAAGGGCGTTTCAAATAGATATCTTAAACCGGGTAAATTTTAGTAATGGTCATACCGCATTTGGCAATGAGGCACTATCGTGGGAGACTATTTTTACATTATGGAATTTTACAGGGTTCACATACATCTAAATGATGACAATCTATGCGGTCAACTACTACTCAGTAATTAGTTCAGAAAATGTGATATGTGTACATAAAATGATAACAAAGACCGATCGGTACATCTACCATATGCTAAATAAAAATAAAATTATGAGTGCTCGTGGTAATTCATCCCCTCAGACCAACAATATTTATGTATCTGGCTCTCCACTTGAGTCTGTGGAATCTTTTAGCTACCTGGATAGTCTCGTTAATTCTAGTGGAGATCTGGACTCGAAAATCCGTAACTGACTTAGCTGTGCTTCTTGAGCCTTTTGGAAACTTCGCCATATAGTTTTTGGAAATCCTCACCTACCTGTCCTTGAAGGTGAATGTAGTTGTGTATCGACCTCTGATCGTGTCTTTGCTTACGTGGTCGTAAATCGTGGGTACCCTACAGAAAACAGCAACGTCATTTAAGACAGATAATGTGGATCAGATGATACCAAAAGAAACCAAAGGAAGTTCTCAGTGGGGCGATCTATTTGTTGATAGAGGTTCTCGTGGGGAGAGGGAGCCTACGGTGGGTGGGGCATTTGACCAGGCTAGACGGCCGTCGTCTAGAAAAGTGTATATTATATGGTGAATTGATCTCTAGTGAACGTAGGAAAGGAGGTCAAAAACTTCATTACAAGAATGCTCTCCATGAATCAATAAAGAGCGTTAATGCTAGTTGTCAATGCGAGGTGAATGCCTCCAACAAAACCCAATGGAAACAACCGGTTCATCAGTATCAAGGACCAAGGCCTATAAACAGATAAATGCCGACTCCTAGCCAGTTCGCATGTCGGACGCTTTTGGAATGACTAGTATTCGGTTAATAGAGGGAGAAGGGGTCTGCGGCAGGTATCTATCGACCCTTTCTATGATGCTATTAAGTATCCATTATGCCGCTGTGGACTCGAGGGAACCGCATGTTTGTTTACTATATGTTTGTCAAAAGTGGTGAGTACGTGAATAAAATACGTTTCTACAGCGGTGTCACTTCAGCATCGGACGTCATAGTGAGATCCCTAGCCACAAGATCATTCTCAATTAGGTAACTGCATTTCAAACGAGGGGTTGAAATCTTGGACCTTCTCGGTCGGTGAGATGTTTTCCGAAGACATGCTCTGCTAGACTTAACACTTTTGAATTGGGGATGAGTAGGAACACTATAAAGCGTATTTTGTATAAGGATTTGGGTTTTCACGTGTATAAATTGATGATTGTTCCAGGAGTAGTCAATAAACCAAACTGCCGATTTTGGGCCTCAGAAAATCGCCGTGAATTGCACCAGAGAACACTGTCAGTAAAAAATAACTGTATGGTGTGGTATTGGTAAGTACGACATCAAGTCAGTCGAAATCGAGTCACAATAGTCACTAGTTCAGACCGCCATGTTACCATGTTTTAAACACATAAATGACTCACAACATGAATGATCTCGAATGGGAGGTTATACCGCATCCGCCGTACTCTTCAAATCTTGCGCCAACCGATTATCACCTCTTCTGCTCGCTATCCAACCAAATGAGGGGCGTAACCTTCGCTAACGATGAGGACCTCAAAAACTGGCTTAACAACTTCTTGGAGTCCAAACTCTGCGATTTCTGGCGAAACGGCATCAATGAATTGGTCGAGAGATGGGAACAGGTCGTGAACAATGACGGAGAATACATCACTGATTAATTTATTGTTAATAATTGTTGCTTTTTTCAATAATTCAATAATATAATAAAAAAAGACGGGAATATATGGAACTAAATATATTATACGCACCAAATGTATTAGTGTTATTGTAAGTTCCCTGTTAAAAAAAAATTACGATGGGTGATTCCAAACTATTTAATGAAGTGCGTGTAAATTCGTTAATTAGCCTTGCAATTATTTAACGATGGAGACCTCTGGACCATATCTAAAATTAATAGGCAATAAAACTTGTATTCCGTTTTACGATGTGTCGGTATTTAGAGTAGAAGTTGGGGTAGAGGCAATTAGAGTTGATGTGTGACAAAGCGCCTACCGCAGTGACAAGTAAGTAGCCTGAAAGAAAATGAGGGGCGTCATGCCTTTCATTTATGAAATATTCGTATTTCACACTGAATGGATGCTGGAGTATATTATGGTAAGCCTATTATAGATTAAAGTAATGTTTTATGTAAACTACAAAAGCGCACTAATTTAAAAATTGATCTACTGCATATATATTATGTCTGTGTATCATTAGCGTATAATATCAGGACAACTGAAGACACACTAGCACATTAAAAAACAAAGAATATCTCAGGAACAATTTCATATTAGGTGATGGTGATTTAATTAACATTTATCTTTTTTTTTTAATCAAATTGTTCCGTTGATAGTTCCGTAAAACGTTTTTGAAAGAACATTTTAAGAAAAATTGTAACATTTTATTGAAATGGATGAAAAATAATACATGATTACAATAATTTACGTGCATTAAATTCAATCAGTTCATGCTACGTAGGATGAAATTGGTAAAATAAGAAGGTAAGTAAGCGAGAAGTATATAGCACCTATTAGTAATAAATTAGCATTTTTTGATAATAGAAAAAAAGCGAACTAAAGTGATCGCTTGCTTAAGTTTTTGAAATAGGAATATCAAATATTGTGTCGTCAGGAAAGTTAGAAACTTTGCAGACAGATTTTGTTATTTTCTTGTTATAAATTGGCACTTCATCTCACTTACTAACGTATAGATAAATATAAATATGCAGGATGTAAGGGTAAGCTGTACTTTTCTTTATGCCATTTTGAACAAAAAGTTTCCTTAAAGATGTATTTAAAATGCAACCAGTTCCGCAGAAAACTAGTCAGAACTTTTCCGAACTGGTCAGAAATTTTTTTAATAATTGTTATTTCGACTGTCGTGTTTATTTCAATCGAACGAATTCAGTTTTTATTGTATTGACCTCTTAATGTACTATTTGAAAATAAAATATAATATTTTAACAGCCATTTATTCCATACATTTCAATATAAATTTGGTTTGTTTTGTTACAAAAAGAAGGAAACTTTATACATTATTGTCGTTTAATGCCAAAGTTGAAATTACTAGCACTAATTTTTCACACTACAACACGTTTTAAATGATTCAAGTCACATTAAGAAACACATGATTAATTGTTTTATAAAATTAACTGTTTAAAGTGTCCACCGTGTTTGATGAAAGAAGCTTAGTCGATTTATAAAATATTGAGCAATAAACTTAGATTCCTTTGGTTTTGGCCAATAAACCATTCACCATATTTTGGTCTGTGTGAAAAATCTACGGGTAAGAGTGCTTGAACCTGTTAAAGATAGAGCAATTGCTCCTTTTAGTGTTCAATGTTTTACCCTACTCAACACTTCGAGTAAGGTAAAAGAGGGTAATGGGAAACAGCGAGCAGTGGTGGTCACCTAAACATTTACAAAATTACACATCCGAGAGTCGTGTAAACGACCTCTCCGCCCCGCTCTGTGCCCCTCGCCACTGTTGCGAACGACTCGTGCCAGTAGCCGCCGCGCATTTCGGACATGACATGACGTATGACAGCCGTGTTTTGTTTTTGCGCCTCACCGATGTGAATTTTCGTCGAAATAAAACAAACGGTAAGTGTCGAATTTCATAATGTACCTAAATAAGACTTTTATGTATGTTATGTGCAACTTAGATTGCGATAATAATTTAATTTTTTTTTATTTTTGACTTTTTTCTCATCAGTGTAGTTGTGGGCAATGACAGTCAGGTGATCACATTACCCGCAAAGTAATGTGCTTGTAAAGTTAATAATCTAAATAATTTATACTGATAATTTTTTTTCTAGATGCCGAAATTACGGGTTAGAATTACCGAACAGGATACCTGGTCTGATAGTCTGGAAAAAACTATGCAGTTTAATGAACAAGGTTATTCCATACGAAAAACAGTTAAAACTGACTTCAAGTCTACAAAAGATATATAAAAAAATCTAACTTGGGTCTACGTCTTGGACGACATACTATCTTTAGTTCCGAAGTAGAAGACGAAATAGCAAATTTGGTGAGAAAGATGAGGTTGAGTTCATTTATGATCAGAAATAATATTTCTGTTAGGAAGCCAGGAACAACAAGCATAAACAGAATCACAGTTTTTAAT
This sequence comes from Cosmopolites sordidus, assembly GCA_031761425.1. Taxonomy (NCBI): domain Eukaryota; kingdom Metazoa; phylum Arthropoda; class Insecta; order Coleoptera; family Curculionidae; genus Cosmopolites; species Cosmopolites sordidus. Next base: position 422,854 of record JARFXV010001127.1, on the reverse strand, counting down.
AAAACGGGGATGCAGTTGTCCTATACGCTGCTAGGAAAACTGATGGAAAAACATGGATTTGTTCCAAAAAAATCTATAATTACGATGAAATAGGGAAAAATACTAGCTATCCATCACAAGCTGGGAGAGAGGAAAAACTATTACCTTGATGCGTGCAATGAGCGCTGCTGTTGGATTTATTCCGCCAATGTTTATATTTCCTAGAAAGAGGTTGACTCCACTACTCGAGAAGAATGGCCCAACAGGAGCTCGTTACAAAAACTCAGACAATGGTTGCATCAATGAGAATCTCTTTCTTGAATGGCGGTACCACTTTAAGCAGCACGCTAAGTCGTCTGCGGATGAACCCATCCTCTTAATACTAGATAACGATGCTAGTCACATTTCATTTCCTGTCTACGAATATTGCAAGCTCAACCATATCCATATGCTGTCTTTGCCATCACAACGTCTCATAGAATGCAGCTCCTGGATGTTTCTTTCTCTGGGCCACTAAAAACAGCTTACAAAAAAGAATGTGACTTATTTATGAAAAGCCATCTCGCAAAAAAGATAACCCCCTTGTGACGTAGCATCCTTGGCGACGAAATCATTTAATAATGTTGCGTCTATTAGCAAAGGAGAATCTGGAATTAGAGGAACTGGTATTTTTCCAATAAATTCCGAAATGTTTTCAGAAGAAGAATGACATTCTCCAATCTGAGTCTACTGCAGTTCAAGATTGTGATGAATCTATTTCAATTGCTGCTACTAATGCAGTGCAAGATATAAGGTCGATTCCCATGCCCATCGAAGAAAACAAGTAGACCCACCAGTTCCTAAACGAGATATTGTATCAACATCTCAAACCAAAGAGACGTCAGATAAGGTGCTTACAATCCAAGATTTCATTAATTTGCTAAATAAAGCACCTGTCCTGAATATAAGACAGGGCCGAAAGAAGCAACAAGCTACAGTTTTAATTTCAACGCCAATCAAAGAAGACCTGGTAGAACAAGAAAATAAGAAAATTAGGAAATCTCAACAAGATAAAGGAAAAGGGAAAGATAAAAAGAAATTGAAAGGTAAGGGCCAAGGAAAGAAGACTAAGGTGCAGAAGGAGAGCCCCGAAAGAGCAAAGAGGTAAGTTTGGAATCAAACGATACTTCGGTATCAGACGTAAATACTAATGAGTTATGCCAGGATGATGAGGATGATGATGCAGAAGATGCAGGACATAGATGTCTAATATGCAGCGAATTCGGATGAAACAACGAGATGTGGTGCAGATGTACTTCATGTGGGCTGTGGGCTCACACGGACTGCACTGGGTGGGACTCAGCCAAAGGATATATCTTAAATTTTGTTGGACTCTGACAAAGTGACCACCATTGCCCCTACCTCGATGCAATGAGGGTGAAATCGGGTTTTTTAATTGTCATTATTTCCATAGTCGATTTCAAAAGTGATTAAAACTGATCTTAATTGATAGCTGAATAAGTAAATTCTTTTATTAAGCGGTTGCTATAAAGATTTTATTTTGAAATAAACTTTTATTTGAATTCTCGCTTAAGTGACTCTCATTACTCTCTTTTACCTCACTTCTTGTAGAATCCTTTTCAAAAAGATGTAAAATTTGGTCTTCCTTCATGACCGATATACGAAGCATATCGTGATATTCGCATACACAATATATTTTTAGTTTTAAATCGAACTTCAGTGTGTTAAATGTGACCAATGATAAATTTTTGTTTGCAGTGTTGGTGGTTTTTGCAAAATAAAATTATTGGGGACGGTGCCGCTGGTATTGCCTATCGATATTGGCTGATGCAGGACATGATTCTTAATTAAAAAAAAATGTTTTAACAATGTTCATTAGTTTATTTGCAGTTTATTCGTAAGTAATAACCAATTAATGTTTGTTAAATATGCTTTTACATATATTTGCTTAAAATGTTAATTCTTATCATAGCTTTTCGATTGGTAATATTTTTTTCTCGGGAATCCTTAGGTTTTTGACCTTTGTTGTAAGGGACTTTTTCTTTAAAATGACGCAAAGAAGTGTTTGAATTTACAACAGTGCTTTCCCTTACACCCTGTAGATATCAACTGTACATATATTTACAGTGTTGGAAATAATTCATGATAACAAAATCAGCAAGACACGCTTTCTAGACTCATTTTTTGGCGATTGCTAATTAGTTTAATTTGGTCATATTTATTAACTGGTCCCTCTAATAACTATTATACCGGTATTGAAAAAAGTTGTATCAATAAGAGTGTTAGATAGTCAAAGGGACAATCCGGTAATTTCTATTTTATCTTGAAATAGAAATAACGGCGTTATATAATGAAAATAATATCGTTCAAATGACCCCTCGGCTTCGTCTGGTGGAATGCATCTTGGACGGACCCCCACTTTGGGGAAAAATGATCTTTTCCAACGAAGCGGACTTCCGATTTAATGGATCTGCAAACATAACTGCAGGATTTGGGTCGATGAAAATCCTCAAGTGATTCAGGACTTACCTCTTCATCCTTCAAGGAGGCAAGAATCGTTCCGATCTTTAAGAAGGGCGATCGTTGCAGTATCTTAAACTACAGACCTGTGTCGATTTTGTCGCCTTTTGCTAAAGTATTTGAGATGTCCGTTTATGCGTGCATATTCAGTCAAGTTAAGAGTGTGATATCATAGAGGCAGCATGGATTTTTTGCTGGTCGGAGTACGATTAGCAATTTGGCTTGCTTCGCTCAGTTTGTTGGTCGGGCTTTGGATGATGGTGGACAGGTCGATACGGTCTACACTGACTTCTCTAAGGCCTTTGATCGAATGGATCACTCCATCTTGCTGCAAAAATTGGCAAATTTTGGATTCAGTGACAAACTTATACTATTATTTGAGTCATATTTGAGCGATCGAGTGCATTACGTTGAGGTAAGAGGTTATAGATCACCTCAATTTACCGCCACGAGTGGGGCCCCACAGGGCAGTAATCTTGCTCCCCTTATTTTTGCACTATTTATTAATGATATAGTAACAAATGTTTCAAGCAATATTTTAATGTACGCAGATGATCTGAAACTATATAGAAATATAAATAGCAACGCTGACTGCTTTATGTTGCAGAACGATATTGAGGTTGTTGAAGAATGGTGCAACATCAACAACTTGCCGCTGAATTTTGGCAAGTGTTATATCATGTCATTTGCGAATATCCAGAATGTCACGCATTTTGATTACAGCCTGAATGGTGCAATTATTGAGAGGGTGGGGATGTTCAGGGACTTGGGAATTGTTTTTGATACTAAAATGTCTTTTTCATCTCACATTAGCCACATTCGGAGTGAGGCAATGAGAATGTTAGGATTCATCTTTCGGAACTCGGCAGATTTCGTGAACATAAATACACTCAAAACTCTGTATCACAGTTATGTGAGATCAAAGTTGGAGTATGGTGCTGTAGTATGGAACCCTTTGTATAACAGATACAAATTGCAACTAGAAGGTGTCCAGAGAAAATTCGCTAAGTTTTTAGCATTCAGACATGATGGAAGATATCCGACGAGACATATAGATCAGAATAGTCTCCTGTTGAAATTTCAAATATCATCGTTAGTTAGTCGCCGAAAATATTTACTTCTTCAGTTCATCTATAAATTGTGTAGATCCCTCATTGACTGCCCTGAACTTCTATCTGTGGTGGGCTTCCACGTGCCTTCGAGGTGTATCAGATCCTGCCCCACCTTTCATTTACCCTATGCTAGAACCAACTTCATGGTCAGGACACCTCTGTTTCAGGCCATGAAGCTCTTCAATAATCTGTGCTGCGATGTTGACATTAATAACGTATCTGCAGATCGGTTCACGAGGTTTGTCGCCTTGAGGCTGTTGCAATAATCGATAATAAATTGTAGGGATCGTTGTTGTAGCTTTATTTAAGTCTGTTATATACGCATTGATTTTGTCTTGATTTTCTTTTTTTTTTGTTGCTTTTTTTTTATAAATTGTCTCAAATGGATTTATTCTGTCAAACAATAAGGTTATTATTATTATTATTATCTAAGTCTGTTATTATATAAGCATTGTTTTTGACTTGATTTTCTTTTTTATCTTTGTTATTTTTTTTTTGTGAATTGTCTCATAAATGGATTTATTCTGTCAGACAATAAAGATTATTATTATTATTATTATTATTATCCTCAGAAAGTCACTGATGCGGTTTTTGGGCTGAAGAAGTGATATGACTTTATTTTTTTAAGACGATGATGAAAATCGTGTTACTGTCAGTGGTGAACGTTATAGGAATATGCGAACAGAATATCTTTGGCGTGATCTGATAAATGTGGATATAAACAATGTTGGTTTACAGAACTAAACCACGAAAAATTCTTGACCTCAAAGAAAACATTCAGGCCACTATTGCAAATATACAGAGTAACAGAGTAATAGAAAATTCGGTAACCAGAATGTTCACCAGACGAACCCGAGGGGGCATTTGAACGACATTATTTTCAAAACATAATAGCAATATTGGTTCTTCAAGATAAAATATAAAAATTACCGGATTATCACTTATAGAACTTCTGACAGTTTTATTGGACAACCCTTTATATTTACATATAGGAGCAGATAAAGAAATATTGTTACAGCTAATAGATGTTTCGGTTAATAATGTCGATTTTGCTAAGAGATAGCGTTACTAATATATTTGTTGGTATAGACTAATGATGTCTATGACGTTTTGGAGGGTAAATATACGTCATCAAAAGCCAGTTCGTTATTAATTGTCATTGTGCAAAAACATAGTTTTTCATAGCTTTGAATGTGTTGAATTATGAACCAGAAAACGACGTTTTGCGGGTAAGTTTAATAACCTTTTTTCACTTGACGAAAACGGCTGCTGAAAGTTATCGACTGTTGGTTGAAGCTTATAGTGAACATGCTCTAATCCAAAAAACTTTAAACCGCTTTAAAAGTGGTGATTTTGATATAAAAGACCAGGAGCGTCCAGGACAGCCGAATAAGTTTGAAGATGCAGATTTGCAAGCATTATTGGATGAAGACTCAACTCATACGTTGAAATAGTTGGCAGAAGCATTGAATGTTGCAAAACCACTTGTGAAATTTTGTTTGCCAGACAGAAAACAAAAGGTTTTTTTACATCGAGTTGTGACAAGTGATGAAAAGTGGATCTATTTTGACAACCCAAAGCGAAAAAAATGTATGGCAGACCCTGGCCAGCCTTCAACATCACAACCATTGTGCAATGCAATGGAGAGACACATACATGGCTTTGCTGTGTATTTGGTGGGATAGTAGGGAAGCTGTGTATTACGACCTGGTCAAACGATTACTGGCGATTGATACCGACAACAATTAATAAAACTGAACCGAGCATTGAAGGAAAAATTACCAGAATACGCCCAATGACACGATAAAATCATTTTTCAACATGCTCGGCTCCATGTTGTAAAATATGTAAAAAACTATTTGGAAAACGTTAAATGGGACGTTCTACCCCATCCGCTGTATTCACCGGATTTAGCTCCTTCGGACTCCCACTTATTTCGAACGATGCAGCACAGACTTTTAGTAATAGCTAATAGGACAATACTTCTTATTAATATTCTTAGATAGAGAAATAATATAGAAATAATATTCTTAGATAGCTTGAACGATCAATCGTAGAACATATCCGGTATATGATTGGCCAAAGGGTTGACTGGCTTCTTAAATTCTACAATATTTCAGAAAAGCTGTGTGTTGCCTTATTAGCTGCTTCTGATGAACCTTGAAATTCCATAGATCAATTGATCACTTGCAATCATCCATAGGCGAATACTAAAATGTGAATATTTCCATTGAGTGGCAACTTATTCATAAATTATAAATTTGCTTGGTAAACGAAATTAGTGAAAAAGAATATTCACAACACTGGAAGTATGTGTACAATATATGGTTGGTATATATATATATATATATATATATATATATATATATATATATATATATATATATATATATAAATATGTATGTAAATTGTCATAATAAAATTATCAAACTACACTATATTACTACAAGGACTGTTATAAGTCATATTATAAATTTGTAAACGCATTGATGACATAATCGACGTACACCTTCCAAAAATTGAGAAGCATTATATATACATTATATATGTTGACATTTTCATAATTAGTACATTTGTACCAGGTCCTTTAACAGTTTTTTTTTGTGACAGTTAATCTAGTATATATTTAACAGCTTGACAGCTGTATTTTTTTCGTTTTGACGACGACGAATGTGAAATCGAATAGCCCGCCATGCAGTGTGGAATGTGAACTTCCGCTTTGGGGTGAAGCAAATTCAAGACAGAATAACGAACTGCCATTATTTCGTAATAAAAGTCACTGTCTTGAAGATGAAACACGATATCCAGATGATCTTTTTGTATCCCCAGTTAGATCACTAGGAACTGGAGGATATGAGTTTTCAACAATGAGTTTTCACATCACATAGAAATACCCGGGCCACTTGTTGCATACTAAATTTTCCGTACACGAAATTCTGCCATTTGATACATTTGTCCTATTTTATTTCTGTTATATTAAAGTAGAAGTTTATGAGAATCGTTTGAAATGAACCAGAAGCTAAAGTACTAACTTCCGTTGTGTCATTGGTAATATTGAGCTTTTGAAAAAAAATATTTCATAAAAAAATAATCATTTACGAGGGGTGTAAATAATGTAATGAGCCTAGCGGCGTAGAGTTCGATCTGTCAACTCTGTTGGCTTACTCTTTGGAGGGAAGGCAATCAAACATCTGATGCGGCTTCAGTACGAGTTTTAACTTCATAGAGTCGCTTGGTGGTTCACAGCATTATTTTCGTGAACAGGATTTTTCTAGTGCGTTTTGAAAATGAGTGACCACAATTTCGAGCACCTGTGCGATATCAAATTTTGTTTGATACTTCGAACCTTCAACCGATGATCCGAACGCACAAGATCTCGGATTCTGTGGACATTTTCATCATTTCTTGTAGTTGAAAGCCTTCCGCTGTGAGGTTCACCTTCAATCGAGTCTTGGCCTTCTGAGAATGCCTTAAACCACCTGAAAACCTGGGCCTTCGACAAAACACTGTTTTCATAGGCCTGTTGAAGTTTTGCAAAAGTTTTCGTCTTACTGTGTCCAAGTCTGAAATAAAACTTGCGTAACGTTGCTCGAAATTGTTGCCATTCATTTTCAGAACGCACCAGAAAAATTTTGTTAACGAAAAGAATTGCTACGAACTATTCTAGGGAATTCAAAGTCACACTGGAGAAAGACGCATCAGATGTTGCCTGTCTCTCCTCCAAAGGAGAAGACAACGGTATTGCCAGATCGAACGCCTATTATATATATATATATATATATATATATATATATATATATATATATATATATATATATATATATATATATATATATATATATATATATGTGCTCGAAAAATTGAGAATTGTCCCGTGGCGAAAAGTATTAAAAAGCTATGGAAGTTCACCCTTGTTCTACGTCGTGCTTTGCCATTCCTTCATCCGCCTTCCAAAGCACTTGGAGGACGCTTGCTGGCGGATGAAGGAATGGCAAAGCACGATGTGGAGCAAGGGTGAACTTCCTTAGCTTTTTAATATATATGAACAATTTGTTAGGTACTTGACCGGGAATGAGCGCCACCCATCCCTGCAATTGGACGGCACATGTTTCGCCTCTCGATGTGCAGGCTCGTCAGGGTACCGACACATGCTCTCCCGTCAAGAATAGGGAGATCCACAGTCAGCAACCTATACTTCCGGTCGGATGGTGTATATATATATATATTGGATGCTGTCCAAAGAAATCTAATATTACACACACACACATATATATATATATATATATATATATATATATATATATATATATATATATATATATATATATATATATATATATATATATATATATATATATATATATATATATTTATCATTGACCAGATTATTTTATATTTTTTCATTTTCAAATATTGTGTACTAAGCTTTTTGGAAAAAGCATAAATCGATGAAGGGCTCATATGTTTCATTTTTTTTTGGATATTGTCGGTCGGAATAGATAGAAATATTTTATTGCAGAATTCATAAAAGGATTTATACAATAATTTAATATCTCTCCATCTATCCCCAAATCCCTAATTGATTTTTTAGGCCCTTTTTTGTTCCTTCGTTTTCCCTCTTCAATATACAAAAAATATTGATCGGAATGATTACATTTTGATGTTAACGTTTATTATGAAATAAATAAAATAAAGGTGAATCTCACGCACTTATAAAAGAGAGTGTAAAGTTAAATGAAATTCATGGGATTTTTAAAAAAGTACGAGGTATATTTTTTTAAATAAGGTCCGGTCAGGTTTTTAATAAGAAGAAAAATACTATAAACCTCATTGAAATATATTTTTTTCCATATTCTACATAGTTTTATCTACTTTTCTATATAATTTCCATTTTTGTTCAAATATTTGTCCTACCGTTCAACAAGTTCTTAAATTCTGACGTCAAAGAAATTTTCCGCATGTGAATCCCCAATCCATGACTGCAGTTTTAACTACTTCGTCGTCATTGACCCGTTGATCACCAAGGAACTTCTTTAAGTATCTTCCGAAACAAGTGAAAATCACCGAGGTCAAGGTCTGGGCTGTAAAGTGGATGATCCAGTTCTTCCCATTCAAAAGACCTGATTAGACCTTGTGTCTCTGCAGAAATATGAGGCCTTGCATTGTCACGGAGCAACGTCATACCAGAAGACAGTAGGCCATGCCGCTTGTTTTGTGTGGCACGCTGGAGTTTGCTCAAGGTGCATCAGTCCCAAAAGACAGTTGCCAATATATTTCGTGCTCGAAATTGTCTGTTTGGCTTTCACTCTGGTTGGCGACGATGTGTGTCGCTGTTCCCTTGACTGTTGCTTGGACTCAGAAGTCATGTGAGGCACTCAAGTCTCATCTCCTATAACGATGTGGTCTAACCATACATTTCCGTCATGATTGTATCGAGTCAAAAACGATAATGCACAGCCGGATCTCTTTGTTTTGTGATAGTCAGAAAGCAGTCTTGGAATCCACCGAGAACACAATTTCCGATAACTAAATGCTATACAAAACTGATCTTAAAACCTGTGGAAATTCACTTGATAACTTTGAAAGCATGAATTGTCGGTTCTTTTGAATTTTGTTGTCCACATCACGAACCAAATCTTCAGAAATCAGAGAAAGTCAGCCAGGGCGTGACTCATCATGCACATTAACCCGCCCGTCGTTTAACATTCTCATCCACTTTCGAACTTTACTGTCACTCATAGCATTATCACCGTAAACCTCACAAATCTGACGGTGAATTTCCGCTGTCGATTTTGCAATCGATTTGCAATCGACTTACAGATCGTATCTCACAGTCGGCGGGTGACTCAATTTTCTTAAACATCATAAACTACTAAATGCTCACAAAGCATATTGGGAGCAGACGCGCAAGCACACTGCGGCGATTGCGCGTCATTCTCACTGTCATTCACAAACGATTTAAAAATACCCCTCGTATATCGGCACTTTTGTTTTTTTACAATAAGACTAAAAGTAGGCTGTTCAACTTGCTTTGAAGAAGTTATGTAATATCTAAAAAAATGCAACAATGATAAATAGAATGGATAATTAAAGTGATTAAAGTTACTGGGACTATGCAGCGTGTAATGGAAAAGGACTTCGCCTTTCCTTTAACCCCTTTGGATGTCGGATTTGGGTGATTGGGATTTGGTTTTCTAATTCTTCATCCACCCATTTAAAACATTTTTTGCTTATAATGTCGTAATCCTCATTTTCTCCAGTATACCTTTTTCTTCTTCCTCATCTACTATTTGTTATACCAATGTTTTCTTTAGTCAACCCTTCTCTTTTTCCTATACCTAATTGCTTCTAAAACTCGGGTCAAGGTCAATCACAGAATTGTCACAGTATTCTAATATATACATAAATATAGTTATTAATATATCAGTATGGAACTAAAAAACTGAGTTATGAAGTGCTGCGTCGAGATTCAATATGGAACTATGAAACACCATCTTAAGTTTTGAGGCGACAAAATAGGTATAGGAATAGTCTCGAATCATAATATACAAAAAGAATAGCGGTGCTCTTCTCCTTATAGTATAATTGTAGCGTCATCTTATTCACATGCTAATGGCAATTGATAAACATTAACAATAATTAATACAATATTGACAATTAAACATCATAAATGCAAGTTTACAAATTCTACAAATGTTTATATTGTAAATATTTTAAATGTGTTTATATACAGTTTATTATATAAAATTATATAAAACATATTGACATTAGACATACTATTTAATGCTTCTGAATTTTTGAATGTGAATTGAATCATGCAATACACAATTTTCCTTAAAACACACAAAGACATTGTACGAGGGACTCTTTAAAAAAATAACACCCATAATGACCGCTTTCAATTAGTACACTCACGTGAATTGTTTAGTTTTAGCTTACAGCGATGTTGATGACATATAGTAATCATCGTATGAAGCTGAAAAACAATGGTGAACAATTAAGCAGGAACTTAAGCGTTTTGCAAATTGGAGCTAGGCAAAACATAGATGTAAGAAAAATGAAAAGGAAATCCCTCATTTCTTATTTTTTCTTTCTCGATTTCCAATTAAGCAACATTAAAATGATACCATATCATTTTCGTTTTCTTATTACTTACCGCTTCTGGGAGTTGTTCCATCCGTAGTCATTTCTAGATTAATGGATAGACTTTGAGCACTGGTAGAGGCTTCAATAGCCGATGCAGTCGTTATGGCTTGGGGAACAATAATGGTAACGCTTTCAGTCGATGGGCTTGTCGCGTTGGAGGGATTTGTATCTGGATAGTTGGAGCAGGTTGAACTATAAAAAGAAATTTTGTATTAATTTTAATATCTTGTGTAGATTTAGTCTTTAGCTTTAGCTCTTGGAATTTGAAGTTTATTTAGCCACCGGAGATTATACCATTTATTTTATTCTTTGTTTTAGGTAGTGAGGTATATAAAGGTATATAACTAATGACGTATATAACTCTATAAATATTTTATATTAAAATAAAAATCTCCTCAGGGGCTTGGAGTTAATGTGATAATGAACGTGATAGGGAATGAACGTGATATCTTTCAGACTGGCGCCCTCTGATTGTATTTATCGAGGTTCTGCTGATACTCGAGTGAGATCTACTCTAATATAACTAATTTTCTTGGATAAAGTAATGAGACGATTTTTTATAAATTGGTGGTTTGTCCACTCTTCATAACAGTGCTGGAACGTAGGGCCTCGAATCGACTTAAGCTGGTCGGCTTGGCATTGAGGCAGGAATTCCTTATAGGTGATCCCTTGGTTATCAAAAAGCAAGTCAGCATGCTTTTGATACTTAATTTGCTCATTCTGGTTTTTTTTTCGGCGTGGTAAGATTGGAGTGTGCCGTGCCATTCGTGGCTCTGGTGCTTCATTTCCGGGTTGTATTCACAAATCGAAAACTCGTTACCAGTAATGACACGTTCTACAAAATGAGCAAAATGGTAATTTTCAATCCGTCCCAAAAAGTCAAGATATGTTTCCCTTCAATTGTCGTTTGTGATTCTGCGAAAGGTTTTTCGGAACCATTTCCGGGCAATTTTTCTTCATACCCACTTCATTGGTCAAAATCTGATTAATGGTTGTGTGAGTCAAATTCAACACTTCTCCAATCATTCTGACCGTCTTAGGAGTTCCGCTGACTCTAGGGAGTTCAAACTCTTCCTGCAGACGCATCAGATGTGAAGACGAATCACTTTGTCTGTACGCATCGTACAAAGCCTCATATGAGATTGATGCAATATATCGATCCGGTTGGAGCCGTAGGTTGAAGGAGGTCAAAGCTCACTAATGGGCTATAACACCACAGGAATAAGAAGAAAATTAAAATAATAATAACAATTATATTAATATTGTATATATATTTTTTGATGTTGTATTTTGTTTTTGTTTTCCAGTATAATTTCATTTATTATTACAGAACTTTGTTTTCAATAGGGCCGTGTTTAGTCTCCTTCTCATTAATTAAACAGACAGCTGAATGAAATATGCATTTTGTTTGATATTAGCGTAGTTAGGATAAAGTTCTAGCAAAATGAAGTTTTTAGTTCTAAAGTTGGTATAAAATTTAAATAGTTTCGGGGTGCAAAAGATGATCGTAGCAGTTGCCTAAAATAATATAAATTAATTGTTTGTAAAATCATATTTCCGTTACCTTCGATGTAAAACCCTAAACTTGAAGATATTTACTGGAAAATCATTTAATCTGAATCATCTCCTGATGATTCTAACGTGGTTAGCGAAACGCGGATCGAAAAGCTAAATAAAGTGATTTGGTGTTAATAAAGTTGATCGATGTTAATATAATTTTTTTATTTGTAACAATTCGAATTTTATTTGGCCATTGATTATCACCCTCAAGCAATATTAACTCTTTGCTAATGTCTACACTATTAGGCTCTCGAATGGACATAAACAGGATGTTCCGTATAGTTATATTCAACTTTTGGAAGCATGAAATATATTTAATCACAAGATTGAAAATTAGGCTTATGAAGCATCCGAACTTATAGGCCTATGGAATTATAAACAGTAAATAATAAGATTTAAATTCGCCAACCAAATAAAGACATATTTTATTTTACAAATTTTTAATTAATAGTATTTTCAAAATGCCCTTTTGCTTAATACGTCGAATTAGTAGGTAGGTGAAGTAGGGGAAATATGTACAAAATGACATATATACACAAAAAGAAACACTAGTCAGTTTTTTTTAAAACTGTGGGCTTTAGCGCATTGCTTTCTTACCCAAAAAGTGCCTAAAGCGACACCTACATTCTGCCGACCGCTCAGTCGTCGATGTGTTACAGGTGAGAACTTGTTTGCGGCTTACAAAAGTTTTGTTTTTACTGGACTTCTTTTTATGATTTCGATAAGTTTTTGATAACTATACTTCCTTCTTTAAACTTAAATGGTTACTTTATAAATAATCAAATAATAACATGTCTTTTTTAAAACAAATCAGAATGTTTTACACAAAAACATAAGATAAAATACTGTGTGGAATACTGTGTGTTTACGATACTGTGTGGACAAAATTACATACAGTACTTATGGACAAATTGACATATAATATGTAATACATGTTATATTTAATTTCAAATTAGTGTTAAGACATGCCTCGGGATTACAAAAGAAGACCGATCGGTAATCATAGAGCCAAAAATCAATAGAAGAAGCCATTAATGCGTGAAAGAAAATAAAGTGGGATGGTTTTTAGCTTCAAAAATTACACAATTTTCCTAAAATTTTCCTACAGTGTCCTACAAGCTACTTTGAAACGTCACATATTGGGTTTGAATAAAACATTAACACCTAATACTAAAAGTTTAGGGAGATTAAAGTTAATATTCTCGCCGTCCGTCGAAAGACAGTTAGTAGACCATTTAAAATTATTAGAAACTCGCCTATTTGGTTTGACCCGCACAGAGGAACAAGAACTTGCATTTTTGTTGGCTGAAAAAAATGGCTTTGCACGTAACTTTAACTCTGAAAAGGAAGATGTAGGCAAGAATGGTTAATATGATTCCTTAAGAGAAATAAAGATAATTCTGTGCGAAAGCCAGAACCTACTTCTGCAGCCAGGGCCCAAGCGTTTACTAAACCACAAGTTCGAAGTTTTTTAAAGCTTATGAAGAATTAATCAGTATTCATAACTTTTCACCTAATAGGATCTATAACTTATATGAATTTGGACTTTTCACAGTTCAAAGGTCCCAGAAAATCGGGGCCGGAAACGACTGGTAGAAAGTAGGTAGGTTACCTTACCAGTGCTGAACGTGGAGCCCATTTGACCAGGAGTTTGGATTGTTGAATGCCTCATCCTTTTCCAATCATATGCGAAGGCAAGTGTGGAGGAAACACAAGTCGCAAAAGTCATGAATGTTTGTCATATGCTAAAGATAATGGTAAAATGATATTTTGTGCCTTCCGCCACACTACACTCACCGAATGTAGCCACTCGATATGTGTTTTTATGGATCGGACATATTTTAACCAAGAAATATTCTAGACAGATTAGAAGTATATTCAACCAAGCCTATGCAAAACCCGGATCAGATCACCTGAAAATTTTGTCTTTAATTAAAACAAAAATGGGGCGAACCAACATGCATGCAAATCAAGAGAAAAACAATGTTGTTTCATTCTAAACAAATGTTAATAATTATAAAATAATTGAGAAAAGAAATAATGGCATTTCCTCGTCCCCAAATTGATAAACAAATTTAATTTCAATTAAAATTTAATTATTCAAAATTGCAGTTCATAAAATATCAAAATATATTCAAAAGTTTGCTCCAGAAACTTATTAAAATATTTTATCAGTTGGAAGAAGAATTTAATTTTAAACCACATTCTGCCTGGTGATATATTTATAAATATTGTACAATAATTTAATTTCATTATTATTACGGAACCTTGCTGACGATGGGCCATTTAGTTTTCCTCTTAGTTATTACGTAGACAGTTGAAGGAAATATATACATATTTCGTTCAGTATTAACTTAGTTAGAATAAAGTTTTTGAAACTGTAATTTTAAGATCCGAACTTTTTGATAAAATGTTAATATTGATAAATTATCGATTCACCAACTTGCATATTGGCAGTCTCATATTGCTGTTTAAAAAATTATTTAAAGGTATGTTATTGGAAATGTATATTTTGAAAAAAATTAAGAAGATAAAGAAATTTGCTTTTCCTGCTTTGCTTTCTAATTTGCATTAATCATCTCCTGATTATGTTAACATGGTTAGCGAAATGCGCGCCGCCGAGATGAAATTAAAGTGATTTGGTGTTTAGTGGTAAATCTCCTCGAGTTTAGTCTTCCTACAGATAAATATTTATGAAAATCCTCAAATTATGGATTAGCTATTATAGAAAGTATTCAAGGGGCAAACGTTAATACATAATTTCCTCAATAATCCAATATTTAGTTGAAAAAAACAAGCATTTTATAGGATATTAGTTCAAATAAAGTTCCAGAAAAATTGTAAAACTAAGTTTGTAACTAAAAGTAAGTTTGAATGGAATTCAAATGATTCTAGAATTTAATAGAAAAAAAAACTATTTGCGTTCTTCGGTGAGTAAATATTCTAGTTATATCGTTTTTTGCTTTTGAAAGATTTTCATTATTAAAACTTATAACGGGTGTGGCAAGTATAATGCTACCATTTTAATTATATATAACTTTTAAAAGAAAGAAGATTTGAAGATTGAAAATTATGACAATCAAATGTGAGGCATTAGCAGTAATGCAACTCCCTACTTTTTTTAGTACATTTTCCATAACTTTTCACGATTAACATATCTGATGTTAATGCAGCGATTGAGTTGTATGGTTTGGGACTATCGGGAGATTTGATGGTACTCTATAGTATTTTAATCGCTTATTATTGTCTGTAGGGAAGAGGTCTTGAAGAACTGGAATCTTATAGGAAAACATGTGTAAATCACTCCTCAAACTTCGGCGTAAATAGCGCGCAGAAATTGCCAGTTGTGCCCCACGTCGTCGAATCGACGTCGACTCTTCCACACTCTGCTCCATACGTACAATATTTTCAGCGTTTCCCACTGTTCTTGAACCTCTGATGCGGGACCTATCACTAATTGTTCCGAATTCTTGAAATTGAATGATGAATCTCGTTTAAAAACATTACCAAAATTAAGAATCTTGGACCGAGTAGTTTCCGATTGGGTGTTAGAGGCATCGTAATTAAAACGTCCAAGTTTGTGATATAAAGTTATAGTTTTGACATCACTATAACGTACAATCGCAAACCGCAATAATTATTTAACACTGCTATCCAATGTGACTTTTTCCTGTTTCCTCGATTGAAAAAACAGAAGTCGACTATAAAAGCTGTTTTTGACCAGGAAAAACGCTGAAACAAGCGTATTGCAGTGATATGAGATAGTTTGTGACTATTCAGATTCAAAGGTGTTAAAACAGTAAGCAAATATTCATTTAAGAGAGCTTGAGTGGTCTTAAAAAGCGTCTGCTGGATACATTTATGCAAGCCTACAGGTAATTATATAAATATAATTTACATATACATGAAAAAATAAAAAAAAAATTTATAGAATACATTTTGGATAAAATTGTATACATGAGAGATACCAATCATCGAAGAAACTGTAAGTTATTAGGCTGGGAAAGTGAATTTGGTTATATTTATGTTAGAACCTCTTATTTCTATCGTTGTGAAGCACTTTTAATCTAATCTAAAATAAACTTCAAGAAAATCACAAAGAAACATTTATTTTCGCTTTTATACATGCTTGTATAATTAACACTGAACTAATTAACAAAGGGAATATTGAAATTCCTTCACCTTTAAATAGAAGACGCTAATTAATTTAATTATATGTTTAAAATTCCAAAGGTGTAAAACAGTTGATTAGCATTTCCTTCTCATACACATAATTATCAAAATATTTAAATACTTTGTACGTTCTTTGTCATTTGATTTTGAGCTATATTCTGAGAATAAATGAATATTTATGGATATTCTAAATATTTTCGTATTATTATCGTTAAAAGTGTTGCTTTAGTAGGAGTATAAATGAATTTTGTATCTTATTGTTGTAGCTTGAATAAGGTTTTGTAAATCGAAATTTGATGAATCTCAGTTTGAAATAAAAAATAAAATGGTTTTGGGGCTCACATGAGGAGACGAATCAATTGATTAGTTGGAATAGCGAAGCACCATACTAGACGTTATTTAGCGACTCTATCTACATCTTAACATTGGGTCTGAATTACGATTATCAGCAATTATCAGCAATTATCAGCAAGCAAGGCATTTATCTCAATCAGCACTCCTCGGATAATCAACTCTTGATTTTGCTTCAATTTAAGTCTTTCGAGCAGACTACCACCAGATACCTTGTTCTCAGGTGTTACCTAGCCTCAAACTGGCGTGAATGAGGGGCGAGTCCTTGTCAGATTTTACACTCATGCCTATTGAAGTACAGTATGTAAGCTTGGTCTTTCCTCGGAGGGTCACCCATTCACGTACCGACCACCAGCGACCCTGCATTTTAACCTTGTTGAATTTGAAAGTAAACGAGAATGTTGAATGTTGAAACTAACGGGATTCCTGGCGTAGCTTTCGATCTGGCAATACTGATGGCTTCCTCTTTGGAAGGGATACAGGCCAACATCGGATAAATCTTCCAGTTTCTCATCCAAATCTCATCCAGTTTGAGCTCAGCAGACTCACATGATTTTTCAATGCGAATGATTTTTCTAATGCATTCTGAAAATGAGTGAGAACAATCGAATCGATTAACAGTGTTCTATCAAGTTTCGTTCAGACATGAGGACATTGCGATGGAAATTGTTGAAAAACTTCAACTGGCCTATGGCGACAGGTCGTTGGTTCACGGTCAGAATTATGGGAGACGAGTTCTACCCATACAACCCTTCATCAGATTTGGATCGATGAATTGGAGATTTCGAAAATCTGCGCGAAAGTGGTTTTGAAAACTTTTCGCGAGATCAAAAGGAGGGAAACACGTCTTGATTTTTTAGGACGGATTGAAAATGACCATTTTCTGAACTCGTTGGCAGTTTCGTGGAGAAGACTATTAATTTTTTTGATATCCAAGGCATCGTCCATAAAGAATTTGTACTTCAAGGCCAAACGGTAAACCAGCATTTTTACCGAGTTCTTAAAATTGGCATTCGAGTGAAACTGAATTTCTTATATGAATAAATCATATATTAATAATTTTAATTCAAGATTTTCTTTTGCCCTGAGTTTTTTAGGAGTTGAGTAACATATTATATTAAATTAAAACGTGAAAAATGGCATGTATGTCTGTATTAAATATAAAATAGAAATATTTTAAAAACACTGCTGGAGAAACAGACTCAAGACAGATAATGTTCAGACGTTCAATACGTTCCATGCATAGCAGCACTTGGTAGAGAGTATGTCATATATAAATAATCTACAATACTATTATAATCATAATTTTAAAGATTCATATTACCTTAATGTCACACGCTTCTTCATTTTGCTCCCAGGGTCAAGGTATCCACGATGAGATTTCTTCGTAATTGTCGGAAAACGGTTGCTGGAAGTTACATCTTCGGTAATAGCTGAATTGGGTTGTGAAATCAGAATGGATTTGGGCTTCATGCTAGATAATCTTTGACTTGATAAACCAGGTTGAGAAAATGAAGTAGATGGTAGGGAAATAGGGGAAGTGGCTTTAAAAATATCAAGCTGGGATACTTCCAGACCTTGTTGTCGTGCTTCAGCAGAGAGGAAATATTTCCGGTCCTCCATGTACAGTTCGAAGAATTGTTCTATCTTGCTAAAAACGTCATCGACCTAGAGATGCAAAAAATATGTTAACTCAAATTTTACTATTACTTCTATTACAGTAGCAAATATATATATATATATATATATATATATATATATATATATATATATATATATATATATATATATATATATATATATATATATATATATATATATGAATGGGAATTGATATCAAGTAGACAAAATTCCCATTCAAAGATATTACTTTAAGGGGACCAGTCCGTAAAAAAAAATGTGCGTATTTTTTTATTTCATTTTAAAATCGTGCACAATTTTCTGAATCGAACAGTATATTACATTTAATGAAAATAAAATTATTTCATAGAGAAAAAAAAATCAAAGTTAGGTATTGAGGTTTGTTTCTGATCAGACTAGCAGACAGGTCGCGCGCTGTCTCTTAGTTCTCTCTTCCTTTCTTATTTCTTATTGTTCTTATCAGATAATCTTTCAATCTGTAGACACATTTCGCGCATCAATACTATTTATTTCTATTAGTTTACATTAAAACAATAGGTTAGATCGGTAGATCCACCTTGGAAATCGGAGTTCCTGGACGAAGCGTTAAGAAGGCTGAAAGTTTTACAGAAACTCGAAATGACGTGCTTAGACAACAGTGCAAAAAGGCTTCGAGACATAAATATTATAACAATAAAAGAATAAATATTATAATAATAAAAAACTGAGAGCTGCAAAAATATGCAACAAAGAAGAAAAAGCAGAGACAAGCCTCTTCCTGCAGCCAGGAAGACGCTTGTCTATAAAAAAGAAGAGAACCAGGAGTATCAAGTGAGGGCATTTTGAAGTGTTTGAACTCATACCTACACCTAAGTTTCAAAGTTGGTATAATTTTAGCGAGTATTTAATTTTTTTGCCACTACTGAAAAATTTGTTTTTTTTCAACTTTAGGTACATTTTTAAAATAAACTATAAAAGATACAGACTTGAAATTTTTTTACAGCTTCCTTTGTATACAAGCAACAATCTGAACTAGAAAGATAAAAAAAATGATACACATCCTTAATTAAAAAAATGACAAAAATCGTCATTCATCTTCATTAATTAATAATTAATTAAATTATTAATCCATTAAGTTGAGTCTAGTTCAGAAGAGGCAAAATGTTATTGGAAAAAATCATGCAAAGTTTGAACTGTGATTCAATTTCATTGTTAATTAGTATAGATTTGTTCGTAAAAGTTAATGTTATAAAGATTTATTTTTAGTCGTATATAATTCTCATTTAATTTATTGTTGCCCGTAAAATAACATTGTTGTTTTCATACTAACATTATTTTCAATTTGAAATAATAAAGTAGATGTTATTTCATCTTCACCATTTATCTATATCTAAAATTGACTTGTATCTTATGTAAGTTAACTATAGTTAATGTTTAAATTGTGGATCATAAGTAACCCCTTCAAGTAAATTTCTTAGCTGCTGTATGCAGATGCGTCGTTTCTCACTTAAGATTAACTTGACTCATTTGGAGGTTACTTTACAGCAAGCCTCGAGATAAAGCGAATATATTTGTAAAGCGAAACAGTAACGAACGACTACTTACTTGTCTTTCAACCTTAACTACCCTCGACGCAAGAGAGATTTTTGATGCATAGACATCTTTTGATTTTGAGCCTTGTTTTCCTAAAATTTGATCCAACCTGCAAGATTTAAATTTATTAATTTATGTTCGAAATAGTTTACTGTAAATTTACCTGTATTGTAAATTTTTCACGCGATTAAGTAGGTCGGCATGCCCTGATGAATATTGTTCAATAACGTCTTTGACATCGTATGGCTTCAAAGCTTCTCGAAATTTTCTTCTCGCCACAAAATATTTTAACTGAAAATTTATCGAACGTTAATATCTTAGATTCATTTTTCTGTTGCTTATTAAATAAAGAAAAAATATATAAACAAAATAATGAATATAAATTAATAATAATTTTAGACGGCATAGAAAAATATGTTTTATTTTAAATTAACAGATCTTTTTTTCCTTTTAGAACTTTTTTTTCAGCTGAAAAATCGGAAATTTTGAAAATGGAGTGGTAATGTAGAATGAAGAAAAATTGTTACAATTCACTTTGAAGCCGGGAGAAGCATTATGTTAATTCAGCGTTCATTTCGATCAATTTTTAACGTTAGAGATGCTCCTTCCAAGCCCATAATACACAGATTGTTAGTAAAATTTTTGAAGAAGACTAGAAGACAAGGTAGATCATGAACAGCAAGACCAGATGAAAATATCCAACTTATAAGGACAAGTGTTTGGGAAACTCCAGGATCATCAACCCAGGGATACTCTGTTCAACTGGGAAGAAAACGGTTTCTACAGTGTATTTTAAAACTAGCTCTCCATATTTATTCATGCAACATTCACTTAAAGCAAGAGTTAATTAACTTTTGTAATTTTCAGATGCGATTAGTTAAATAGGATACACACTTTTTCGTCACCCTATATTTTAAAACCCACAATAAATTATTTTATAAAAAATTTCAGTAAAACTAAGCTATTTGAGGTAAATACGGAGCTTCATAGTCTAAAATTAATTTTCTTATCTCAGAATCTATTGATATAATTCGTCAAGAAATCAATATCTATCTATTTGGCTCTAAATGAGATAATAATGCATGATAATATGCAAGATTTGAGAAGGTTGAAGGTAGTTTGTCTTGTTTTGTAGTGTCATTCACAGACCCAGGCTCCAAAAATTTACCTACCAACTTGCGTATTGTGCAGTGGGGAGGTGTTCTTCAAAGGTTATATATTTATCAAAATTGATGCTTATTTTGAAACAAAAACGAAAACAATATTGAAGCAAAAAGACGATAATTTGATTTAAAATGAGGTATTTTGTTTTGTGACAAAGGAAGAACTTTAGTTGGAGTAAATCCGGTTAATGAATCTATTACTCTTGTGTGTTAACTCATTAGTGCATAGAGTCCCTCATAAGGGACACCCATTGTTTTCAGGATGTAGTGTATACTAAATTTAATTTTAGACTACTTGATGTATTTAAGGACTTAGAAAGCTTTGTGCAGATTAGTCTATAAACAGAAATCGGCGTGTGACCTTATTTCTGATATTTCTGTAGCTATGGATCCTGAACTTTATCCAACGAAAAATAGAGGGTAAGTTTTTATTTCTTATATGGAAGCTTCATGACACTAGGCCTTTCCAATTTTGGCGAGAGATCGTTATTACTAGTATTTTGGTTCCACAAATTTTACACGCAGTTTGCACAACTTGTTTATGATAATATTAGTGTATATTTGTATCGTTCCTTATAAGAGACTCCATGCAGAATGACCAAATCCAAAACTTTGCAGGTCATCGTTATACGAGCTGCTTTCTTTGGTTGAAGATGATGAGGATTTCAATAACCAAGCTGATCTGGACGTGTATTCGACAACCATGGAGCAGAGACCGAGGAAGATACTGATAAATCAGACGGCGAACACATTGGTGATGCAAATCACCTGTACCGCGGAATAATACAGAAAAAACTGTGAAGTAAGAGATAGCACGACTATCTCCACAGGCTGGACCGAGTGGTGGCCCCACAGTAAGAACAAGCCGAAAACGTAAGTGGACAGAAAAGCAAACCAAAAAGTCTCACAAGTGGGAAAAAAACATCCTAACTTTTCTACAAATAAATGTTGTGTGCCTCGCGAGCCATCTTTAGAGGCTGAAGCTGCTCAAACTCCTGTAGATTTTTTCTTTTATTTTTTGACGAAGAACTGACATCAACAATTGTTCAGGAAACAAATCGCTATGGACAGCGAAGAAATAATCAGCTAAATTTCACTAAAGACAAATTTTATGTTTTACTTGGGTCAATGCTTTTCTCGGGTTATACAAAATATTCGAACAAGTGGTTATATTGGAGTTCTTCTGAAGACGTGCCGAAGATCTTGTCTAACAGTATGCGCTTGAATAGATTTGAAATGTTATTGCGACATTTACAATTCAGTGATAATGCTAATATTGGCCAGAACAACAGACTTTATAAACTTCGTCCTTTGCTTGAAGCATTGAATCGGAATTTTAGATGTCACGGTGGATTAGAAGAGGCCCTATCAATCGACGAGAGACGATGATTCCCTACTATGGCAAGCATTATGCCAAACAATATATAAAGGAAAAACCCATACGTTTTGAATATAAAAAGGGGGCTATTTGTACCACTAGCGGTTATATGCTTTCTTTTGAAACCTGTATGGGAAAATGCGACTCTGGCTGGTTGAGATGTGGTAATAACTTTACTAGACAAGGCTCAGGTTCCTTCCAATAAGTGATATAGACTATTTTTTGACAATTACTTCACCAGCCTGTTGTTGTTAAACCACTTATCTGAAAATAATATATGTGCCTAATATATGTTACTACAACACCGTATCCAGTTGCGTCTAGACTTGACAATATGGGGCACATTAT
This sequence comes from Cosmopolites sordidus, assembly GCA_031761425.1. Classification (NCBI taxonomy): domain Eukaryota; kingdom Metazoa; phylum Arthropoda; class Insecta; order Coleoptera; family Curculionidae; genus Cosmopolites; species Cosmopolites sordidus. Next base: position 399,911 of record JARFXV010001127.1, on the reverse strand, counting down.
AAGGTAAAATGAATCAGACAGGAGATTTCAAGTGTGCAAGAAGAAAAGCAATTTCATATGCACAAAATGTGACTGTGGACTTCATCCTAAGTTTTGCTTTGAGACAAACCATTCGAAACAAAGTTTTTAATATGTTAATGTTTAAAATATGTGTTCATTTTGCATAGAGTGCATTTGAAAGAAAAAAAAAAAAAATTTTTGACTACTTAATATAATCTCTTTAAATATTTTATCGAAAGAAATAACAAAGAAATATATTTTTGAACCCTCATGCATCCTTTATCGAGTTTTACAACTTTGGATGATTCCTTTATTAATTTATCTCTTGCTACATATTTGTTTAAGAACTTTTCTCTAGAATCTAAGTTGATTTTGTTTCGGGTTTAATATTTCTTACTGTGGCTTTTAAATATTAAGTTTAGCAACTTAGTGTACTTGGTAGTAAATTTTTGTGTCTGAAAACGAATGAACGAAAATGTCTTCCAGATTTCTAACAATGTCCTTTTATGGGTAATTATTATTTTTCCCTTGAATCAACACGTAAATCCATTGTATTAAAAATAAATCCTATTTATCTAAAAATATTTTCATCTTTAAGGAAGAAAATTAGATTGGTTTCGAAATTGGATGTCATTTACACAAATATACGCCAGATTTTTCTTGGGGTTTGGTCATTTCCATTTTTTCCACGCAATCTAATTTCGTATCTTTAGGAAACTGTAATAGGGAGGAAAACATGCAAACATTTTATTTTTTAGTAAAGTTTAAATTTATGCCGATTCAGCCTTTTTATTGTTATTGAGTATAACAATTTCATGTTTTTATTTAAGTTTGTCTAAAATGCCTTTTATTGTGCCATTGACAAAATTACAAAAAACCTTATTTTCTTTTAAAATTTATGTATTGTTTATTCTTCTTATAATTTATAGACAGGTTGCTTAAGGAAAACGAGTATATGGTGCATAATATACCACACATTATATTGCACCACACAAGGAACTGCACTTAAAATAGTCTTAAACTAAAAGACGCTCTTTAAAGCTTACAATTACATTTAATGACACGAAAATTTGAAAATTTTGCTTTACTTAATGCAATTAATGAATAATGCATGTTATAATATGACTTTTTAAAGTAAATTTATGAATAAAATGGAAGATGAAGAGCATGAAAACCGATGTGGTTAAAAACATTTGAAGTAGTACTTAGAATCTTAAGCTAGTCTATGGTTTCAAAAAACCCATTTTTATTTTGAATTCTTTATTATTATATCAAATTTGAAAAACATTTTATACTATATTATAGAAGATGAAAAGAAGGTTTTACAATGTTTTTTGAGAATCAGTTTCAATTCATATATCAGAATGAGGCATCGAAATTAACAACACATATTAATAATTTTGTGAACAATGAAAAGAGGATTTTGATTAAAATAATTTTTTTTTCGTTGATATTTCAAGTAAAATATTATTGGATTTTAACATTTCACGCAGATATCTTTAAACAGCAGAAATGATGTTCTGTTTGATTGGTATGACTTTAATATTGAATTTGGCTCGTGATAGGTCCTTGTAGCTAAAGCAATGTAGTTATTATGCTAATTTAGGCTTCATAAGCTCCAAAATAGATTTATAGTTATATTATAGTTAGGTATGCTTATACATACACAAGGATTGTTATTTATATATCCGGAATAATACACAAAAACAAATATTTATCATTGAAAATGGTTTTATTGTTTTTCAAAATATTCCCTGCGATGATCGATGCATTTTTGCATACGTTTGAACCAATTTTCAAAGCACTTTTTCCATTCCGGTTGAGGTATCTCCGAAAATCGTTGACCATGTAGTTTATTTTTCCCGGACGGTAACAAAAAAGAAATCATTGGGTGCCAAATCAGGATTGTACGGCGGATGTGCCATCAATTCGATGTTTTGACCGTCAAATATTTAGGTGTTCGCTCCGATGTGTGAGAGCTCGCGTTGTTATGGTGAAGAATGATCCTGCGTCTCTGGTTGTTTTTTCTTATATCTTCAAAGACTTCTGGCAAATAAATGGTTGTGTACCAAATGGTGTGAATTTCTTTAAATTCGTTCGTTAACGAACAACGGCCCCGATTGGATTCACTAAACCAGTGAATATACAGTGGTTTTAGATAGTGTTTTACCGCTAAAAGCCGAAGTGAGTTGATCGATGCATTGTTGTCGAGATAATCCACGTCGAAAGTCGTGGGTTAATTCCATTTTTTGATTGAGATGAAATTTTTAAGTCACTAAACAATACAAATAGTGTCCGTATGACAAAACGTTCTGAGTACGTAGACAGTCAATGATGTCAAACTTTACAATGTATATGTCAGATGGTGCCGAGCAACACCATTGCAAAACAAAAAACATGAAACTCAGAGATTATCAACAGACGAAAGTACTAGGAAGAAGTATCAATGTCGAATGTAGCAAAAGTTAGAAAAACCAGAAACTTATATAGCGGTAGCAAAGTCGGTCGCAACAATAAAATCTTCAATATAGAAAGTTACAAAAGCAAAAAGAAAATAATTGGGGAAATTAAGAAGGGTGGCCAAACGTATATGGAAGAAGGAAAAACGGGAGGTACTAAAAATGGAAATAAGAGGAAACACAAGAAACATACAGAAGACAAAAAAAAAATACTGGAACATTAAGGCAGTAAAAAGTTTTCACCCTCATATTTTGATTAAGGACGCAGATGGCAGAATATTAATCAAGATGGATAGCATGCTAGAGTGATTGAAGAAAGATATATTTTGAAACGCTGTTAAACGGAACCCCGCGAAAGAAAATATTAACCATAGTTTAAAAACGCAGCCAAACTATTGGTAGACGTACCACCATTGCAGGAAATGGCGAAAAGTTTAACGACAATCGACGATAACAACATTGGAGTTGTGAATGAATTTGCTTATCTGGAAAGTAAATTAGATGAAAAGAACATCACAATAGAAATCAAATATAATATCTAAACATATACAAATATACTCGAAAATCAAGGTCAAGGTTGTGAAACGTGAACCCTTAAAAAAAATAGAAGAAATGCTTGCAGTATTTGAAAGAAGAATACTAGATTTTTAGTGATGCGAATGATAATGGAAATTGATGCATTAGATTTAATTTCGAACTCAGGTAATTATAGAAAAGTCTAGATATAATAGACTATCTGAAGGTTCAGCGTTTGAGATGGACGGGACACGTGGCGAAATTACCAGAAAATCAAATACCAATGAGAATCATGGAAGGAGGAATAGTGGGTTACAGAAGTAGAGATTGATTAAAGACATGATGGAAGGAGCTGCTGGAGATTGATTTAGATGGAGCCGAGAGTTGGAGGGATGAGGTCAGGGGCCGCTGATGAGCTGTAGCATTATGGCAAGTACAAGAAAAATAAAAAGAAACATAAAAACACGATTAAAGCCATCGTTTTTTCTCGCAAATTATTATTTTATTTACTTTAAAAAATACGGTATTCACTTTAGAAGTCTAATTATAGCAATTATAGCAATTCCAATTTGTTGCTAAATGATACGTTAACTTACCTTGCGAATTGCTCTAATAGCTCCTTTATGTTGCGGTGTTAACTGAATTAACTGAGGCTCTTCGTCTTCTTCTAAAACATTTTAAGGACATAAATCTATAAAAGGTATTAAGGAACTTAAAATATAATTTTCGTATTTCTCGTTAACATTTCCTAGAACGCCTCTTCCTTTCAGTCATTATGTACAAACTTGCTCTTAACAGGATACTCTAATCTTGAAATAATTATCAGGTTTTTATGTTTAAATATTCCTTTTTCATAATGTCAACGTTAAAAAGTTTATTAATTTTATGATGTGTATAACCTAATTCAATTAATATTTAATTATTTATTTATTGTTGTTATTAACAACGTAAAGTATTTGTTAGTAAAAATCGTATCCCAAATGAGGATTTTTTAGAGGTACTCAGTTCGGGATCTGTTAGACCACATAAGGGCGAAAAGTATTTGGAGAAGAATCATAAAGTTCCCAGGAATATGGAAAAAATGGTCAGTTGTTGTATTGGTCCATTCCTCGATAGCAATAAATAGTCTGGGAGGGCGTAAGGTATTCTAGAATGCCCGTTAAATGTACTTAAAACCTTCAGTGAATAACTTCACTGAAGGGCAGACTAATTTTTTTTACGCGCGCTCATAGTGAGAGTCCTTCTTTTATAAGGATGCTGGGTTACATACTGAGAACTACCATGAACTTGCAACACTCTTTATATTTGTAGTAAAAGAACTTTTAAAATATTGAGTATATTATTTAGTTTATAATATTTCATGCTTATATTATTACAAAAGAAAAATCATCCTCAACTGTTAAGTTAAGCTGGAATCCCTGCTCTTAAGAGAATAAGACTTTATTAAAATTTGGCAGGAATGTTTGCTAAGGAGGAGGGTTCATAAAAATCAACCCAACCCTAAATGGGTTGCGGGGACGTAAAACATAAATATACTCCCGGTTTTGAACTTTAAGCCCTACACACATTTATTTACATTTACCAGAAATGTTCCTCAGGCGTCGCAGATGTTCGTTAAGGAGGAGGGTTCATAAAAATCAACTTCCATGGGGCGTTAAGGGAGTGTAAAAGATAAATTACCTCCCGTTTTTAAGATTTAAAGAAAAAATAATTTTAATCATAAAAAAATCAAGTATTACTAATGTTTAATTTACGCCCAGTGAAGAGGTCGGATATCAGCTAGTATTTTCATATATTTAAAAATATTAATGTAATTTGCGGCGAGATTTTGTTATATATGATACAAATACCTTGCAATAAATCTTATTTCGTTTCGATTTATAGGCACTTCGAAAAATAGCTCTGACCTTATCCTCATTTTCAAGGGTGACCCTAATCAACTGGGTGTATTAAGCATTAAACTTGCCCCAGTATTTTAGGCTTTATTGTATCCGTGTTGACACTACTGTCAATTACCCTAAAACATCCCCAGCCTTAGCTCCATCACATTCTCTTTTATTTTCTATATCTTGATCCTTCTCGTCTAATTTTTTATACTGTACAATATCAAATTGATTTTTTGGAAATTTCTCTCTGTTATTTCTTGAATGATATTCTCAAGGACAGGTCGACAATAATCTCAAGTTGTTATACACCTGCTGTTTTTTGTAATACTTCTTCTTTCTGTAGTAAAGTATAAAGGCCTGTTATTCAGTAAAATCATATTTAAATTCTTAGCCTTATTTAATGATGTGGTGACACAATGGTGACAATTTGCTCTTCACTGCTGGCGATGGCATCGTGAAATACACTTTGCGTTGTGCATTGTCAAATAAGTGATTTAAAATATATTCTAGAGAAATAAATACTTGGCAAAGCCTTTCATTATCAATATAAAACCTTTCCTGAGGTCTGATATACTTTCCTGGTTTTTCAAATATAATTTAATATAATAATATTATAAGTAATAATTATTTGCAAGCTTTTGTCCATCATAAAGAGTTTTTCAATAAGTAATTTTTAAAGATAATAGCAACAACACGGTTTAAAATGTTAATATCAGAAAAAGTGGAAATCAGAAAAGTACAGCTTGGTGGAAAGACAATGTAAAGAACGAGATTAGGAAGAAGATTTTATGGAAAGAGTACCTAGTAAGTAAAACACTGAAAAACCTAGAAAAATACAAAGAGCAAAATAATATTGCCAAGGTTATAGTCAAGGAAGCGAAAAGGGTGAACTGGATCTCAAATTCGAACAATAAATGGAGAAGAATGGTACAGAAGACATACAATTGTTTTACAGATCACCCAAAAATTTAAGAAATAACAAATACATAATCCAGAAGCTGATAAATGTTCATACCAATACACAAGAAAGGAAACAAAATAGAATTCACGAATTACAGAGGTATATCATTAAAACTAGGGGGTATAACAGCAAAAATGTAGGAAACCATACTAGAGAGAAGATTATGAGTGGAAATTGACAATACACTACTAGACGTACAAAGCGGATTCAGGAAAAACCATTCTGTACAAGACCATATTTTCACACTACAACTGATAGTAGAAGTAGAAGCGAGAGAGAAGAACAGAACAGTATACCTGTGGTTCATAGATACGGAAAAAACTTTTGATTCAATAAAAAGAGATACTATCTGGAATAGCTTGGAGAAGAAAAATATTAACAAGAATCTTATCGCAGCCACCAAAAACATGTATCAAACCACAACAAACCAGATTTGATCACACAATAGCATGTGCTCCTTTTACCACTATGGGAGGAGTGAGACAAAGGGGAAGTGTAAGTCTGCTAGTGTTTATAAATACAATGGACGAAATAATCAAAATATGTAAGAATAAATTTAAGAAATACTATGTGGAATGGGCAAAGATGAAAGCAGTTAATGTAGAAATGTGTATATTTGCTGATGATATAGTTCTCATGGCAGAATCTGAGGAAAAATTAAATTTCAATATAGGAGTATGGAACGAAGCAGCTAAAAATTTTGGTCTACACATGAATGTGAATAAAATATAGATTGTGATGCTACTACCTATGTACTATTATTAATAATAAAAGAAACCAGGACGAGGAACTGAACAACATACTAGCTAAAGCAGGAAAATTTCTCCAGTCAGTTAGCAGAGGTTTCTTGAACAAGAAGCAAATATCCAAAAAAGCGAAATTATCAATATATAAAACGATATATATCCTCACACTAACATATAGATGCGAAAATTGCGTCATGAAAGAACGGCAAAAGAGTAGAGTACAAGCAGCAAAAATTAGATACCTTTGTAAGGTACAAGGAATAAAAAGAATATAACTGGTCAAGAATAACATAGTTAGTGATAACTTGGAAATACTAGCACTAGTATCAAAAATAGAAGAGAAACTGAGATAGTTCGGCCATCTAACCAGAGGGGACCAAAACCAAGAGAGTTTGGGAAGCAAGAGCAATGGAAAAAAACAAAAGGGGAAGGCGTAGGACAGGGAATAAAGACATCACAGAAACAATTCAAAAAAGGTGTAAAACATGGCAGGAAGCAGTTAACTTGACCAAGGACCGTAAATTATGGAGAAAATTTGTTAACACACGAAATGTAATTTATATATATTAAGAGGAAGGATTAAGTAAGTAAGTAAGTCACTTGTAGTTATCATTGTGCCTCATTTTAAAGTTGTGATACCCTTATACACAAACCTTTATAATTTGTAACTAATAACTGTTTGGAAACTTTTGTCCACTACTGTTGAATAATGCTTACGGGTATTGTGAATAATAATCAGTTTAAAGGGGAAAATTTAATATTTTTTAGTTCATTTGTGTAGCTGTCTTAATACTTTTTCCTCGTAGTTTAGCAAGTATAAAAAAAAGCAAGTACCATTAACGACAGTTTCCCATTCTGAAAGTTTGAAATCAAACTTTAACAAATTCTGAACAGGTAATTCCCATCAGAAATTCTCTTTAGATTAGACATCGACTATTATTAAAATGCCGTGTTTTATAACATTCAAAACTTGTGTTGACGTTCAGTTGATGCGCTATTAATTGCTAATTTAATAATTTATGAAGATCCGTTATATTCTGAGCAATTAGTGCGGCATCATCCACGTGGTAAAGATTATTTTAAATCACTTTAAGATGAATATAAAATATACTCAACTGAATCTACATATTACCTTACATAATGTATTTTTGTATTATCTCTTTTTCTTTTAAGATAACCCAGGTTGTTTTAGCTCAATTCAGTTTGAAGATAATTCCATATATTGAAAGTTATGTTGTCGATCGTGTACAGTTAAATCCATTCATAACACTGGGACATATATATATATATATATATATATATATATATATATATATATATATATATATATATATATATATATATATATATATATATATATATATATATATATTACAGAAATCTTTCACCCTTTCTCCACGTGGTGCCACCGATCGCCTTCGCCGAACTGTCAACCATGCGACGTCACGTGTCTCTCGGGACCGGTTTCTAGCCTTTCAGCCGTCATCAGCCGAGCTCTAGACGAACGCAAGGAAAGCAGTTCGGAGAGGCAGTCGGGGCCAGACCAGATCAACTATATACATATATATATATATATATATATATATATATATATATATATATATATATATATATATATATATATATCTATACAGAGTTTGACCAATAAGTATCCGGACTGAGGTCATAAAAAACATTTCTTGAAGAAATATGTAAAGTAACTTAACAATTTTAAAAATATGACCCTCCTGCATCAATACACCGCTGCCAGTGGTTTTTCAAGTCTTTATACGCCCCTGATCATTTTAAGGACAGTCTGGATGCTGAAGAAAACAATCCGCAAAGGCTTTGTATAAAACATTAACTGTATTCAATAATACTGAAAAATGTGTAAAACATTGTTCCAAATAGCCAGAATACGACAGGTAATACTGGAAGACCGCAACTGCAAGGCTATTCAAGCACTCCGTCGAAGTCTTTTTTACAATAAGCATCGAAGAAGACAATAAGAATCGATTTCACTCTTGACTTGCATATGAGAGCTTTTTTTGGCCGAGGAGATGCGTTTGTGTGCCAATCAGAACTTTGCTTTTTTGACTCCGGATCGTACTCGAAGATCCAAATTTCGTCACCGGTTATCGTCATCGGCAAATCGTCACACGGTGTTTCTTCTGCTCGTCCGACAAAACCTTCGGCACCTAGTTCGCGCACATCTTTCCGATTTGCAAATCATCGGTTACAATTGAATGAACAGTTGAACTCTGTAAATTCAACTCCTGTGTCATCAAACGAACACTTAACCGACGATTGGAAATTCTCGCACTTTGGCCATATTTTCATCGGGTCGGGCCGAGATCGGGCGCCCAACGCTTTGTTCGTCTTCAACGTTTTCCAGGCCTCCTTTGAATCGTTTATGCAACTCAAAAACACGTGTTCTGGATATAGGTTTGTCCTTGTAAGTCTCACGGATCATGTGAAAAATCTTCGTGGTAGATTTGTTCAATTTTACGCGAAATTTGATATCACATCGCTGCACGATGTTTTCTTGCATCTTGATTCTCGACGCGAACTTAAAACACACGTTCACTTCTTGTACGATTTACGCATTCCAAAGTTTCGGAGACAACTGAGTCAGGTTTCCTAGGTCACACCCACCTCCGATATCACTTATGCAAAACCACCATCGGCAGATGTATATGTATAATTTCGTTTTTGGGAAGGAATTTGGAGATTGTGGACCATTTTATATATCTTGGGTAGAGGATTTCAATGAGGGGGATACGGTCCGGGAGGTGGAACGGCCTGTTAAATGTGGCTGACAGGTATTTGGTAGGCTCAACATAGTGTTTAAGAGCAAATTCCCACTTTGCTTGAAAAGAAAAATCTTCGATTAGTGCGTCATGACACACGGAAGTGAAACCTGGACACTCACATCGCAATCAATTCAAAAATTTCGGGTGGTACAAAAGGGAATGAAAATATGTTTGAATTACAAGACTGGGCAGAAAGCCATGCACGTAGGTCAGGGAACAAACGAAAGTATGTGTCATCATTGGAAAAGTAAAAGTAATGAAATGGAGAGGGTCAGGCTATATAGCGAGGCGATGGGACGACAGATGGACCAAGGGAATCCCGAAGTAGATACCGCTTGATCACAAACGTCCGCAAAAAATACCGAAAACACTATGGACTGATGACATCGTTATTCTACTCGAGTGGCCGAGGAAAGTCCACGACTGTAAAAGTTGGAGACGTGCTGAAAAGCGGTGGATAGACATGGGCTGATTATATATATATATATATATATATATATATATATATATATATATATATATATATATATATATATATATATATATATATATATAGAAAAAAACAGAAATCTTTCACCCTTTCTCCATGTGGTGCCATCGATCCCCTTCGCCCAACTGCCACCACGCGGGTCGTAATAGCACACAACTCACGCCATCATACAGCGAATGCTCGTAGCAGTCAGGACTACTCGTGACATTCTGCCTGAAACCTCGGGTATAGTACCAGGTATGTCCACAAGATGGCTTAACGGGGCCGTTGAGGGGAAATATTACAGAAATCTTTCACCATTTCTCCACGTGGTGCCACTGATCGCCTTCACCCATCCGGAGCGTTCATCTGGAGCTCAGCTGAAAGGCTAGAAACTGGTTCTGAGAGATGCGTGATGGCGCATGGCGGCAGTTGGGCGAAGGCGATCGGTGGCACCACGTGGAGAAAGGGTGAAAGATTTCTGTAATATTTTCCTCCCCGTTAAGCTATCTTGTGAGCATATTGTCAGCCTGGATTGTGAAGAAAACAATCAGCAAAGAGTTTGTATAAAACGTTAACGTCAGACAATAATACTGAAAAAGTTATTAAAAATTATTCCACATGGCCATAATACGACTGGAAATGTTTTGTTCCTGCTGCTTCTGGAAATGAGGCTTAAGTCGAATAAATCCAAATATTTACGCACATCTTTCTTAAAGTTTTATTTTCAGTAGCAAAAGTTGGGCGTGTAAAATTTTTTCAATCGATTGCGCGGTTGGCTCTTGGTAAAACATAGTAAAAATGATAATAATTAAAACACTTGGTATTTGTTTCACAATATATGTTATATTATTATTAAATATATATTGTGCAACAAATACCAAGTGTTTTAATTGTTGTCATTGTACAACATTTTGTTGTATTGTAAGGGTGGTTTCAAAAGTTATCGGTTATAATACGAAGATAGCGCGAGTGTAACCAAATTTCTTTGGATGCCATTCTGTGAAGTTTCCGACGCGTGTGTTTAGTTACTTGTTTGTGGCGATCGAGTAAAGCTGTCACGTTTTGATATGTTCAAAAACAAATGATAATATTGAAGTTCGAGCTATCATAAAATATTTTGTTGCACTTAGGATTGTTTCCTTTAGTTTTCGGTACAAAAAAGTGGATTTGTGAATTTAAACGTGGTCGTACAGCTATTGAAGATAACGAATGCTCGGAATGCTCAACAGCTGTTAATACCGACGAATTCGTCACAAAAATCCACATCTACTGCTTCCTCTCTGGCGTGTAATGATAAATTCATGTTTCATCTGCTGTTCTAAAACGTGAAAGAAACTCATCATAGTCGTATCTAAAAAAGTCTAAACACTCTTAACAAACTGTTAACAAACCCAGCATCCATCAAGCCGACAGCTTTTTCATACCCAAAACATCGTGTAAACTGTAGTGGACGTGGTGTATCGAGATGTTTATAATGTCAGCAAGCTCGCGTACCTTCAATTGGCGATCATTTAATATTACATTGTCGGTTTTTGCGACGATTTTACCTGTCGTAGCAGTTTTTGGGTGCCCCAAATATTCCACCGTCATCTTCACACTGATATCTTTTGAGTTAAGCAGCCTACATTTTCAACGTCAAAAACAATGCCATTTTAACAAAGTACGTTATCAATTCTTCTATTGAAAGCTTCGGAGTGAAACAATAAACTCGAAGAGATTTACCACTAGACACCAAATCACTTTTTTTAACCTTCTCGATGCGTGTTTCGTTAACCAAGTTAGAATCATCACGAGATGATTTAATCTCCAGATAGAGCCAAAGGCGCTTCGAGAAGTTTAAAAAAATTATTTGTTGGTGAGAACTAACTTAAATTTTATACATTTTCAAAAAATGTCAAACCTTGTTTGCTTTACTCGATCACTACAAACAAGCAACTAATTGCACGGGTTTGAAGCTTATAAACACGCTATCTAATGAATCAGACTTAACAAATATCATAGTCTTTTGGTGCAGCATACTCGCGTCATCTGTGTGGAGCCCAGAACGTTTCGAACGATCCTCATTTATTGTCACTAAATAAACATCTCGGAGAAGCAAATAAAACAAAAGGAAGCCAATCGAAAAATTGTGTGCTGCTTTATTTTTAAAAAGTTCCTGCTAATACAATTTAAATATCAGTCTTCCTTTATGGAGATCCACGGTATACAAAGACCACGGTGATGAAGTTGGTAAAGATAATGTCTGAATAATCTCAGTTGAATATCGAGAAACCTAGGTGGAAATGAATATAGCTGGTTATGTTTAATTTAAAAGAAAAAAAAGAAGGGAAATATAGAAGACAGAACGCCAACAATATGAATGTATGGTTTACTATGACATTATGTAAAAAGATTTCTTTCGTTATCATTTTCTGCGTTTTTTCTTTGAAAAGAAAGAGTAATAAATTGAAGTATCCTGGATAAGCGTATAAAAAGACATACAGATTAATTCAGATGTATATAAAGGGTTGTCCAGTATGAGTGTTGGGAATGTGGCGAAAATCTCACATAATGATAACTATAATTGGTAAATGTGTTTGTAGGGTTTAAATGTTCCTCTCCACTTCATCTGGTGAAATGGATTTTGGTCGAATATGTGAATATAAACAATGTGGATATAAACAATATTTTCTTTCAACAACACTTCTCACACATCCAGCCAGATTGCAAGAAAAGTTTCCTGGACGCGTTATTTTGCGAAATGGTTAAGTTAATTGGCCACCAAGATCATGCGATCCCACCCGTTGGATTATTTTATATGGAGATTATGTTACATTTCTAATTTACAGAAATAAACCCCGAACATGTCTTGGTCTTAAACGAAGCATTCAGGTCACTATTGAAAATATACCATACGAGTATTTTTAAAACATAATGCCACTATTAATATAAAATAAAAATTACCGGGATTATCACTTGTGTTATCAATGTGCCTCATTTTAAAGTTCTGACAATCTTATTGAACAACCCTTTATGTCTAGTCTCAACCCTTCATGATTATCTATTTAAATTTTACGAAATAAATCTAGAAAAGTAATAGAAATAATAACGTGGGTTATATTGTGTCCTATAATCGTAAACTAACCGTCTGGATTCTCAACAGTAATTCTCGTCTCACTGATTTCCTCACTGAAACTGGCGTTTAGATTGTTTCGCGGTCCATTACTGCTGTTTCCTGCAAGAAAAAAAATGAGTTAAATCCGACAACATGCAATATAAAGATTTCTCTAGGGAAAAATACTTTCCGGAGAAAATATTATGTTTCCGTTATCATCTTTTAAAGTGGTCAGTTAAGATGTGCGCCAATAAATATAAATATATGTATATATATATATATATATATATATATATATATATATATATATATATATATATATATATATATATATATATATATATATATATATATATATATATATATATATATATATAGGGTGTTCTCAAAGTTGAGTCATTTATTTTAACAGGTTGTGGAACTCGTAAAAAGAAGTAATTTTATCAAAAATTGTTTTTATAAAAGTTGCAAAGTAAAGAAGTTATTAATAGTTACAAAATTTGAAAACATATCTGACTTTTTGATATTCTCGACCACGGCGTTGTAGAACTCGCAAAGAAAGTCAATTTAGCAAAAATCATTTATATACAACTTGCAGAATAATAATAACAAAAATGTTACAGGTAATAAAAATTGTTCAAAATTGTCACCATTTGTTCGGTTAGCATAAAATCTTGCTCGGCGTACCCATGCGCCATTACACGCGTCAAAGATATAATCCCGGTGTCCAGGAATAACATCACAAGCTATGCGCTGTTGTAATTCTTCCACAGTATTACTTCTAAATCGTGATAAACTAATTTGGTTAAATAGTCCTACAGAATAAAAATTGAAGGGCGTTAAATCCGGGGAGCGTGTAGGCCAATAAATTGGTCCATTGCGCCCTAACCATCTGTTAGGAAATTCATTGTTTAAATGTTCGTGAACTTCTCGTTTAAAATGTGGCGGAGTTTCATCATGTAGAAGCCACATATTCTGCCTAACATTTAAAGGAACACCTTGTAATAATTGTGGCAGATTGTTTTGAAGAAAGTCTAAATAATTTTCACTTGTCAGTCGACCTGGAAGAAAAATGGCCCAATAAGCATGCCATTTACTACGCCAGCCCAAATGTCTACTAAAAATTCTACTGCCCAAGTATGGTAGTCGGTAGCCAAAATAAATTTGGTAACATTTTCATTACTAACAAAATTCAACTCTTCTAGAATAATCTTGCGGTTGTAACGCTTGTACCCGTTGATAATGATAGGGATAAAAGTGTTCTTATCGTATAGTCTTCCATATTTTATTATGATCAATTTCAACTTGACCTGCTATTGACCTAGTGCTCGTTTTCCACAATTTCTAAAATTTCTTCCTCAATCTCTACCATTTCGCGTGGAGGAGGTTTTCCAGCGTGACCTTCTCGTTGGGCCTTTAAGAACCCTGTGTCGCGACATCTTGTAACTAAATTTACAAATTTACGCGAAGCTGGATGATTTCTTCAAGAAAACCTTTCCGCATTTCGTATATGCGACATGTTTCGGCTGCATTTTGATGGCATTCCCCGTAAGTTAATATTATGTCCACTAGTTCATCGTTTCCATAAACGTGTGGCATTTTAATCGCAGAAAGTACCCACAAATTGAACACCCACTATTAAGGAATTATTACCACTGGCCAAATCGAACATCACACTCAACAGAAATATCGTACAAGAATATAAAAAAACTAGTCATACCCAGTATTAGCAGTAGACAACCAAATACTTTATCTGTTTACAAAGCAGTGGTCGAGAATATCCAAAAGTCAGGTCTTTTTTCAAATTTTGTTACTGTTATAATTTCTTTATTTTGCCACTTTTAAATAAATGATTTTTGGTAAATTGACTTATTTTTACAAGTTCTACAAACTTCTAAAACAAATAACTCAACTTTGAGAACTTTCTGTATATAATGTATATATGTTAAGAAAATGTTAGGGCCGTGAAACTATGTGGTACAAGGGCATGATTGATAGTAGAGAAGTAGCTGAAGATGAATCTGGAAGACCTCCCGTCCTCCAAATATTACCAAAATTAAGGTAAATCTTATATTGAGTAATCACCGATCGAGTATTAGAGGCACTGTAAACATTAACGTTCGGATTTATGGCAAAAAGATTCACGATTTTAGCACCGCAATAATTGTTCGTTAATTTTCCTCTGAAAGTCAGTAATATTAACGAGATATGGCACCGTATAACTTTTACAGTTTCCTTGATTGAAGAAACAACTTCGTGGTCGCCGTTTTGAATCTATAAAAGTGATTTAAGAGAGTTCCTTGGCCGCAGTAAAGAAACTACTAAAGTGACTTACGGTAGTTAATTAGGAATGTTGATTGAACAACAAAAAAGCAAAACTACAAGTATTCGAGATGAGAGTGCTGAGGGGGATTAAAGGGGTGATATGGTTGGATACACTGAGAAATACCAAGATAAGGGAGAGATTGGGCGTCAGACCGATATGGAAACTAATTGAGAAAAACCAACTGAGATAGTTCGGGCACTTCGTGTGGATGCCGGACATGCGAATAGTGAAAAAAAATGTAGGTTATGGGAGTGTATGGACAGAGAGAAAGAAGAAGACCGAAGAAAATGGAGAATAGCTCATTCGTTGAAAACCTGGCGGGGGATGGAATTACTGGTGATGGCCAGATCTGTTATAGAAAAAAATGGAGAAGGGATAGCCGAACCTCTATATATATATATATATATATATATATATATATATATATATATATATATATATATATATATATATATATATAAATGTCATTGTTCACCCATCAATACTTGGTTTGATATTTATCAGCTTGAAATAATTAGCTAGAAGAAGTAGAATAATAAGAATAAAATTTGAAAGATTGGCCGAGAAAGTCACACAAAAACTAGCTCTTACGTTTGACGTCCTCAAACGTAAGATATAACTGTACTTATTAGTTCTCATCTTTAGAATAAACGTCACTTACGAATGACCTTACTAATTTGTCAACATTATAACGAACGGGGATTGAGACATAAGCAATATCAGTCTTAAATAAAAATATCTGATTATTTTTATATGAAGAGTGATGTATGACACAACCCACGCACTTCGGCTAAATTTATGCTTTTAGACAAAGCTAACGGCTTTGTATCTTTTTTTCTACATACAGTAAAAATCGAGAAATTATGCAGGAAAAATGACAGAAAATGGAAATGTTTTACTTCTGACAAAAAGGTACTGAATTATTTTGAATACCGATCAAAGCTGTACAAATTCAGGTAAATAAATTATTCATGGCCACATCTTTTTTAGTAGTGTTTTGTTGTGTATCGCTTGAATGTAGAATAATATATGTTTATGCGTACTGTATATCTGAATTTGTGGAAATATTTTAGTTTTTTTAGATTCTATTTAGTCTATTTAAATTCTATAGTTTATTTAGATTTCTTTAAAATCAAAATAGACACTACTTTTGAACTGAAAACTTGGCCCTTCGGGTCCTTAGTCGAGTTTAGCGCATTCTACAGATTGATCTAGATTAAATTTGGTTCAAATGTTAGCATAGAATTTTTCTTCTTATGTTATGATTTGTAGTCAATCTGTATTACTAAATTATTTATAATTATACATACTTGTTCATAATCATCACATAATTATTCATAATTGTTCAAAATTGCATACGTTTGAACCAATTTTCATAGCCCTTTTTCCATTCCGATTGAGGTATATCCAAAACATGCATTCTGAAAGCATCAACCGTTTCTTCTGGCATCGAAAATCGTTGAACACGTAGTTTATTCTTCACGGATCGGAACAAAAAGAAATAATTTGATGTCAAATCAGTACTTTACGACAGATGACCCATCAATTCGAGGTTTTAACCGGTCAAATATTAAATTGTTCGGTCCGATGTGTGAGAGCTCGCGTTGTCACGATGATGAATGATCCTGCGTCGCTGGTTGTTCTTCCCTATTTCTTCAAAGACTTCTGACAAACAAATGGTTGTGTACCGATCAGAATTGACCATTCTATGATTCTCTAGTGGCACTGTAGACACAGGCGACCATTTGCTTCAAAGTGCTTTTTGTGCAAATACCTTTTGTTAGGATTGGCTCATTTTCAAATACATAAAAATAAATTTTGAGTATTTCTTTGCACCAATCGACACGAGTCTTTTTTGAGCGATTGTCAAATTATGTGGAATCCAACGCGCATAAATCTTTTTCACGGCTAAATTTTCATATAAAATCTTGTGTATGCTTGTCGTACTAACGCCCAGGGATGCCTCAATCTCACGATATGTCACATGACGATTATGCTTTATCAGTCCGTGAGCGAACGATGACCATGACTGAATTCACTAAATTAGTAATATACGGTGGTTTTAGATGATACTTCATCGCCAAAAGTCGCACTGCTGCACTATTGTTGAGATAATCCACGTTGAAGGTCGTAGTAAATCATCGCACGAAAATTCTTACGAGTTAATTCCATTCATTGACTGAGATGAAATTTTCGAGTTACTAAACAACACAAATAACGTTCGTATGGCAAAACTTTTTTCGTACGTATACAGTCAATAATGTCAAACTTTACGATGTATATCAGATGGTGCCTAGCAACACCATTGTTGCCAAATTCCGGATACATAAATAGCAACCCTCGTATTAATTCCAACCCTCGTATTAATTCCATGTCTTTACATATTATGTTTTACTCCTTGATTTTTTATCACTCTCCGATTCGCGTTTCGTTACTTATTTAGAGAATAATAACATAACATGAGTGATATTACCATACATTATATATGTGTGTTAATTTATAAATTATTTCTTGAAAAGTGTATATCGATGATTTCTGGGGTGTATTGCTGTATTTACTGTTGCTTCGTTTAGTTTATTTATTATTTCAGGGAATCAAATATTTTACAGTATCAATATAAATATATTCAGATTTAATTATAATTTATTTACAAATAACATAAAGACAAACTGTTTGTTTCAATTGTTTAATTTAATTTAACATGTCCAATGCGGGATGATTTTTAGCATTTTAGGAATTTCAACTTTAAGTAATAAAACATTTTAGGGGGACTAATAAGACACATGCCAATCTATCTCATTTGAAAGCTGTTCGGATTCCACTGAAAGTTTAAAGAGAAAGTGGAAACCTTTAGTGATTTCTAACGCTTGCTTCTTTTCTCATTATTGAATATAATTACCTATTGAGTGTGCTTAATCAGTTGACATTTTGCTTGCATTAAAACTTTAAAAAATGTACCTCTATTATTGAAGCATGGAATTGTATTGTAAAAAGGTTTATATATTATTAAATTAAAAATCAAATAATAATATATACAAAAGTTTGTCATTTGGTAATTGAATGGATGTTTTGTATCTATGTCATAGTATATTAGTTTTGAAATAACCTTAACTTTAAACTTCTTATTAATATTTGACCATGTATTAACTTGTGAACTGACTATACTGTCTAGGTAGCAGAGATAGTTAATTTTCTACTACGTACCTTTATTTCCTTAGGAAGGAGTATGGTTTCTCTTATATTTATTTTAATATTACCCTTAGTTGGTTGCCAATAAATGTTCGTCGATCTAAAATTCAAATTCTTTTAGCTTTTCAATAAGTTTTAATAAGTTCTAAAAATAATGTTGGTTATACTTCGCAGTTATCTCGCAGCTTTTGTTTATTTGTGTGTAGTTCGTGAAAGAGTTGACCTTGATATTCTACTTTGGCTTTAGAGTTGTTTCAAGACAATTTTTTACTCCTTACGTATTTATGTGGTATACTATATGATTTTAGAATTGTCCACATTACTACTCAATCTACTGAATTGAATTAATATTGTTATTTTTTAACAATGTAGTCCAGAATAATCCGTAATAAGGGATGCGTTATTATTAAAACGTTGTGTATAAATTTTATGTCTCTAGAGAAGGCTAATAACTAGCGAGTGAGCAACGTAGAATGCCTCTCAGAAGGCATTACCCAGCCTCGAACTGGCGTGATTGAAGAGCAACGCAACTTTGGTCTCTCCTCAAAGCACATCAAATTACTCTGAATTTCGATCTCCGAGTTGCTGGACTGCAGGAAATATTAACTCACAAAGAAAACAGAATATATGCAAGAAGGGATGTATAAGCAGCGCATATCATGTGACAGAGAAAAATATTAGTAGATATAAAAAAATTCAATCCAAAAGAAGAAATTACAGAAAACATTCTTAAAGACACAATTTAATATAAAAAATATTATAAAAAGTTGAAAAAACAACTCATTGAGAAAACGAATGTCGGTTTTTGAAAACGCCGCCTTAACGTCTAAAACGCCGTGTCTGGAAAGGAGAAGGATTACATAGACTTAGAAGTTGCTTGATTTGTATTGAATATTCTTCAGGATCAAGACAAAGCGTTAATTTTTCCTACATTGTTCAGTAAAACTATGTAAATTACATATGTTTAATCGATAACAAGGTTAATGAGTAATAAAAACTGAAAAAGAATTTTATGCAGTGGTAAAATAACATTTGAATTGTTAAAAACTGTTGTACATGCAATGTTGAAGTGTAAATGAATGTTATTTAATGAAGAAATAATTAAACAATTCTGATATTTTCAAAGATTAACAGGTGATTTATGATACCAAATTTCTTTCCCAGGGTCGCTGTTTGTATAAAAGAGCCCATTAAAATGTTTTAAATTTTATAGCTAAAGTAAAAGCTTGCTTTAATTTTGT
Source organism: Cosmopolites sordidus (assembly GCA_031761425.1). NCBI lineage: Eukaryota > Metazoa > Arthropoda > Insecta > Coleoptera > Curculionidae > Cosmopolites > Cosmopolites sordidus. The sequence goes on along the minus strand of JARFXV010001127.1, from coordinate 380,229 downwards.
TTTAAATGTGGGGGATATAGTAATCATGAATATAAAATATGTTTAATTTGAAACTATTTACCATACAATATTTACATAAGAAAAAATATTTTATAGACTTTTTTTAAATCTAGTTTATAAATTGAAATATGAAAACCGCTTGGCGAATAATTAGGATGTATCGGATGTACAATCGAAGGCAAAAGTACTGAAAATCATAAATTAGGAATATTTTTGCTTTTCAGAACATGGAAAAGGAAAATTATTAAATATAATACTAGAAAATAATGTATAATTAAAAAAGAAAGAGCAAATTTCACCTATAATCTAGAATTATATTAATAATAACAAATAATCTGAAAAAAATCTGTAACGAACTTTTGGTAGTGAATATGCCTTGATTTTAACTTTTCGGAAAAAACATTTTTGATTTAAATCTTTAGAACTACGAACATGAAATTTTTAATAATACTTAAATATTAATTAAAACCTCTAAATATTATTTATTTTTGATAATTGTTCATGATAAATATTTTAAATTTTACAGATGTATCGTAGGTATATCAAAATGCTATAAAACGTTTACAAATTTGACAGAATATTCTTCACTCAACCCTTAAGTTAATCTGAAAATTTCAAATCGATTGACTAAGCCGTTCAAAAGTTATTGAAATTTAAAATTATCGTAATTTTATATGTGATCTTATGGAGATTCACTAACACAATAAATCAAACACGTTACAAATATACAAAGAAAAGCTATCAAGCGTTCCAAACTTTTATATTTAACTTAAACTGTTTGGAACCAATTTTGCACAGTTTTATTACTACTGATTTTCAGTACTTTAGCCTCCGATTGCACCTCCGATACATCCTTAATTACGGCAGAAATGCTAAAATATATGGGAAATATAATAAAAGACAATTTTCGTCTTTTACTAAATTATATTACAGATGAAAGAGAATTACTCAGGTACAATCGAGGAATTACCCTGACAGGTATGTCAGGGAAAGTATTAATAAGAATTAATCAAGTAATAATCAAGTGAGAAACAGCAATTAAATGAAGAATTAAATGGTGTGAGATTGTCAGACTTGCACAGGACAGGAACACTTGGAAAAGTAAATGCAAGGAAGACTAAGTTGAAATAAATTATATAAATATATGATCTGACATCTAACGGTATAAGAATTTCAGTTTCAGCACTCAGACCTTCAGACTTCAGATCTCTGAAATCAGACAAGTTCTGGTGGATCTATAACTGAGAATTCTGTCTACGAATTCATTGAAAGTATTGTTAAACATTCTGCCATCATTAGTACTATGAAATCATCCCATTATACGCAAGGTTTACAGGGACTATTGAAAAGTACTACACGATATCATTTTTTTTAAACTTACTTGAAAGAAATTAGACAACGAGTTATCTTAGAAAATATACTGTTTTTTAATGAATATTCTCCATATTTTAATAGTTACAGTTGTTAAAATTCATGACCGTAATATTAAAGAAATTAGAACCAGTAAACCTGGCTCCTTACCATTAATCTTTAACATCCTATAAACTTTAATTCTAGTTATACATTTCTAATAAAGATAAAAATAAAATGAATGATCATTAAATTACTGAACAAATATAAAAGTTTTTATTATACTCATTGTATATTCAAAAATATTTATTAAAATGAGAAATATTCAAATTTCATTATAAAATATTTTCTTAATAAAATTGCATTATTAAATGTAAATGTAAAATGGTATAAAATAAAAAGCTCTAGTGCATAAAATTACGTATAAACCTAAGAAAACATAGTTATAACGAGGATGTTATGTAACGTTGTTTTATACCGAGCCTGTTAATATGATAACACGAGGTATAATGTATTTTGACTTTGAATAGTCTGAAAACATGGCGAAGTTTACTTTTTACATAATCTATAAAGATCTCAGATTTTATTGCATATATTATAGTTATGGAAAGAGCATTAATGAAATGACTAGCGATATATTTAATAGAAATGAATTATTAGATGGAGAGGAGAAAAAACATTGAAATAATTAAAAGTCAAAAAGCTTATTATAATCCTATTACAGTGGTCTACAAAATTCAAAGTTTTTTTGTCACACGAAAACGTCTGCCTAATTTAGATAGTATTATAGCCACCTAACAAAAATATATTAATAAAAAAATTGACACGTAAGGTTTCTTTGCGACAGTTATACAATTATCCATTTATACGCAATATTTATGATTTTCGGGAATACTTCACTTCCGGTAGGTCCCTTTTTAACCTCCAGTAGTAATCGGCCAGTAACATCCCAGTAGTAACATCCCAGGACCCTATTTTCCGTGTTCCCGTTCCCTATATCGCATCTCTATAAGGGAAAAATACCTTCTGGAATCTCTCGCTATGTTCGTCACTCGCAGCACCCAGGTTTTCAGGGAAAGAATACTAATGAGTCCAGGATCCAGTATCTTCAAGGACATATTGCATCCCCAAAGCTTTGTATGAGATCAAAAGTTCATTAATTAAATCTTTGTAATTTTCTGCCCTGGGATTACCCAAAAAGTTTTTATGATATTAACAGGACATTTAACAGAACAAACCCGGGCGGGGTTTTCAAGATCATTCATTTTTTGCTGAAAGCTGTTATTCTTCATTAATTCCCTCATTTGAAGACCTACAAATATCCTCTCTTTTATTTTTGCATTTTGGGGAATTTCTCTTTCAGATATAAAAATGCACTACCATTTTTGTCTATCGCTTTTAATTTTTTTTTATGAGGCCGAGTTTTATATGCAAGGGTGGTAAAAGTTAATCTTCACAGTTCACTAGAGGTATACTTTTAACATTTTTTTGCTTTTCTGAAAGTGACTTACGCTTGGGCCACTCTTTCTTTATATAGTCATTTTTTCTATGTCTACTGTCCTATTTGCAAATAAAACAGCAATGTTTTCTGTAACCAAGCTGCAGTCCAAGCAAAAAAGCAATGGCTTCAAAATCTCCACAAATTTTCCAGGAGTATTTACTGTATTGAATCTTTTTCAGAAGGAACTTCATATTTTCATATGTTTCTTTCATATTAGAACAATGGGCTACACGTACTGAAGGAAGTATATTTCCGTTGTGTAGCAATACTGTTTTCAAACTAGTTTTTGATGAATCAATGATCGTCGCGAAGGGGAAAATAAGAAATTTTTGTACTGTGAGAAAGTAGATTCCAACAGTTTAATCTAGATCTCAAAAGCTTAGCCTGTTTTTTTGACAAATGTAAATCACGTACCAAATCATTTAGGTCACCTTGTGGCAATAAGTGTGGTTCTTTTGAAGTACTTGGTTCATAAAAATTATATCGAGAAGTTGAACCTTATAATAGGATCTCATTCGTGTGTGCCTGCACTGGTTGAATATGATATGGTCCTAATTGCTGTTCATTCAGTACTGGAAACACAGATTGATGCGAAATTTGACACACAATTGTATTTAATCGTTTGGAACTTATTATGGGATTATTTTTCACTAAAGTTCACAACAAGGAACAAACATGAACTGTGTTTTACAGCGCAATAAATAATTATTTTATTCACTTTATACATATAATCAATCTGAGAATTTTCAGAATAACCCTAGTATATACAAATTATTTTTAGTTTAAGAACTAAATTTATCTTCAGTAAACTGATTAAAAAATCCACTCAGGAAATTCTCAACTTTTTATCTTACAGAATTACATTTCAGGCTGATCTAGATTTTATTTTCTATACAAAATCTTTCGTCTCTGAAAGGGAAAATAAAATACTAGAACCACCAACATAATTACGTAGGACACTAAGAAAGTTTCTGCGATCAAGTAATTCAAAGGTTATTCAGGATTAATTTTTGTACGCATTCAACTGTGGTCCAACTCAACAGCAATGCAACGAAAGTTCGCATTCAGCTTTTGATGGTGAAGAAATATCCAATAAAAGTGTTAATTGCAGTATTTAAGCTTAGGGATCATGTAGATTTGCTGCAGAACGCACTAGAAAAATCTGGTTCATAAAAAGAATTGCTTCGAAGCACCACGTGACTCTAGGGAAGTTCAAACTCGTAACACTGATAAACACTGTTTTTGTCACACGAATTTTGTAATGATATTTGATTCTACTTATCTACTCTCATTACAAAAACAATATTATATTTTTCCAGTCACCTTCAGTTTGTCTCAAACATTGGACTCATCGAGTTTGCACACATCGGACCGAACAACTCAATATTTGACCGGTCAAAACATTGAATTGATGGGTCATTCGCCGTACAGTCTTGACTTGGTACCCAATGATTTCTTTTTGTTCCCGTTCGTGAAGAATAAACTAAGTTGTCAACGATTTTCGATGTCAGATGAAGCGGTTGATGCGTGTTTTGGAGATACCTCAATCGAAATGGAAAAAGTGCTATGAAAATTCACTGCCATAAACAGAATGCCTCAATTTCAAAAGTTTCATGATTACCCGTAAGTATATATGTATGATAATATTTATATATGTATAATAAAATTTATTCTTAGAGAAACAAGAAAGACGGCGAGTTAATAAGTTAATAAGAAAACTGCTTTAGCCGCGTTGAGCGATTTTCGGCAGGGGAAAACTTATGGGTTCGCGTCACCGACATGCTAGTGACGTGTTGCGCCAGACTGCCGACGCCAATTGTGTTTTAAATATGTTTTAATGTGTTTTAAATTATATTGTGTTTTAGATAATCATTATTTTAATTGTTTAATTGTAGAATCACTGTGCAATACAAGAGTGAGTTCTTAATATGCTAATATTTTTATGTAGAAAAATGAATAACAAAAACAAAGCATTTATTTTTGACTATTTCCAATATTGGTATCAATATTTGCGTTGAAAAATTTGATAGTATTTATTTTTCTAATATTTAATCTCTGCAATACATCGTGCAATGAATATTTCATAGTGGCTTAGGAGTTATCTTACTAGCGTGGTAAAACAGATTTCTAGTTGTTCAAGAGTATTTTTGTCGCGGACTTTATTATTATTATATAATTATATTAAAAATATAATTATATTAAAAATTCTATAAAATTTTATAATAAATTTAATTTCTCAAAATTATTGTTTATTGGTTTAAATTGTCAGAAATAAAATACGTGTTTTGTTGTTTTTTGCAAAATGATTATTTATAAACTTATATCATTCAATTTCACCATTAGAACATTACAAAAAAATAATGTAATATAATTAGTTTTTCTAAATGTCCATTTTCTGTATTTGTTTAGATCATCAATACTACGTGAAAAAAAATATACATTTCTAAATCATACATTAAAAGAATAATTAATTTAAAAATTCAAAAAAAACACAGTTATTCCAAAGTTTCAAGTTTTCACTTCTGGCGGCAGTCCCCATGACTGCCTACCTTTTTTTTATAGCTTTGAATATATCAAATTATGCACCAGAAAAAAACGTTTTGCGGGGAGGTTTAATAACCTTCTTTCATTTGAAGAAAACGGCTGCTGAAAGTTATTGATTGTTGGTTCGAGCTTATGGTGAACATGTTCTAACCCAAAAAACTTGTGAACCCCATGTTTCCATCCCTTATTATTGAAGTTTCTAGGTACTGATTATCTCTAGGAAAATTAAAAAAGATCGTTGGTGATATACTATATTCGATAAGGAATTTCTCTATTGTTGAATGGACAGATTTTGATTAATTTAAGTAGTAAATTGAAAGTTTATTGCAGAATAAAATGAAAAAGAACTTTATGGAGGCGTAAAATGAAATATGTGGTGCTAAAAACCTCTTTACATTTAATATTAAAGTATAAAATTATGTTATTTTATGAAGGTGTAGTTTATTAGTTCTTATAGCATCTAAAGCTTTCCGAAAAACAAATAGTCTGCAATTGACTCCGGGAATCTGGTTATCGGCAGTATTTTGTTGTGTTTTTTAACATCTCTATAATCTTCATATTTATGACATCGAAAACGAAATATCTCGAAAGTAAATAATATTTTCGTTGGTGCGAAACCTAATTCTGAACGACATGAAGTTGTATACTTCGAGTTTTGCTTTGATTTACATATCCATAGGAGAATATTTTTCGAAATTTAAAAGTCTCTAAGCTAGAGTAATGAATACGACATTTTAGAAAGCATTAATAAGTTATACACCAATTTGAATTTCGGAATTATTTCTACATTGCGATACAACATGTAGATTAAATATCTTGATTAGCAAGCAGTATATTGAAGGATTAAAATTGTAAAATATCTAAATGGAGTTGCAAAATTCACTTTGGTTAATTGAAGGTACTTGCCATGTTAAGACATATAATACGGATTTGCGTTTCTGGGATTTTGACATTTTGTAATTCATTCAAAAAGCGCTTACAATTTTCTTTGTAATTTGATATTATCATTTTTATTGCTTACAATAATTTTACAAAATATATTTTAGCATTCTTTTTGTTCAAATCCCATTTAATTTGAATTATAACCAATATATATATTGAAGTATTAGTTCGAATTGTTCACTCACGATGTTTAGATTAGATTCATTGTTAACCATTTTCAAGTGAAGTTGATGGTTCAAGTAATTTTACATCATTGCCCACCTTTAAATTTTTATGTTGATTATTTTTCATTATATGCAAGAGGTTTTTGTGATGATGTGTGTGAGTTTATGGACGCCCAGAGCGTTCATCATCTTCAGTGGATGTACAGGATGAGATCGTAGTAATTAGTAAAAGAATCGGGATGGACATGTCTGCTTTAGCAGGACTCATAAAAATCTGGAAAGATCAGAGTATGGCTGCAATAATTCAAGCTAAGTATAGAAAATACTATTAAATTTTCCATAGGTACGTACGGGTTCGAAACTTGAACACGGAATCAATGCATAAATCCTAAGGGAAGTAAATGTGAAAACTAAAAAAAAATCTTTTCTAATCGGGTTGCTGTAGGTTGATAAGAGTGTTAACCTTTCCAAGTTAGATTTTGGTATACCATGTTGACATGACGCTCTTCAGGAGCTTCATTAGATGTAGATTGATATATATATATATATATATATATATATATATATATATATATATATATATATATATATATATATATATATATATACCATGAGCATTTATAAAATTTATCTGTTAAATTAATAACCTTACAATATAAAAGTGTTGAAAAATATATTTTTTTAAAATAAAGCTATTATTTAATAGCTATTAAATAGGTCATTTATCATTCATCAGTCAGTTTTATGATATAGAATGGTTAATGTTATTATTATTTTAAAAACGATCAAAGTAATAAATAAATTAGCATAAATAATTTAGCATCTAAATTTTTAATTTACATCAACGTTTTCAAGCTAACTAATAAATAAAGTCCTTTCAGTATCCGAAAGGACTGATTGTATTACTTTCTCCGTTGATAAAACTGACTGTGCCTTCTTTGGCGCCGTCTCCATTAACTTTTGATATAAATTTCGTTTGGCGAGAGATAAACAAAGAACTCTCTTGATGCGTGATAGTTTTTTTTAGTAAAATGTATACATTAAACGCAGAAACGCAGCTGATTCATTTAAATAAATTATTTGTTAAAATGAATAACCATTTTACATGTATGTCTTTTAGATGTTCTTTGAAAAGAGCATTTTTTACACGTACGTAAAATATAACTTAATATTTGTTTAAATACATTCTTTTATCCACAGAAGTTTTTTTGAAAATTTTATTGAACAATAAAACCTGGACAGGGACTTTATAGAGTTGTAAAAATGGAGGTTTATTTGTTCATTGTACGTGGAATGTTTAGGTATAAAATAATGATATTTTATAGCAGAGCAATTTACTATTTCTAGAGTTCTGATGACTAACTGGAAGAAATTTGATGATTTTGCTCCCTACCTTTCGCATTGCGGTTTATTCATTAAAATTTTACAAGCAAATGTAAGTGCTCCTTCCCTTCTTGTACAATTTATAAAATGTTTTATTGAGTAAATAAAAAAAATGTTTTATTTCATAATAATATATGTCCCTGCATTTACAGTGTAACATTTTTATGGTTTGTGTGTATTTTACTATAATTTAGTAACTATATATGTGAGGGTCGTTTAAAAAGTTCTCCGCCTGACACAGATTGCACAAAATGTCGTATAAAATCGTTGCCGGTTGAAGGCACTGGAAAGCTGGCAGTATTCCAGGTGTTGCTGTTAATGATTCTTATTTTTTTAAGCGAAGGTGCTGGAAACAAGGAGGTCGATTAATAGTCTAACCTCTTATGTAATTTTGTTGCTACGACAGTACCTTTCAAAACGCCTTTGATGTTTAAACGATTTCGAATTAGCGTTATATATTTGCATGTGGTAAACATGTGGAATTTCGAGTCAAATAAAGAGGCCGAGATAAGGCCAAATAAGCATAAAGGCACGTACTGTTTTTCTTGTTCAATCAAAAGAAAAACGCGAGTGAAAGCTGTCGTATACTTGGACACGTATTCATGGAAACTTACTGTGACAACGTCTCAACGCAAGACGTTTATGGGCGTTGGCTTAGATGAACGCACAGGTCAACCGAAATGTCGAATTACATTGTTGGAAAAAGACGTTATGCATTGGTCGCCGAACCTTTTGTAATCGTCTGCATATCATGTGAAAAAAGGTAGGAAAATGGGTACTACATCAGCTGATCGACAGATAAATGGAAAAGCGAAAAGCGGGAAAAAATGGAAAAAAGATAATAAATATTTTGATAAACCGTGTGTACTATTTTTTGCAATGTGCAGATTTTCTTTAAATCATAATAATAATGACATATTAATTCCGATTCTTGCGTAGCTTTGTTACATTCATCTTTAATAACTGAACTAAAAATGATTCGAAAAGGTTCACCTGACACGATTTTGATAATTTTAAGCTTTTAATTTATTTTCGTTAGATTGAAAAACAAGGTATCGGTAAAGCTTGAAATGCTGGTATCTTAGGATAAATCTCCAAGTGGCTTAAAGCTGCTAATCTCTTTCATTTGTCGCATCGTACTACATTACAGCACTATTTCAAGAAGTTTCAGTAATTAAACTTTGGCCAAGAGCGGTAAAAGTTAAAAGTAAATAAAAAAATAATTTTGGGCGATTGGGATGTTAAGATTTTATAAATTAAAAAGTGTATGTTAAATGTCTGTTTAATAATTGTAAGACATTGTGTTACTGACTAAATTCAAAGAGATTTACTTCTAAAGATCAAATCACTTCTTATAAATATCAGTATTCCAGATTGAAAAGATTGAATCATTTCCTGATCCTCACATGATTACGGCGCGTTCTCACGCTCTTCAATTAACCGATTTTAGTTGATCAAGAAAAGTTGAATAAAAAACCTAGTGAGAACTTTTGTTTCAATAGAGTTGATCAATTTTTTAATGGATCAAGGAAAGTTTAGCCGAGTCAAACTTTATCCGTCGTTTGCTTTCAAGTTGAATCCGGCCTTGAAACGTGTAAACCCTCCCATTCCAATTGGCATGTCAGTTCGCTTTCAACTGGTATCGAGTGCAGCTGTTTTGCCCGTGTGGTGTATTCAAATATTTCTAAAATAAGCGTCAAGTGATCCGAAAGCGTGATGTTTAAATTACTATATAATAAGCACGATTGTCTTTGGAACCATCGTTTGGATAAATATAAAATAATAAAAATGCGCGGTAGAATGCTTTGAGATATATAATCAAAGAAATGGACAATTCTGGTCTAACTATTTCTGATGTACAAAACAAAATTAAGACGATCAGAACTATATACAACAAAAAATATTCATTGGTGTGCAAATGAAAAGAACCGACATGCGAACGGAGGAATTATACGTACCCAAACTGTTTTGGTATAAAAAATCAGACACATTTCTGAATGGTGTTACAATTACAAGTGATACGCCATCAACTTTAGTAAGTATACTTTTTATTTTTTAAAGTAACTTTACATTAACCTGTAATTATTATTAATCATTTTGCATGTCCAGTTGTTAGGGTATCGCACCTCCTTCGGAAAAATATACTGCGTATTCATCACGCACAGTAGACGCTGATCTGGTATAGTTAAGACTCTCTAAATTAACTGGCAAATTAACCAAATCATTCACTTGAGTATTCTGTGTTCTCCAAGAACCTGGTATAGTATTAAGATCTTTAGTATCAAAGGAGTCTGCGGGTCTATTTCCTTCACTCAAACTAATTTTTAACCAGTTATGTAATGCTAAGATTGCTTTGACAATTCCGTCCAATGGAGTAATTCCAACCCCTATAGGTCGCTCAAAAACTCTGAATCTAGAAACCAAAATTCCGAATACATTTTCAACTACACGACGAGCTATTAACAAGCGGTAGTTGAAGCAATGAGCAATAGTTACGTGCAAGCAACGATATGTTTTCCATCTATCGCACCACAACAGTTAGGAAAATTCCATTGAAAGTATTATTCCTTTTGAATTGTTTTCCATTCTTCTTCAGTTAGTGGCAGCTATAACAACAAAAAATTCTACATTGTAAAAATTTAAAATAATTTCGAAATGGTCAAAATTGTTACACATTTCCGTAACGGGCGATTTTTAGTACAATACCCTCACAAAAACATTTTCAATGTTAAAAGTTTCTACAATCCCCTGCATTTGCAATACAACTTTTAATGATCTTGTATTTGATCAAATTATATTCATTTTTTAGAATTTACCACAAGATGATGGAGCCGAAAGCAAAAAACAGAAGAAAACCCTGAGGAAAGTGGATTTTCTGCATCTGCTTTTGTTACTACCACAAATGCTGATACTCAGGGAGCAATAATACATAATCTGCCAATCGGTCTACTCCAAAACAATCAAAACCGACAAATGTATTTCCTGCTCCTCAGAGTCGCAAAGGGAAAATGGTTCATGACATAAGCGCAGCGATTGATAAACTTGATAAAGTACTGCAATGTGATAGAAATTAGACTGAAGATGAATTTGACATATTTGCTAAATATGTTGCTGTCCAGCTAAAACAGATGCCTCTTTACGATGCTATCATCTGTCAGGAACAAATTCAAACTGTGTTAGTCAAAAACGATTGGAACTCATAACGAAACAGTCCCAGTATGACACAACTTCATCACTAGCGTTTTCACCTTCTATAAGTACTACTCCATCACCAGCGTTTTAAAATAGCATGGATGGGGAATATTGATCGTCCTCAGTTGCAACTGATTGCAGCAACAAATAACAATGCTATACTTGCCAGCCATCTACTATACTTGCTAAAGGTCTAAATAATATTTTACAGTAAAAAATAAAATGTTGTAAAGCATCTACATTTATTACTTTTGTTAAAACAGATTGTACTTAATTTAATAAACTCTTCTAAAGCCTCGTATGTAGCTGCACAAACTCCCTTTAAAAAATTTGAAATAGTATTTTTAGTTACACTGTATACGGAAGCAAGCGTTGAAAACGAATCTCCTGTAGATAAATATCTTAAAGTTATTTGCAGCTTTAATTTTGGTGAAATAGCTTGTCGCATCACTGTGTCACGTTTCTTTCACTGTGTCAACTTTCAATAGTAATTCGTCAAATTTTTCTTCCGACATTCTCAAATGATTTCAGTATCCATCTCTATCCTCTAACGCTAGTTCCTTCAGCAACGTCTCCACTGCTCCCAATCGGTTGATTCTGATTCTGCTTCCCAAAAACGGCGCTTTTGACGAATGTTAATGCTTGATAATATGTTCGTAGTTCTTCTTGTAACATAACTGTTACAATATGCACCACTTCGCGCACCGTTACCTTCAAAACCATTATAAAATTGAAACTGTTAATCATAAAACTGAAATCAGTTTCAATTGAAACGTTGGACCAAAATTGATTCAAGTCATATTCAACTTTTGTTTATGAACTAAAATCGGTCAATTAAACTTGACTAGTGAGAACGCGCTATTACCATAGTGAGCGATTTGCGACTATAAGAACTGATTGTGTAAATAGTTTAGTGCAGCTGAAAAACTTACGAGGTGTGTAAACAAACTAACGAAACTGGTGGCGTGGCGTTGGAGGGGAGACATACCAACATCTCATGCGTCTTTAGCACGAGTTTAAACTAGAGTTACTTGGTAGTATTTTTTTTTGTAAAATGGATGTTTCTAGTGCGTTCAGAAAATTAGTGACCTTGCAACGGAATGCCTTTAACTGCGAGAAGTGATGAAAATGTAAACAGGATCCGGTTCAGAAAAAAACTCGATTCATGCAAAAAATTGTTAAGGATCACCAAGTGACTCTCGGAAGTTCAAACTGGTACTAAAAACGCATCAGGTGTTGGCCTGACTCTCCTTCAAAGGGGATCTCGACAGTGTTGTCAGATTGAATATTATGCCACCAGTCTCATTACATTATTTACATACCTCGTATTCAACTACCAGGTTTCTTTTGCAAATTGATTTATATGCCAATTGACTATTATTGTTAAACCATTTTAAATTTATGTTTTCTGATTAATAAAATGGGTATGATTGTGTTTGTTAAATGATTGTGATTCTTGATGGGTTGTAGACTAAACTTTTAAATATATCAAATAGTAAAAAATACCATAATAATAGATTGAAACATGTTAGGTGATTCGAACTAAAATATAACCTCGGTAGAATCAAAATAGGAGTATTTTCCCTCGACTCCTATGTTTATTTAAACAATTGTTGGGGTTGATGGTTGATCGGCATTATTAAGTCATGAATTTGCGAGAGTCCTTTTAGGCCAAAATCTACTTCGTAATAAAAGGAGCCGACAAAAGCCGCTGCCACCTAAATTTTTCTGTTAGAACTCATGCCGACTAAACCCTACTTTCAGACATGCTAAAGCAGAAAGAACGAGTATGGATTTCCGATGTTAACGCGACCAAAATTATCCCTGAAACCAGAGATTTATAGTGACATGTACCAAATTATTTTATGGAGAATACGTAAAGAATGCAGAAATCATTATAAGTTGACAAACCTAGCTATATTTATGGCTTGTTTTAAAATAGCAATGTTAGTTAAGTTAGTTTCATTATATTAGACGGACCTTTGCTTTAAAAACTACAAAGTCCATCATACTGTTAATTAATTTTGTGATTCATTTACAGCACATTTGTAAAATAACATTGAACAATCTATTTCTGTTTATTATCCTGACTCTGCTGCGTTTTATTTTTATTTATACACTCCAGACTAACGTCCACTAGTGCCTAATTATAACACATCGGTCAATAAGTCCCCGGTCTGGCAAATTTCGACTTTATTCATCAATATATTACCCTTGAAGAGCATTACAATCATTTTAACGCTTTTCTAACATGTTTACATCTTTTCTATAGAACGATTTCTCTTTCCCTTCAAAATATCCCTCAGTTTCGCCAATTATCTGTTACCTGCAGCGAGCATTTTTTTGAGGTCTGAGAACAAAAAATAGTCGCTGAGGGCTAGATCTGGAGATTACGGTGGATGAGGAGGAATACCATGCGCATTCCAAAATACAGAGGCCATAACCTTGCCTGTCGATGGATGTGTTTTTGGACGGCTTTAGCCGCCTGCTGTCCACTCAGCTGACCTGCCGATTCCGAGTGTAGTGTTGGATCCATCTTTCATCCATTGTCATATACCGCATGAAAAAAATCATTTTTATTTTGCTTAAACAGCTCCAAACATTGCTCAGAATTATCAATACGCTGTTGTTTTTCGTCCGCTATGAGGAAACGCGGTGCCCATTTCGATAGCAATTTACGCATTGCCAAATTTTTTTATAAGGTAAGATCATGAAATCAAGTAGCAGCAGTTCTTCACCATTTCTTCGTACATTGTCTGGTCACCGTGTCTTTGGTTTATCTCTCTTTCAACAGAAAGACCCCAAGGTAACAATTCTTATTCATTCTTCCACGGTTCTCCTTGGTATTTGACTTTCTGGCAGTCTAGTCAGGTGTCCCATCCATCAAAGTCGCTGACTCCTCACATAGTCAATAATATCCAGAGCTTTGTATAACTGCTTGAGTTCGAAGTTATACCGGATGCTTAAAATTCCATTCATAGTACCATAAATTCTTATGAATTCTCTTCTTTCAAATACTTTGCAACTGCAAGCAGCTCTTTTGTTTTCTTTTTGAGGGTTCATATCTCGCAACTATAAGTGATTATTGGCCGAATGAGCAGTATAGCATGAGAATGAGCGTTCATAGCATCAAACATTCTCCCAAAAATCTCTTCTTTCAAATACTTTGTACATATTGCAAGCAGCTCTTCTGTTTTCTTTTTGTGGGTTGATGTCTTGCAGCTATAAGTGATTACTGGCCGAGTTTCGTTTATTTCATCATATGTTTTTCTACATAATCTTTTCGATTGTGTTAATATATTTAGGATATCTTCATGTTAATATACTTAGGTAATCCTTCTATCTGTTTCTCTGTATTTATCGCTGTTCCATTTACATTTATGCCTGTTTCGCTGATGACTTTGTTCAATACTGTATTAAATAGATCTGGTGCCAATCCATCCGCTCTCCAATTGTACTATGGAGTATTGTTGGATTTTTACTGCTATCTTAAAGTAAAGCATTGTCATGCGAGGTAATCTAATAAGGTTAGCTGATACTTCGCTTTTTTCCTTCATGGCGTATAATCCTGCTCTTTGTATGCAGTCGTACGCTTGTCTGAAGCCTACGAACATCTGGAATAAAGAAGTATCAAATTCTCTTGCTGTTTCTATTATTTGATGAACTATAATTAATTGTTGGGCGTTCCTTACTAATTCCTTCTTCGATTTATGGTACTATTCTCTGGCTTACTATATTTTTTAAAAATTTAGAAGTTATACAAAGTAATGATATGTCACAACAGTTTTCACATTATCTCCTTTCTTTTGGGTGGATGTTGACTATTAATTGATGAATCGATTGAACTAATTATTTGTCTCCAAGCTTCAGTAGTTCTGGAAGCATGCTGCCTATCTCTGGAGTTTTATTGCTTTTGAATTTCATTAAATTATTTAAACATTATTTCACAAATCTAGAGAAAACATGTTATTTTGCCAAGACAGCGCAGAACGCTTCGAACAGCCCAAGATTCTATTTATTATTTATAATATTCTCACTATACAATGAAATACACAATTTTACTTGATTCCTTCCTTGCGTAAATTTTTCAGTTAAATTATATTGTTGTTTTTGCACATCGATGTAAGTTGACAAAATAATTATGACAGAATTCATATTAATTTCTCAGATTGAGATTAATCATTTCTTGAAAAAGTTCAAATATTTTCGGACTATCCATTAGAATCATTGTTTAAATATTAAATGTTTTTTCGTAGTTCTCTCTGGTATATGGTGACATATTATGTAATCTAATATTAAAATTTGTTGTATGTTTTTGTTATTAATGCGCCTAACCTTATTTGAAAAAAATTTACATATCAAAATTTAATGCATAATATTAGGCTTTCAGGTTATACAGTAAATATTTCTTTTAATTTCGTATGTATATACTTTTATTACTAGGCTGAGCTCTTTAAGATACTATTTTTGGATACATATGAAGCGAAGATGAGAAAAAAAGTTACGTAAATAAAATTACTTCTTTACATCTTCAAGCTTAACGAAAAAATACTAGGAACAAATCAATTCTTCTGTTGGAACTGCACTGAGCACCAAATCATTTTTTTTAAAGCGTTTCGCGTACCGTGTTAGCATCATCAGGTAATGATTCAATCTGCGCGAGAGTGTGAAACGATGCTCGTCGAAAAGTTAAAAAACGGAACTAAAACACAACTTTTCTAGTTGTGAACTCTGGGGAGTAGACAGATTGAGGCCTTGGAGTAAATCAACTAGATTCTCTTGATAATGGCTTCAAAGTGGAAGCCGAAACGTCGAGATTTTACAAATCTAAAACGCGGTTCTACCCGAGAACCTAGTATATATATATATATATATATATATATATATATATATATATATATATATATATATATATATATATATATATATATATATATATCGTCACTTGTGTTAGAAAGGAGGCATATTAATAAAGTCTGAGGTTTTAGGAGAGGAGTCATAGCTCGATCCTGTTATAGACAAAAGCCTTCTGTATGTAGATGATCTTATACTGATATCCTATAGTATAGATGAACCGCAACGACCAATAGAAATATGGAACAAAATATTATCTGAATGTCAACTCATTATCTGGAAATCAACTTTAATAACTCAGAAAGCAAGGTTGTTACAAGACAAGAAACAGGCATACAAATTAACATGAATGGACACATAATTAATTTAACAGATATTCTGAAATATCGCGGCACAGTACAACACTCACATGACATGACAGTATAACTGCCACTTTTCACTAAAGTGGCAGCATTGCTTCAGACAAAAATAATAGAATTATGGCAACATCCAAATTATTTAATGCTTATTGATACCTCAAACACAACAAAAGGGAAGTTAGTAAAAGCACCAATTTAAGGATTGGAGGATTGGTTAAGGAAGTGACTCTTGGATACTAAACCAGAAACTAAAATCTAAAATAATAGCTATAGAAATGAAGATTCTAAGAAAGATTGAGGAAGTATCAAGACTAGACCGATTGAAAAATTCAGTTATAAAAATTAGGTTGGGAGGGGAACCGATTCTCCAAAATATGGAAAAAAAGACAACTTTGTTGGTAAGGTTAATTAGTAAGAATAAAACAGGAGAACCTGGTGAAAAAGATAAGGGAGGCTGGATGGGAAGAGAAAAGGAAGCAAGGTAGACCCAAGAAAAGCTGGAACTAGCAAGTAGGGGAAATTCTCAAATCAAAAGGAATAACCTGAAACAAGGCAAAAACAAAGCAATGGATAGAAAAGGATGATGGAAAACCAATGTCCCGTAGCGGTACAAAAGAAATATGAAAATGATGATGATATATACATATATACTTAGAACCATATACACTAGAGAACCATTTGGCTTAAAAATTAATTTGAAAAAGAGTCAGGTTATGTTTAATAAATTACAGGCTCAACATAGTGTTTAAGAGCAAACTCCCACTTTGCCTAAAAATAAATAAAAGTCTTCGATCAGTGCGTCCTGCCCGTTATGACATACCGAAATGAAACCTGGATACTCACATTGCAATCATTTCAAAAACTTCGGGTAGCACAGGAGGGAAATTAATTTTTTTAAATAGAAAAAAATTCATATCATATTCATGTCATATTTCATTTAAAAAAATTTAGAAATGTATTTTTTAAATAAGATATAGTTAAGTGTTTTGAAAATGATTATAAATAAGCCGAGACGTAAACAGAATAATATATATATATATATATATATATACATATATATATATATATATATATATATATATATATATATATATATATATATATATATATATATATATATATATATATATATATATATATATATATATATATATATATATATATATATATATATATATATATATATATATATATATATATATATATATATATATATATATATATATATATATATATATATATATATATATATATATATATATATATATATATATATATATATATATATATATATATATATATATATATATATATATATATATATATATATATAAAATCGTGTTAAACATTAAAATCTATATTAAATTTATACATTTTTTTTAATGATAACCCTGATATAACATAAACTGATACCTAATGATAACATCCTCAAATACTATCTTACTACCTTAATATTTCACGATATAATGGCTTTTCGGGCAAATGCAGAATTGCAAAATAAAATCTACAATAACAAAAACATAAAATTCATTCAGCATTTCCACGTTTTCCAATTTCAACCGCTCAGTTTAAAGGTTTTGCTATGAAATGTTTGGACATTTTTATGGAAATTGAAAAGCGTTGACAAACAATAATAGCGAAGCCTGGTGTTGTGTTGTTGGTCTCGTTTTTTTTTATTGGATTATTTCGGTCTACGAGGTGTTTATATAATTTTTGCATTGAATTTGATAATGTTAGTGCATATGTTATTTTTATGGCTACTTTAGTTTGATTAAGAATAAATGACAAGTTTATGTTCTTATTGGAGACCTAAATAGAGGTAAGACAAAATAGTAAATGGAATTATAGGGTAGATTAAAAGTTTGGGGCTAACGTACAAAATGACATTTAAAATGTTAATAAAAAATAAGTATTTTACTATAGATTATATTGTGGTTCTTACTATTTGTTACATTCAAATAAACTTTTTATTTAAGATATAAGCGTATGTAAAATAAAAATATTGCAGCTCGAGACTGCGGCTCAAAAGTTAGGGGTAAATTTACAAATTATTATTAAAACTGTTTACGACGCTTTTAATTACCGAGTATTTAAATATTAGCAATTAATTATAAGTGTACTTCGAAAAAGTGTTCGATCTGACAAAAAAATACTGGATTTTTGAGGGACAAATGTACGTGGTCACCTCGCAATTTATTACATTTAGGTCAACGACGTTCTAACTTTTTAATATCCTTACTATAACACAAATTAGTCAATTTAATTCGTTTTTTAATATTTGGGAACAAGAAGTAACAGCTGCTAGCCAGACTCCGCAAATATGACGCATGTTGAAGTACCTAAAATCGTAGCTTATGGTCATCAAGATAAGCTGTTGTCTCAGCTTTGTCCTCATCAGGTGAAGTGAATCTTCGCTTAGTGAGTGAAGTGAATCTTCTTTCGCTTGAAGAAAACTCTGCTGAAAGTTATCGTTTATTGGTTGAAGCTTGAAGAGAAAGTTTGAAGATTTGGGGATTTGCAAGCATTATCGGTTGAAGATTGAATGTTGGCCAATCTATAATTTCCAAACGTTTACACGCATTGGGAAAGATCCAACAGAAAGGAAAATGAGTTTCATATGAATTGAAGGAAAGAGACATTGAAAGGCGAAAAACTACTTCTAAAATTATGTTTGCCAGATAGAAAAGAAAATGTTTTTTTGCATCGAGTTGACACGGGATGAAAAGTGAATCTATTTTGATAACTCAAAGCGTTAATAACCATGGGTAAACCCAGGCTAGCCTGCAACATCACAACCAGTGCGCAATATACATGGAAATAAGGCTTTGCTGAGTATTTGGAGGAATAGTAGAAGAGCTGTGTATTACGAACTGCTGAAACCTGGTGAAACGATTGTTGGAGATCGATACCGACAACAATTGATAAAATTTAACAGAGCTTACAAGGAAAATTGACCAGAATACGCCCAAAAACACGATAAAGTCATTTTCTGCGTGACTGTGCTCGGCCCCATGTTATAAAATGTGTAAAAAACGATTTAGGAAACGTTACTGGGATGTCCTACCCCACCCTCCGTATTCTCCGAATTTAGCCCCTTCGGACTACCACTTATTTCGATCGATGTATCACGGACTTTCAGAACAATACTTCCTTTCTTAAGAAATCAGAATTTGGTTTGAGGAATGGTTGGTCTCAAAAAACCAAAAGTTCTTTTGGCGCGGAATCCATTTTTTGACAGAAAGATGGGAAAATATAATAGTTAACGATGACCAATACTTTGATTAATAAGACAATTTATTTTGTTAAGGAAATATATGCTCAAATTTACGAAAAAATCGAAACAATTATTAGAACAATTATTGAAATAATCTTTCGTAAATGCTTCAATAATATAGTTCAACTTGAAATAGGATACCATAAGTACCTCTTTAACACTTAACAGTAAGAACTCGTAATGGTTAGGAGCAGATTGTTAGAGCCTAGTTAAAGAAATTTAAATGTATTTCTAACTTGACGAAAAATGCGGCAGAAGTGACATATAAAATCATTAATTCTTCTCATCATTTGTTTTAATACCAGCCAAAATATAAAAACAGGGAAATGTCACCGAACTCGTAAATTTATTGCGACTGTCTTTTTTATAGTCTTCCTCTTCGTTATATTAATTCGTTCATCAATTTAAAAAGATTTAATAAATATCAGTAGAAAGTTTTGTCATTATAATGCTGGCTATTCTTAAGTAAAAAAGATTTTGACGAAATTGTGCTAATGATGTGATAAAATTATATTGAAAATATATAAGTTTTGTCTTTGATTTTCCTAAAATAAAAAATACAAAAAGTTGACTTTCATTGCCATGGATTTATTACTATACTCATAAATTATCTTCTGTACCAAAGCGCCATATACGTAGAATGTAGACAGATTTATCAAATTAAACTTATCATTTATCATTGTCACTAATTCTATATTTTAAGTTTACGCAACATTCGCAACATTGTTATTTTCAGCATTTTCCAATTTTCAGTTGTTAGAATGTTTTTCTCAACTATTCTTGCACTTCTTCTCCTTGTGGTGCTACAGTCCGTCAGTGAGCCTTGACCTTCTTGAACCTTCACCTCCAACTGGATCGATCTCTATTAGCCCCTTGCCAGTTTTTAATGTGCAGTAGTTGTTCAGCATCTCTTCTTGCATTGCCTTGCCGTCTTGTCTTTGCTCTACCTCTATTTCCGTTCACCTTCTATTCGCCCCTCCACGGTTCGGTTTTTTGGCATTCTTTCCATATGTCTCGCTTATCTGAGTCGCTAAATTATCACATAGTCTACAATATCCTGATCTTTGTGCAATTTCTTGTGTTTGAACTTATACCTGATTCCCAAATTCCACTATCAATCACAACAAAAATTTTTCTGAGTACTCTTCAAGTGAGTATTCTTCAAATATTACAAGAACCTGTTCTGTTTTCTTTGTGAGGGTCCATGTTTCACAGGCCTAAGTGACATGAGTGTTTTATAGATCTTAGCTTTCCTCTTCTTTGAATAAGTTTAAATCTTAGGACATAATACAGAGAGTAAGTGACTTTGTTACTCTTCGTAATACCATTTCTGATATCTCCTGTGCTGTTGTTGTTTTCGACAAGTTTGCTTCTCAGATACGTAAGTTCCTTCAGAATGTCAATATTGGCATCGCCGATTATTTAGTTCCGTTCTTCTCTTGGATTAGTTCTTTTTGTTACCTTTATTTTGTCTATTTTTATTTCGAGACCGATCCTTTTGGCCTTATTTTATCATAGATCTCTAATAACCTTATCGATCGTGCTAATATGTCTAAATCATCTGCATATACTACGATCTTTCTTAACTCTAGGATATGTTAAATTACGTATGATAATAGAAAGCCATCAAGACAGATGGAATACTTTTATGAACGTACAAAACATAGAAAATCAACTATTGTGCAGAATATGTGTATTCCACAGAATACACGCGAAGCTCCAAATAATAATGCCAAGCAAAAGGAGAAAAAATGTTGATAACTCGACGTAGTTTAACTTCCACAGTATCCAGAATACAGTCTTGCGCCATAAGATTTATAATTTTTTTTTTGCGTGGATGGAATCTTAATAACCTGGATAGGATCTGATTGTTCGAACACTGTGAAGTATTGTTTGTACAAATGTGGGGCGTTGTTGAAAGTCCCCTTTATCTATCCAATTCGTTTTTTGCAACATTCTACAACATATTGTTTTCGGATGAGGCTTATTTTTATCTCTACAGTTATGTAAATACTGGAGTGCAACGAACCCGAAACACAAGCATCAAATATCCCTACGTTTGCCTAAAGTCACTATATGGCTACAATGACAGCGCGAAGAATAATAGGCCCGTACTTTTTTGAAGGCGACAGTTGGCGAAATGTTGGACAATTTTTTGGTACCTGAACTGCAAAACTTTGCTAGTTATAATCAAAGAACATGGGTTTCAGCAGGATGTAGCAGCGTCACACACTTTCAATACATCTCTGCCACGAGTTCGTAAAATTTTCCAAAACAAATTGATCTGCAGGAGAGGTTAGATAAATTGGCTTCCACGTAGTCCTGATTTGAACCCTTTGGACTTTTTCTTGTGAGTCTATCAAAAATCGAAAGTTTACGTCAATAAATCGAATTCTTTAGTGCAATTAAAAGAAAGATTTATTTGAAGTACGTATTTCTTTTATTTATATCGCTATATCAAAAAGAAACATTCTTTTAGGACACCTTGTATTTATCATAATTTTACTTATACGGCATTTGACGTACTTTTTTACGTTATTTTTTCTAGCTGATATTTTTTCGGATCGTTTTCAGTTGACTCCAGTGATCACTCACAATCTCTGTATGTCTTTTAGTAACTTAAGCGTTACGATAAAAAATCCTTAGTGTCATATAAAGCTTCATGTTTGCGTGATGGTTATATCGTGATTTTCCGACAAGAGGAACGAAGCAAACTTTACATTTTACGTCACACAGAGGATTATTTTGAACTGATTAAAATCTGTTGTATGCGACTGATATTCCAAATATTGAATTCTGCAGGTTAGAATTAGATAGCCCGATTAGTGCCGTATATCCTCAAGCTTCCAAGTTTTTTTGATCTTTTTAGAAGGAGATAAAAATTCTATGTCCTGATTTCAGGATAAAAATAAAAGAAAAAAAATATAAATGCATATATAGTGTATCGCATTTAAGATTAAGGTACCCCCATATTCTCGCTATTTGAAGGAATACAGATTTGCATTTTTGCACAGTCCTACAGATTGATGGGTCATATTTTTTAAGAGACTCAATTGAAATCTCAACGTGATATGTTGCTTCGCGTTAGAGATATCGAAAAAAGTTATTAGAAAAAGTTTTTCAGAATATTATTTTAACCCCACATACCGACTGACATTTTGTTTCATGACAAAATTTGTTTCACTGTCTCGTCGTCTGCAGCGACCTCCCTGCATATATTGGGCTAACGGATTAAAATTTCGTTTGGGGTCGATCTCAGACATCCTGTCGATATCAGACATCCCGATCTCAGACATGATATGTGCGGTCTCGTTCAGTGCGATGTCCACCTGCTTTGCATGTGTTGACCCACTCCAGACTGCAGCCGCATATTCTGTGGCGAACAAGCATAGAGTCATGGCTGACGTCCTCAATGTGTGCAGGTTTGGACCTTAGGATCTGTTTGTCAATTTTCTGATTATGTTATTGCGGGTGCTAACCTTGGCTTTACTGTTCATGCAGTGCTGCTTATAAGTCAGGGTGCGATTTAGTGTGACTCCCAGGTATTTTGGTGTTGGGCAATGCTAGAGTCGCCTTTCCCTTACCCCTCCATTCGATCTCCATCTCTTTCTTGGCGTTTTTGGTGTTGATGTAAAAAAAACAGACTTGCGTTTTACTCGGGTTTGGGTTTTAAGTGGTTGGCGCCATCATCGGCGTAGATCAATTTTTTAGTAAGAGTGGACACCGGCTGGTCGTTTGTGCAAATGTTTTAGAGGAGTGGTGACTCCCTTGGGGCGGTTCGTTCTTCTGATTCCTCCATCTGCTGTTCCCTCCATGAAGGCTGACGTATAATCTTCTGCTATGGAGTAGAGTTCCGATAATTGACGTTAGTTGGTAGTCTTTTCTGACGTCGTATATTTTCTTAAGCTGTTTTTTATGATTCACGGTGTCGAAGACGGCTGTTACGTCTTTACAAACCGCTCCGGTAATCTTTCTGTGTTGTCTGTCTTCTGTCGAAACTGTCTTTAATGTGTTGGGTTATGTTCAAAACATGGCCGCAGAATGATTTCCCCGATCTGAAGCCGGTTGGGAAATGAGATTCCCTTCCAAGACGCCAACAATGCGGTTAAATATCACGCTCCAATGAATTTAAAGTCTTACTAAAGAGGAAGCTACTTTTCAGAAATGCAGTTATCTTTGAGATCGCACCGCTATCTATGGGGAAATTATTTTTCTTTCGCTTAATACTCGTATCTTAGAAACAATTTCCCTTAAAATATTTTTTATTTGTTGCAAGTCAGTCTTTGTTTTATATTTGCCACTAAACACCAAATCCCTTTATTTAATCACCCGACGCGCGTTTCGCAAACCGTGTTAGTATCATCAGAAGGTTATTCAATTTGCTACCTCCTGATAATGCTAACGTGGTTAGCGAAACGCGCGTGGAGAAATAAATCGATTTGGTGTTTAGTGGTAAATCTAGTCAAATCATGAGGTTTGAATCTTTTCAGTCTTCTTACTTTAATACTGTTATCTAGAAGATCCATAAATAAATAAGAATTATTCAAAAGAACAAAATTAAATATTCAGGTAAATACAATAGTCAAGTAAAGTCCCCCACATGTTAGTTGTACAGTGTAATGACTAAAATGTGAATCACTTTATATGGCCTCAACCAAAAAAATAACAACACTTCAGTGTTACCATTTATTTTAAAGGCCATGAAAAATTTAAAAAAAATATCTAGTTTACTTTGTGGTCAAAAGAAATGAATTTGCTTGCGCTAAATTGACCAAAAATAAAATTTAATTCGTTAAGCTTTGTTAATTAAAATCGGTACAATCCACGTGCGGTGTTCAAAGCGAATTTGTTGTTTGTAAAATTTTGGTAAATTAAGTGAAATACTCAACTTCCTTTATAAGTAAAATCGACGATTTGTTTCAATTAATTTTGTATTTTTTTTCGCTGTAAACATTGCTTTGATTGTGACATGTTTAAATGGCAAATGCGGACATGTTTATTTGAATAACACACAATTTGTTTTTTAGTTTTTATTCAACTACCGTTACGTATGCACAGGTTGAATGCTTAGCGGGCTATAGCTCTTTTTTGGTTTTGTTTCTATTGTTAAATTTTATTACTGTGTTAATATTATGTACTATTTTGGTACATATGTATTTTGTGTAATATGTATTTTATGTAATATTTTTTAAATAGGGTGTCCGAATATTTTTGGGATCCACTGTAAGACTTCTACTTGACGCATCTCTAATACACAAAATACATAAATATTCGGACACCCTATTTAAAAAATCATTCTAGCAGTTCCAATTTACGCAAATTTTTTTTTTCTTCCCGTATATTTTACCGTTCTCACCTCCTTTTAATTTATTGTATAACAACATTCCGAAATTATCGGTTTAATTCCAATATTTTAAGAAAAAAAATATAAATATTGTTTTTATACACCTCAAAAATTAAAAAAAAAACAAAAAAAAAAAATCTGGATGAATCATATTAAGATAACTGGTAATCTTTGAATTTAGTTTATTACAAATAGTGATTGACAGACTGATGTTGAAGGAACATCTTAAAATGGGTCGTATATTTTCTTAATATGGTCGTAAATTTTTCATTATGAAAGGGGACATTCCTTCCAATAAATTGGACAAATGCTTCAGCTAAGTCGAAGTATGGTTGGAGATATCGTGCAACGCTACAATAATGAGGACAGGATTTTTCCGAAGAACCAAACAGGCCGTCCAAAATTATTAAATGAAAGAGACCAACGCTTTATTTTAAAAGAAGTATATAGTAGCCCTAAAACTAGTGCACCTAAGCTTAAAACATTGGTGGAAAACCATTTTTAAAAAGTAGTCAGCACCGAAAGAATACGCCTTTGTATAAGAAAACATGGACGTGTGTCTCGGAAAAAGCCTTGGTTAAGTAAGAAAAATATTAAAACTCGTCTGGATTTTGCTAAAGAGTACGTTTAGAAGCCTGAAAATTATTGGGATGACGTTATTTTCTGTGTCAAAACTTTTGCCTCAGATGGGCGTCAAATGGTGTGGCGAAGGGCGTAATGAAAAGCTCAACACAGTATATTCTCAGAGGAGGTTGGACACTTGATGTTTATTGACGTTATAATGGACATTTATTTAAATATTTTAAAGCCAAATCTGAAAGCAAGAAGTACGGAGAACATGAACATTACAAACACATTTAAATTTTACCACGGCAATGATCCTAAACATACTGCGGGTATAGTTCGCGAAAGTTTCTTACATAACTGGCCAAAAGTGATTAAAACGCCGCTTCAGTCACCTAACCTTAATCTCATCGACAGCGTTTGAAATTTGTAATAAAGAAACTTTAAATAATTAATTATTAGAGGAATGGAATAAAATCGACGTAAATTACTTAAAAAAATGGTGGTATTCATGCCAAAACATTTAGTAAATGCTAATGCTAATGTAAAAGCTAAGATTTTTATACCTTTATTTTTTGTTGATACTAATTAATGTCCACTATTTTTGTGACAATAAACTGATCTTTTTTATTGACGTATTTACTATTAATATGGATTTATAATTATTTAATACTTAAATTATGGTTGTACTAAAATTGTTTATTAATATCCCTAATAAATTCTTTGTTATTTCATATTATATATATTTTTTATTTTTAAAAGCACAATTATAGCAATATATTTGTCCGAACATTTTTGGGATCACTGTATTTAGCAACTATAGTCAATGCGATAATACTCGGTGACAATTTGGTATTTGGAATTATTGAATTTGAAGCTAATTTCTTCCGTACAAAATCTAGTACACTTTAATTTGGCCAGGGATGTATTTCCGATAAAATGTGTGCAGCTTAAACAACATATGGATAAAAAAGAACACCTTATATCTTTCTGTTTCCATTTTTTTTTGTTTGAAATTCAACGAATATCCTTTTTGAATGAGTTGGATTAAAGAAAGTGGTCACTATTTCTGGTTATAAATCTCACTAAACAGCGATTGTTATAGATGTAATATTTTTAAATAATCCCTCCTCGATTTTCTTCAGTCCCAATATAAGAATTTTGTCTGTTTCATCATCTATCATCTTATCACATACAACGTTCTTTACAGAAGAGACATTTTCATGATAAAGTTAACCTAAACATATATGATATTTCGTACTAGACGATTCAATTTAATAAATGGCATCTCTTCAAATTCTCAAATATCAAGATGCACAAAAATACACGTCGCCAAATCACTTATTTTAAATTGCTCGATATTTTTTGATGTTAGCATCATGAGGAGATCATCAAAGATCGGTTGAGGTCATCGAAAACAACGGTTTATATTTCGAGGAAAAACCTCCAGTTATACATTTTGCAAACAGTGAATAACTAAGTATCTCAAAAACGAAAATACTTTTGTTACATTAGAATACTTTTAAAAACTGCTGAGTTGGATGAGAGAAAAACAATTAGTGGTTTATAGTAGTGAGATTATTTTGAATAAGTGAAGGAGGGAAATTGAATTTTATCATGCTTTTCAGGATAAGTTTTGATATATTTTGATCAGTAAAATCAAGTTTTCCCATAAATAATGGTTTGATCTTGAAAAATAACATTTTAAAACTTTTTCGTACAGTTGCCTGACCTTCTATATCGATTTTTTAAAACTGAAAACGGAACTGTTTAGATAATTCCATCAAACTAACTTTGTTTGAAACTGAAGTAAACTCCGGAATATTTCAAATAAAAGCCGAACCGGGTATACATGGAACAGCCGGTGGATAGAGTACATATCGTCTGTATTTTCCCGGTTGGTATCGATACAAAATATAGTTGGGCAACATTACAAATATGACAGAACAATTTTTCGGTCGATATCTTATCAGAAAACGAAACGTTGAGTAGTTTATTTTCAATTTCGCATCGAAAATATTGGTCAGTCTACACGAATTTAGCGCTTGCGGTATGAATTGAAAATATTATGTTTATTTTCACGTATACAATAACTTTGGTATTATTGTTATGAATGCGATTTTTAATGTTATTCGTATAATTAGAATAAAATTAATTTCATTAGTTATGTCAGTCCTAAAATGATTTTCTGGAAGATATTTATCTTCTTAAAGCTAATGTGATAATTGTGATGATTATTTGTGTACTTGTGTACTTTGTACTTGTGTACTTGTGTACTTGTGTATCTCTAATTTTCAACGAAACTATGTTATATGAGTTAAACTATGAGAAGATGCAAATTGCTATAGAAAAATTATGTCTCATTTTGCAATTGGATATTTATTAAATAGTTAATATATTATAATTAAGATAACTTATATTACAATTAATAATACGAGGTTTGTACGGTGTGCAAACAAGTTTTGTTTTAGACTTGGGCACAGTGGGGCGGAAACTTTTGCAAAACTTTAACAGACCTATAGAAAAATTGTTTTTTTTTCACGGGTCCAGGTTTTCAGGTGGTTTAAGGCTTTCAAGTGCAAGAAGTGATAAAATATATACACAATCTGGGATCTTGTGCATTCTGATCGTCGACTGAACTCGGAACTTACCTCGAACTGAACGCAGGAAAGCGTTTGAAGAAACGGCCGGAGTCACAAATTGGCCCTGTCGCTTCAGATGTTTCCCTACGTTCAGCTTGGGCTCGACTAATGACGGCTTTAGACGGTCATGAGTAAGACCAGAAACTAGTCTCGGGAGATACTTGTTGAATTTATGGTGGCGGCTGAGAAAACGGGCAGGGCACTTACGTGGATTATGGGTGAAAATTCTCTGCTAGCAATATTTCTTTTCACGGGCTTACTATATAACTTTATGACTTGAACAAGATTTCAGCCAAATAGCCAATTTTTCCAGGCACGGATCCGCTCGCGCCAATTTTCGATTACCATGGCTCACATTTCGGGCTGTATGGCGACTATGGCTTGAGGAATGTTAGTTTCCAAGTCGTCAATAGTCGCGGGTTTAGTGCTATAAACCTGTGTTTTCATATGCCCCTCAGAAAATAATCTAAAGAAGTTAAATCGTATGATCTCGGCGGCCAAGCGATGGGGCCATTTGGTAAAATTAATGAGCTGCTAAACTTGGCTCGCAATAAGCCCATGGTTACTCGGGTAATATCCGGTGGTGAGTTATCCTGTTGAAAATAAAAATCGTACGCATTGATTCCATCAAATTTCGGGAACAAAAAATCTTCCAGAATTGCCTTGTAGTGCTCGGTATTGATGGTAACGGTAGTTCCGTCCTAATTTTTAAATAAATAAGAACCGATGACACCTCCATGATAAATCCACACCAAACTGTGATCTTTTGCGGATGCAAAATACTTTCATGTATCACGTGTGGATTAGATTCGCACCACTACCGACAATTTTGTTTATTGATGAAGCAATTGAACCAGAAATGAGCCTCATCGGAGAAGATGATTTTGTGACGAAATTCATTATCGACTATGTTTTCGAGGACCTCAACATCAAATTCACGACGAATACAATGGTCGGTTGAGTTCATTTCTTGCGCCAGTACCATCTTATGTGGATGCAAGCCTAAGTCCAACCTCAACATTCGACAGGTTGTCATTGGCGAGAGGCCTAACTCTTGCGAGCGGCGAGCAACCGAGACGTCATTTTCGGCTACACTTGCTTGAACGGCGGCAATATTCTTAATATTTTTGTTTTTTTTTGCCGTACAGGCACCACCATCGTGGAGAGTAAACTCACTTTCAAATTTTCTAATAACACGATCAATAGTTTGTTCAGAAGAACCTCCACGATGGATCTGAATTGCTCGTTGAGTGGTACAATGGTACCGTGAATTTGCGTATGTGTGTATATAAAAAGTTTCGCTTTCGAAATGATTAATAATTTAGTGTTTGTCAATATAATCATTTAAAAAATAATTTTACATTATCATATAAAAACAGATAATTAAAATATTTTCCGATATAATCTGTAGTAGCATCTATAGGATGTATTTTTCCTTTTTATAGTTTTATCTGAACCTCTAACAAAAAACATTGTCTATGGACGACTCAAATATTCAATCCTATACGAACGGACAATGGAACTAATGAATAAACAACTAGCAATTTCTTTTTCCTAAGTTCGTGGAAAAAGATTGCAATATTATGAATAAAAAACGGGGCAATTGCTATTGCTTGAGGCTTTGGGGGGAATACTCTAGCGAATGTCGTAAGAAAGAGAGTTTTGCACAAATAATGAAGACAGTCTAAAGAAAGGCAATATATAAAATTCAAATATTTACTACTGATTAAAAAACCTTGATAGTTCACTATTTTGTTTTAATGAATCAAAGCGAGAAATAGGAGTGAGTTTCGAGTACAATTTTGACCATTTGTGA
Organism: Cosmopolites sordidus; assembly: GCA_031761425.1. Lineage (NCBI taxonomy): Eukaryota > Metazoa > Arthropoda > Insecta > Coleoptera > Curculionidae > Cosmopolites > Cosmopolites sordidus. The sequence goes on along the minus strand of JARFXV010001127.1, from coordinate 350,300 downwards.
TGTGAAAAATCTGTTTTAAAGAACTAATAATACAGAGCGGCGTAAAAGGAATAGATATGTTTCAAATAATATATATGTAGTGTAACTTCGTTCATTTTAAATATAAAAAAAGATTATAATACACTGCTTATTTCATTACGTAAGATTAGATGGTAAATATGACCTTCCTTGCTGGACTCTTCCTTGCTGGACACACGCTGGGAAGCTCTTTGTTTCATCGCACTTACCAACATTTGACAGTTGCAACTTGAGGTAATACCAGATAAAGATATCATAGGCGAACAAATCTGGTGGGTGCGGAGGCCAAGAGATGAAACGTAAGGTTACGTGCTGAGAAATATTTGTCGAAGGTACATGTAAGTCCTTATGGTATGGACTGTAACTGCATCTTGTTGACCAGTGAGCGTCGAAGTTGTGGACGCAAAAATTGCCTAAAAATGTAAGGTCTGACTATCGCCAATTTCTAAAAGTATAACCACCCAAATGCCAAATTCTGGTGGGGAGTGGATACAATTGAAGTTCGAGCTGTTATAAAGTACTTTGTTTTGAAGCGTTTATCCCCGATGGAAATACAACAAAAGTTAAAAACGTTGACTGTAAAAAAGTGGGCTGCTGAATATAAATATGCTTATACATCCATTGAAGTTAATGAATACCCGGAACGACCAAATACCGCTACAGCCGAAAAAGTGGTTAAAAAATCGATAAACAGTATACACTATATTCTATGTAATGTTTTGGGTATAAAAAAGCTTTCTGCTCTATAGTTTTCGTGTTTGTTAATAGCTGCCTAAAGACATATTCGAATGAACACTTCTTATGAGTGTTTAAACTTTTTTAGACGGGATTCTGTTACTTTTCTTCGATGTTTGATAACATTAGATAAAATATTGATTTACCATCAGATAGTGGGAAGTGCACCAAAGACCGTGAAACTGGTTTCATATGCAGGAAAAGTCATGGTTGAAGTTTTCTGTAATTTTTGTGCTGTGGTACTCATCTGGGAAGTATTACGCTTCACTTGTGCAGTTCAGGCTAAACGTCCATATCTGGCCTAAAAGAAAGTGTTTTTTCGCCGGCACACGCTTCTTGGGATGTTGCTGTTAAACTTCATAAACTCCTTCGAAGTGGTTCAACAATTCATGGTGACTATAAATAAAAATAAAGCTGTTTCATCCTTCGTTCTAGTTTTATGTTTGTTATCGTTGCTATTAGGACTGATATCTTTCCGAACTAATGGAGTTTTTTTTATGTTTTCTTTTCCTTTCTGTATAATGACGATATATTTGTTTAAAAATTAATTTGTGATTCAGTTTTTTTAACATAAATATTCTATTTTGCGTTCTAACATATGTAAAAAGTAATCATGTAATTAAAGTTCTATATTTTATTGTTGACTGGCGAATGTAAAATATTAAATTTATTCTGTAGATTGAATAATTTATCTTGCAAATGTCTGGCATGTAATATTTCATAGAAATGATACCACCTCACCTAGTAGAAATATTTATCTTAATAGAGGAAGGTGGAACGGCGTCTTAAGTGTGGCTAGCAGGCTCAACATAGTATTTATTATTAACAAACTCCCACTTTGTCTAAAGACATGATTATTCCTGCTTCCTAGTCTTTTGGTACCTTTTCATCAGCCTATTCTAAATATTATATCTCTATTATACTTCTTAATGTTATACCTCTTGTTAATATTTGTATTCTTTCTTTATTTTTTATTATTTCATAATTTTTATTATTTCGTTGCCATTTTCGTCTTGTTCGTGCTCATGGCTTTCCTTTTTCTCGTCATTTTCCACCTCATCTCCAGCATTTACCCCATTTAATAATTCCTCAAAGCCTCACTCCACATCCCCATGATATCCTTTTCTTATCTTAGGGTGATTTTCTTATTTGTTATTTCGCTTTCCTTTTCATATTATTTTTAAAAATTTAAAGAAACGTTTATGATTGCCTTTATTACATTTCTCCATGTTGGTTTTTCGATCTACTCACCATATCTTTTCTTCTTTTTCTTTTTTTCTATTTTGTTCTATTTTTGTTTCTTTATTTTTATTTATTCTGCGTTTCACCATCTTCTTAACTTTAATTCCTTCTGTTCTATTTACGTATCGCTGTTTTAATTTTTTGATAGTTCAACCTTTTAGATAGTTCCTTGTCCTTTAATTTGTCTGACTTTATATATTTCTTTATTCTTTGATTAATTAATAACAAACGCAAACATTCCACTGGATGCGTGCAATGGTTTCTGGCATAATTGTAGGAGGAGCATACAATTTCAATATATATGCCATAAATTGTTCTTTTATTTACTCGATTTGGCATGTCTAAAATTTTAGGGCAACCCTTATTACTAATACGAATAAAATCTTTCCAAAATATCCAAGTTTTATCTAGATTCTTTTCCCTTCCTGTCCTCATTTTTCCAATATACTTGTCGGACCATAAATTGTCGAAGTATATAATGAAATGCAAATCAATGATTGTTCAATTCTATTTAATATTCATGAAAATAATACAGGGTCTTTCACACGGGAGTACTTTTTTAAATTTGGATGAAACCAAATGATTCCTTTTTTTTCCTAAATAAACTTACTATTAATGAAAAATAACCAATTTTGAATATCGTTGAAATTGTCTAGAGGAGGGCTTTCAAGACGAGTTTATAGTGAATCAAGACTATTTACAAATATGGAAGATTTGAAAACTGCTATTCAGACTTCTCGGGAAGAAATTCCACAACCAACAATAAAGGAGTTGTATGATTCATTACTAAAAAGAGTTTGTGATTTAATAAAAGGTGGTGCAAAGACCAGAAAATAGTAAAATATTGTTTACAATTTAAGATGACTAAAAATGCATTCTATTGCAGTTCTCATGTTAATACTAGGCTAATTGAAACGTTTGCGGAGCGACACCTATAGAGCAATAAAAGAACTATATAATCTACTATATTTTGAAGTTTCATTGTTCATAAAAATATATGTGAAGTTTCACGTCGTCGTTTTTTTCGTCAATTCATTCGAACAAAAGCAGCAGCTGAAATTATATGTATCAGTGTTATTTTTTTACAATGGAAAATATTGAAAATCGTACAGTTACATATTGGGATTAAATTTTTTGTAAAAAAGACTTAAAGGCAATGGAAATTCATAGCGAAATGGTAAATTTATTAGGGGAATCTCCTCCTTCAAAAACAGAGGTTTGTAAATGGGCAGGTGAGTTTCAATGTGGCCGTACAAGCCTGGGTGATGATCCTCGTCCACTAAGTACAGCTACTGAACAAATAATTCATTCTATACATGATATGGTTATGGATGACAGACAACTGACTTCGAGTGAAATTGCTAAGGCCATGGGCATGGCTAAGGATATGTGCAATTTTGATCAAAAACCACTTCGAGTAAAACTTTCTAACCAACATTTAGATCATTTTCGAAAGAATAAAATTGATTTTAAAAGTCGTTTTATGGACGAGACTGTGGGTGTCGAGAGTGTCGAGGGTGTCGAGAGTGTGGGACAAACCGCAGAGTGGACTAAGCCCGGTTATTCAGCATCGAAGCAGTCAAAGTGGCCAAAATCGATCAAAAAGGTTATGGTATCAATTTTTTTAGGATGCAAAAGGCATTTTGTTCAAATCGGTAAAACAACAAGACCTGATTTAGCGAAGAAAAAAAATATGTTTCATCAAGACAATACACCAAATTGAAGGAGTTACAATAGCAATTTTTGGAGCATCCACCATATTCACCAGATCTGACCCCTGATGACCTACTCTGATTTTCATCTGTTCCAAAACCTCAAAAAAATCCTATGTGGCAACCATTTTTTATCAAATGAAGAAGTTATAACAGCAGTAGATGAGTATTTTGAAGGACTTCCAGAAAATCATTTCAGAGATGGAATAAATGAATTGGAGAACCGCTGGAATAATGTAAAATGTATTGAGCTTAATAGAGAATATACGGAAGAATAAAGTCACTTTTTCGACTATAAACTTGTTTTATCATTTCCGCTCCGCGAAGTTTTCAATTAGCTAGCTTAGTATTTAATAATTTCCAGTGTGTCTGACATTTTGACATTGAGTTTATGCAATAATAATAGTATGTAAATGAATATTTAGCGCTAGGTAATATCCAATGATCTTATTTCTACTTTTAAATGTCCCTTGAAGAAATCTTTCTGATGAAGACTCATCAAAACTGTTATCAATGTAGATTAATATATCAATTAATTTTTCTTTTATTTAGCGGAAAACAGTTCTAATCATCCCTGTAGATTTTCTTATTTTGTTAATTGATAATCATGTTTCTTTTAAATTTTCCATTATAACTAGTATCTTTTCCCTTTATAAATAATGTAAAGATTGTAGACTTGCGGAAAAGAGGCCTACGGCATTAAGCATGCTCTTGAAACAGGAACTGTTGGGTTTGTAAAGGTTTTGTGTACATTGCAAAATGCGTTTACACAAGATACATCTTGACTTATCACGTTATGATATTTTGTAAATGTGGAGGATGTGGTAGATATTAGAGAGGCCTATAGTTTATACAACACAAAAAAAAACATATTAGGGGAAATTGATGTTACTAACTTATGTTAATGCGGGTAAGATATTCAAAATCAACTTTATATTGCTCTCATATAAATTAATTGTGTTAGTTTTGTTAGTTACCACTTTTGGTTCGATTAAATAAAAATTTTTAAATATTAGAACCTACAAAATATTCAAATATATCAATGTTAACCTTTGTTAACCCTTATTTCTAGCCGTCTTACATATATTCACAATATTTGGCCTTGTTTCTATTTTTTATTACATTCCACATCTTGACAATTGTAATCAAGAACAATAATAAAACTCAGTGTTTTTTGCTGAAACGTTAGTTTTCCATGAAACTATTTTTTATCGTTTATCCTTTTGGCCTTTATTTGAGTTGCGTAACTCGGTTTTGTTACAGCAACAAACTTAATTAACAATCAACTGCATGACATCTGGGCGTTCTTCAATTAATTAAAAAATACAATTCTCAGTATTTTATCATTTTATAAGCCGAATGAAAATATCATTTAATTTGAGCTTTTTTATTAACTTAAATCATATAAACTGGATGAGATTTACCAATAAAAACCAAATAAATTTTGAAACTTCTCGACGCACGTTTCGCTAACCATGTTAGCATCATCAGGAGATGATTTAATATAATTCTAAAACTAAACTATGTTCTATTTATATGATAACCCTACCTAATGAAGTAAAAATCATGAACCGTGAAGTTTACTGAGCGTTACAATAATAATTCAAAACGTTTACTGAAGGGAATAGGTTCTTTATCCCGGTTCATGATTTTCTTACATTTTTCTGTTTGAACGCTTTCATCTACATCCAAAGCGCTATTGCTATTTACACTTTTTACCAGTCTTAAATTCCTAATATCTATATTGTGGTCATGTTCGATTTTTCATTTTCTCCAATATCTAATGCGGGCAAAGTATTCTTTAAATATCATTAATATAGATCTTTTTGTTTGCCCAATTCATCAGATCTTTTTGTTTGCCTTTCGATCACAATCTTGACAACTAATTTCTAATTTTAGGAATGCATCTCGTTATTTAAGCCCCGCGTGTTTTATGAATCGGTATTTTTTTCTTAGATTGGTACAATCGTATGTGACATACAGGTGAAGTTTGAGCGCGATATGTCATTTAGTGTATGTTTGGCAGATGATATTTTGTGTTTCCCATGAAATTCTACCATTTCACTCAAGTATTTGAATGGCATAGAGCAATTCTAAGTAATGTCTGAATGATTGTGGCATGTTAATATATTTTTTCTTTTTTGTGTTTTTCGCCACGATCTAAATATAGAGGTAAAATAGATAAAAATATAGAGCATTTCTGTTAACGACGCCATCAACTTCTGGTAATAATGAGAAAATTAAAAAAAATCGTGCTTGCATCTCTTATGGATCATCTCAACACATTTTGATTGAGATTCTGGGCATAAAATGCGCTATTTCACACTGCTCTAATTGTGCGTGATATTTTTGCCCAAAAATATGATGAAAATGATCGTTCAAGCACCATATTTGCCAGATATGTCTCAGTGCGACTTTTTTCTCTTCTTCAAACTCAAATATCCGCTCCGTGGAACGCTTATTAATTCGATTGAGGCTTTTAAAACTAATTCACTGAAGGAACTGAAGGCCATTCCGGCCGAGGCGTATTTCAAGTGCATGGATGACTGGATCAAGTATTGGCATGTATGTCTCAAATCAAATGGAGCCTATTTTGAAGACGATAATAAAGATTGGTATTATAACTGCAAAAAAATTGTTTTTTGGCAGTGCCGGCCAATTTTGATCACATGGTATTTCATTCGATTTGGATTATTCCAATTTTGTTTTGTAATATTTGGAATCAATATTTAATAGTCAATTGCTTTTAACACACAAATACAATGTTGTTGTTCTCATATATGTAGATGTCTATCTATCCATATTTTAAATGTATTTATCGTTTATTTGCATTATATGTGGCATAATATTGAAAGCAGTCTCATCAAATATTTTTTAGTATTTAAATTAAATGGAATATTCCTGAATTTTGCCGACCTTTGACCTATTAAACTTTGTATTGAAAAAGTCAAGGGTAAGCACATTTAATTTGAGGCAGCGCAGATATTTAACTTTTTGCAGAATATGTTTATTTGAAGCTTCTATTTACTTTACTGTTACACAAAAAATCATCTATATATTTGTTTACGGTTAAAGGAAATAATATACCTACATAATGTTTGTTGTTGATTTAAATAAATACATAGATAAATATTCTTCATCTTAAATATCGTTTTTCGTATTCTTTTTATTTTATGGTATTTGTTTAATTTATTATTGTTTATCTCGAATATCGTAATAGGCGATTTGACATTAATTCTACATCGTTTCCCAACCTGGAGTTAGGAATATGGGGGGTCGCAATGTGTTCAAAAAATAAGACCCTTATACGAAACATCCAATTATTACAGTACATTTAATTTAAAAACAAGTGTTAGGACATTAAATATTACCGGGTAATAACAATATAATACAATATACGTAAATAAAGTAATAGCCAAAGTTGTTTGAAATAATAATTTAATGCGACGGTTGATTTCTTTTTCACGTACATTTTTTTCTATACGTGGATCATCACTTCAAACACACATAAGCAAATTATTTTCCAGTGATAATAGATAATTTCTATATTTAGTTTTGTAAAGCCACCATAGACCACAAGGTTTTTTCACATAAGTAAGAAGTTGCGAAGGCGATCAATGCTTTCAAAGCTTCCGTTATTCGGCTTCCGTTTTACATTGTCATGCAAGCCAAAATTTATTTAAATCTTGAGTTAAAAATTCTAGTTGTAGAGTTGTCGCCAATATTTCAATAAATTGGTGGTGAATCTCAATAGGTAATTCAGCAGCTGCAACAACATTTTCATCAAACGGATTGAGAACCCATCTTTTCGACAAATCATCGTTGCTATCTGGAAAATATTCCAGTAACTGAATTTTTCAATTCGCGTAAATGTGTTTTCATGTGGTCCAACACGTGATTAATAACAGAATTTTCTAAATCCATATTTTTGGTAATGTCATCCGAAGTTAAAGTGGAATTAGTAAAATGTTTTTGTTGCGGCCTTGGAAAATCATACTTAAGTCAATCAAATGTGAAAATATATCACTGAAGTAAGCCAACAGTAATAAAGTTTCTCCATCTTGTAAAAACTCTGAAAATGAGCTATTTTAAAACAAAACAATTCATCTCGCAATTCAAAAAGCCTCGTTGGAACTTTTTCTCGCGACAATTACCTGACTTCAGTATGGAAAAGCAGTGTGTCGTATTTGGCACCCATTTCTTCGCACAATATGGAAAGCAATCTAGTCTGCAATGGTCAGCTTTTAATAAAATTAACAATAATAATTTTGTAAATTATCTGGTATCTTTTTTGTTTCAAGCGCATTTCTGTGAAAAAAGCAGTGCGCCCATTCCACATGTGGCAAAATGTCTTTTAATTGTACTAGTTATCGCTTTCGCGCCATCAGTACACATCGCAATACATTTATTATTAATTTATTAAGTTTTCGTTTTGTGTTGCATCAATAAAAAATTTAAAGAGTCCTTCGCCAGTTGCACAATCAGGATTTGATTGGCAAAATAGCATATTTTCTTTAATTGACCCCTCGCATTCGTATCGGACAAAACACAAAAGTTCGCCTGTTGACTCGTTGAACTGAATAGCAAAAAATTCATTTCATTTAACCTTTTCAATTATTTGATCGTGAAAACCATTGGCCATTTCATTAATACGTCTTATATTGTGTCATTTGAAAGTGCTATAGTTTTCAACTTTTTTGTTTCTTCCGGACTTCATCATATTGACCATATCAATGGCAGCGGGTAAAATGAGCTTTTCCGCATTCCTGTCGGGCTTAGACTCCCTGGCCATTCGTAATGCTACTAAATAGGATGCTTGAAGTGCTGCGGTCTCATTACGGCTTGATTTGTTGATTTTTCAAGACGAATGATTTACGCTCAAAAAATTGTGATGGTTTGTTTTGTAAAGATGGGTGTTTTGTTTCCAGATGCCAGACTATTATTGAAGGCTTTATGCTTTTTACGGACAGAACTTTTTTTTTTACGGACACATTGTGGCTTGTCATCTAAGGTAATGAATCTATGTTTTAAATGTTTTATTGTACAATCTGATATTTTTCTTTAATGTTTGATATTGAGATATATGATTGAGGTACATATTGAGGTGATCATTGAGGTACATAGATTCACACATACATCCGTCATTGATGATTCGTTATTTAGTACAAAGACCAAATAGATGTTTCGTTTTTTTCATGATTCGTAAGCATGTGAACACTCTCGTAGGAGTTTATAAGTCACTTAAAAATAAAAACGGTTCTTCATAAATCACGATACTGAAAAAAGGACGAATCGTCCTTTTTTAACCGGCCGATGTAAAACTTTGATAAACGTCAAATTAACATATTGTAGTGAGGGGGTCGCAACATTTTTATTTAACTTCCTGCCTATTTAGTGACATTAAAAAGGTTAAGAAATGATGCTCTAGAACCTACTAATAAATTTGTGCACTAATATTTTGTTAGTGTACTGCAGAGTTATTGAAAATTATAAATATCTCAAAAACCTTGCCTCCTACTAAAAATGTAGAAGAGGTACATTTTATGGACAAAAACGGAAAGTTCTTCCATTAGTTTTGTTTGTTTTCCCTCTCCAATCCTCTTCTGTGTTTCCCCTCCGAAATTGCTCTTTGTCTTTCTCTCCTACCTTCACGCCATTTATTTATGTTAGGTCTTACTTAACACTTGTTACTCTCATATAAAATCTCACCCTTGGCTTTCTCGATACGTATTTTGATTGCATTAAGGTCAGAGTGCCATTTTCTTGGTTCTCTCTTCTTATTCTAGTCTTCAATTCCAATTATTTTTTACCTATCTCATCTACTTCTACTCCCAGATATAAAATTCCTAATCTGCTCAAATTTATATTTCTTTCTTTTGCAAGTTGACACACATGTTCCTATTTTTTGTTACGTATTTCCCAGTATTATTTACTTTGCTTTCTTTTCGTTTATATGTAATCTAAAATGTTCTGTTTGAATGTGTATCTATCTATCTATCTATATATATATATATATATATATATATATATATATATATATATATATATATATATATATATATATATATATATATATATATATATATATATAAATATATACTATACTATATTCATATCATATTCATATGTCATATTCCATTTTTAGGATACCCTGTGTATACTTTTTCATTGCTTTAGCATTTTCTACATTTCTCGATTTATGTTGTTATATTTACTCCCAAATGGTATTTTGAATGACAGACTGACTGACGCTTTCCATTTCTATATGATTCAAAAAACATAATTCAGAGGTTCACAGAATTTTTAATTGAAAAAGCAGGAAAAGTCAATTTTCAGCCATTGCATATTTCATGATATTGCTTTATTTCCCCCTGTTTCGCGCGATATTTCAAAATGAAAAACAAAAACTAAAAATGTTGAATTAAAAAAAGCAATTAGTTGTTACTGTCGATCTGGAAATAGAAATTTATTTTATATATTTATTTAAATGGAATATATGTGAAATTCATTTTTGTCAATCGTTCTTCTTATTATGCTACAGCCCATATCGAGTCTCCATCAGTCTATGCCTTCAATTTTCAAATTCTAGAATTTAGAAGTTCCTGGTCTTCACTTTAACCGCGTCTTACCATCTTTTCGTAAGTCTTCCTCCTTGGATCCTTCCATTCAAAAGTTTTTTGAGTATTAAGGTGTCTCTCATTCTAACTATATACTATGTTCAATGTAAACTTTCAATTCTGATGTAGTGATTATATCTGGACTGTAGTTTCACATACCCTCCTCGGCTTTATCTGGTGAAATCCATTTTGGTGACTCTGAATTTTTTATTGCTCTTTCACACATATCCCATGTTATATATTCATAGTGACCTGAATGTTTCGTTTGGGATCAATAATTGTTCAGGATTTATTTTTGTAGGCCAGAGATTTAACATACTCTAAAACTAAAAACTAAATACTCTAACTAAAAAAATAATCCAAGGGCGTGATATTGTATAATCTTGGTGGCCAGTTGAAATTACCATTTCGCGAAATAACGCGTCCAGGAAACTTTTCTTGTTGGTTCGTCGAGCCAGATGTGTGGAAAGTCACCATCTTCTTGAGAGAAAACATTGTTTTATCCACATTTATCAGTTCATGCCAAATATGTTCTTTTAGCATATTCCTATAGCGTTCATCATTAAAAGTAACACGATTTCCATTATCATCATAAAAAAATAAGATCCTATCATTCCTTCAGCCCAAAAACTGCACCAAACAGTGATTTACTGAGGATGAAGAAATAACTTCTGAATCACTTGAAGATTTTTATCGACCCAAGTCCTGCATTTATGTTTGTTCATAAACCCATTAAGCCCGAAAAACGCTTCTTCGGAAAATATTATTTTTTGGTCGGCTTCCCACCTCCAGTTTCTACGCGCTCTTGAATCGTATCCATGGTACATTGACACAATGTACTGAACACATCACTCGATGAGTGACATTTACATTTCAAACAGTGTTGCCGCCACTATGTTTCAAAGTTCTGACATTCTTATTAGAAAACTTTTTATTATTTACGTTTCGCTGCAGCAACTTTCAATATGTCAGTGTGTGTAATAACAGACTAAAATACAGCCCTATGAAAATGTAAAGATTAAAATATTTTTATTTTAAAGACAACGGCTTTTCGTTTTAATTCCATTTCTTAAGAAAAATTACGAAATTTCTATTATTCAGATCAATATGTTTTAGGATGATTAAGTTAATTAAATATATATATTCAGGGTGAGATTTCTGGATGGGATTGGAGATCAAAACCTCTAATACCGGGATTAGATTAGAATTGCAGAACAATAATGGGTATTAGAACAACACATGAATTCCTAACACGTTGGCTTTATTGAAACGTACAAGAGATCGTGTTATCAAGGGATTTAACCCTCAGCCTTGCTGAGATAACGAATTGAGACATTTTTGCTTGCTATCCCTATTTGCTTAGTAAATCATTTGCTTTTATTTCTGCTGCGTAGGACAGAAAATTTTCCTATTCTGAGCACTGAATAAACAGACCCTGATACTAGGGTGTAATTAAAGTCATTACACTTTTGAGGCACTTAGTTATTCACTGTTTAAAAACAGTACCTAGAATACTTCTAATTCCCTGAAAGTTTTCTATTGATCGTTCTAGGATCTGCAGCCATAGCTATTTTTAAAACGTCGGCATAAAGAGACCGTGGACGACCGGATCTTCCCCCATCTTCAAGACTCATGTCTTCCTCTTGGAACTTTTTGAACCACTGCTAAGCGGTGCGGATTAAAACAGCATCATCCTTTTTTACTTTGCCAATCTCACGAGCTTCGTCAGGCACTTTTTCTGAATCATGCTAAAGTTTTTGATAAAAATCGTCTACTGAATATTTCGCTCTGGTATCATCTTAATAGTTTAGTATCCATCATAAAGTTTAGTATCCATCATACTAAACAGCATTGTAGGGACAGTCATACATACTTGCCCTTTCCCCTCCACTAGCCGAGTTCTATTCATTCCAAAAACGTTCTTTTTCCGTGGACTACTTTGTATTTGTTGCACTTTTGTGTCACGTGTTCAAACTAATTTCGCTCGCAGTTCATTTTTAGTTTACTAATTTTGGTCAAGATTTTTATCTAGCTTTCTAGTCAAATCTAAAATTAAATTCCTGTTTGCTTTGAAAGTTTCCAAAGTAAGACAATTTATATATCTATACAATCGAATATGGTAACCTTCATTTGTAGGACATTTTTTTTCTCTCTCGAAAGTATATGCATGCAAAAAGAAAGAGAATTTTCCGAATTTCAACTTAGAATCTCAATAATCTTAACGAGAATGAAATGGGGTATTGTAAGTTTTTAGGCCCTAAGAATGGGATCGAACAACTTTTTAATAGAGGCCTTAAAACTATAAGTTTATAAAAACTATAAGAGGCCTTAAAACTTATATTTTCTTCAAGTGAAAATATAAGTTTTGAATTAAGTGTGAAATATAGTCGACTAAAGAAAACAATTTTTTGAATCAAGATTGAATTATCGAAGAAAATTTTTTACTTCGTTGAAAACGAATTTAATTTTCCTTACATATGCTAAAAAAATTTCTTGAATCCAGAAACATTGTCTTAGTTCAACTTGTTTTTTCCATTGTAGGCTTGCATATGCTCTTTTCTGATTCTTGTCTCATGTCATTTATATATTCAATTGATCTCTTCGTTTACTGTGAATTTCTTTACAACCGGTCGTTTCTTTATGTTTAGAAAAAGAAAGGAGTTGTAGACGCCAAGTTCAAGGTATGGATGCTGCATCAATTTCTAATATAAATTGATCAATTTGGCCCTTGCACCGGCGGAGGAATAAGTGGATGCATTATCGTGATAAGACTGCACTTTTTTTTCCAACTCTTCACAAAATTGTTTAAGGGTGTTGTACAATACTCTTATGTAATCGTTTTTTCCTTTTCTAAATGGTCAATGAAGATAATACCTTGCGAATCTCAGAAAACAGCTATAACCTTTTCGGTCGATGAAAGCGTCTTCGCCTTCTTAGGAGCACGTTCGCCGGATAAAACCCACTAAGTTTACTGTTTTTGAATAGAAAAAAAAATCTCATTATCGTATTAATAATTCTGTAAATTTCGGTGCATTGTAATATATTTTTTTGATTTTCGACATTTTAAGTAAATTGAACAAATTTTAAGTTAAAAGAGAATTCCATTATCAGATTCTTGATATGAATTACCATTTATAGGAAATTAGAATTCACAGGAATTAATAATAGGTGCAAGGTGCGTCTCACGGAAAACAGGACTAGAAAAACACAAATATTTATTTTTTCGCCAAAAACCATTATTTTTATTCAAAATAGCCTTCCTTGCTCGTCAATGCAATGTTTTGCACGGTCAATTAGATTGACGAATGCATTTTTGAGCTCGCCAAAGATATGTCCTTTAGGATGGCGGTCAACGTCTTTTGAATGACTTCAATATCGGCATAAAGCTATCCTTTCATCGACAAATAACGTTTTTCGAAGAGGTAGTAATCGCAGGGAGCTAAATCAGGCGAGTATGGTAAATGATTGATGGTTAAAATGCCATTTTTGGTAAAAAAATCAGTGAAGAGCGTCGAGCGACGGGACGACGCATTATGGTGCAACAAGCGCCAGCTGGTTTGTTGACGAATACCCGACAACAGACGCTTCATAATGCCAAGATAAAACACAGCATTGATCGTCTGACCAGGTGGAACGGACTCCTTGGGCACAATTTTCTCCGAATCGTAGAAACAAATCAATTTTGTTTTGATTTTTGACTTCTCGAGAGGGCTTTTCTTCGGATTTAGCTCGCTCGGGTGCTTCCGTTCGGTACTTTGACGCTTGGTTTCTGGATCTATTAAAAACACCACGTCTTATCACCAGTAATAATGCTGTGCTTGAAGTTTTCCTCCCTTTTCGCGCCTTTAATCAAGTCCTTGCAATGTTGGATTCAGAGCAATTTTTCATGTTCATTTCCATGTCCGGGATGTTCGTCGTCCTTGATGTCCTCACGACCTTATTTGAATCGTTTAAACCACTCGTGGGCACTGCCACTGGATAAACAATCCTCACTATACACTTGTTTTATTAACTGAAAAATTCGCTCTTTGTTCGATGTTCATTTTTCGATCGATGGTATAAAACACTCACACTTTAAGCGCAATAACTTGGTTTCTAATGATCTGAATGTCATGAAATTTTGTCAGAACGTCAGTGATAGATGTACCTTTCCAACGCTTGGAAAGGCCAGGCCGAAGGAAAAAAAAATCCTACAAACTTTCTAAAGCCGATATTTCTTTATTTTAGTTAGGGTTTTATTTTATGCCTTTGACCTTTTACGTATTAAATTATATTTTAAAATTTAGTACAAACTTTTATGTTTTTATATAAAGTTGCTTAAATGAAACGTTTTAGTATGAAGATGGATACTTTAGTTGTAATTTCTATCATTAAAGCAACAGGATAACCATAATTTCTCAATGTTCGTCTTTATTTATATTAAATAAAGTTTAGTATCACATCGTTAGAGATAAAGTACTGTAGTTTTAAAACTCATAATCATTCAAGTAGTTCATATGTCTTTGTTTTACGAGCTTGTCCCGTTTTACGTTATTTTTCATTACAAGTTCATAAAAGTGCGATTTACTCGTAATGTCGTCGTAATCAATCGTCGCTTTGACACTATTTTCCAAACCATCGATCGTTATGAATTATTGGAATATATATTTGCTTTTTAAAAAATCCACGGGAAAAATGCGGTGTTATATCACATGATTTTCGTGACCAATTGAAGTTCTCTCCTGGGCAATTAGGCCTCAGCTAATATATCTCCCAATAGGTAATATATATGCACATACTCAAATTTCGGTTTCAATAGGGAAGCTAGACAATCAATATTTGAATATAAAGTATAGAATTAGATATGAAAATCGCAAAATGACGAAAGAATTCAGCCTCGATTCAAATTCCTTGGAGAAATTAAGAGATATTGAAAAATCCAGATTAGAAGTTAAGAAAGCATACAGTTTGTCTGGCACGGCATTTGACTCAATCTCAAAGCAAGCCATAATGATGCATCACTTAATCAAGATATAGACTAGACAGAGCCATGTTAATCTACTGGAATTGATGAAGTTACAGCGACAGTGCATATTGGTAATCTTGAAGTTAAAGTCAATGTAGAACGGGGTGTACGGCAGGTGACGCTGTTCTTTTCTCACCCTACCTTGAAGAGGTATTGCATAATCGAGATTGGGAAGAGGATAGAATAAAAATCAATAGTGTATACTTAAGCCATCTCAGATTCGCAGATCACATAGTTTTCCTTTCACAAGATTAAGATGAAATATGAAAACACGCACAAGAGCTACAAACGGCTGGAGAAAAATTTGGATTGTGAATAAACATGAAAAAAAGTCAGGGCAAGAGTAAATTTGCTGAGGACAAAATAATTTATATTTTGGGGAGCGATTTGAATGGTGTGCAAAACTATATATATCTTGGGCAGAGGATTTCAATGCAGGGCGATTCTGCTCAAGACGTGGAACGGCGTGTTCAATGGGACTGGCACGCATTTGATAGGCTCAACGTAATGTTCAAATTCCCACTTAGTCTGAAGAGAAAAGTTTTTGATCAGTGCGCATCCTGCTCGATACGGAACTGAAACCTGGGCATTCACATCACAATAAATTCAGAAACTTCAGGTTCAGAAACACACAGAGGGTAAAGGGATGATGTATGCTTCGCACTACAAGATGGTACAGAAAAACCTGCACATGGATTAGAGAACAAAACATGATATAGTTTTCCTTTCACAAGATCCAGAAGAACTATGAAAACACGCACAAGAGCTACAAAGGGCTGGAGAACCATTTGGATAGTGAATAAACATGAAAAAGAGTCAGGGCATGAGTAAATTTGATTAAGACAAAATAATTTCTCTTTGGAGAGCGATTGGAATGCTGTGGATCACTACATATATCTTGGGCTATATCTTGGGATTTCAATGCAGGGCGATTCTGCTCGAGACGTGAAACGGCGTGTTAATTGGGACTGGCAGGCATTTAATAGGCTCAACGTAATGTTGAAATTCCCACTTTGTCTAAAGAGAAAGTCTTTGATCAGTGAGCATCCTGCCCGTTATGACATACGGAACTGCAACCTGGACATTCACATCACAATAAGCTCAGAAACTTCAGGTTTGGGAACACACAGAGGGTAAAGGAACGGTGTATGCTTCGCACTACAAGGTGGTACAGATAAACCTGCAGGTGGATCAGAGAACAAAATATCAATGAAAGAGTAAATTAATTGAAATGGAGATGGGCAAGATATATAGCAAGGCAACATGAAGAAGGGTTAACTATAAACTTGACTATAAACCACGGAGAAAATTATGGAACCAAACTTTTGCGGACGTTTCTATTGTTTACTTTGTCAAGGTTGCCATTAAAATGACATCCGTAAAGGCAAGATCGATAGATCGATCGATTTTTAATATTAAAAATGTATTATTAGAACTGATTTTTTTAATTATTGAAAATATGCTATAATCGTTTTTATAAAAATCATGGTACACATTCTGAGCAATTAAGAAACATATCCAGAAATGAACCATGAACGAATCAGACTTTTATAAGAGTAACGGCATCATCTATAACTTTAAATTTTGACCCGGAGACATTCTTAATACATATATGATTGACAGATTCTTGTTATTGCAAATTTCATCAAAGCTACTTACCTAAATTTTCATTAAATGAATTTAATCTTGTTACATTACGGTTTTGCATCAATGACGGTGAATGTAAGCTAGCAGATGCCTGACTTCGGTGTCGCCGAATAGTGGATAGACGCCCAACAAATGATGCGTTGTGTCGAAAACTGCTTGATAGCCTCCTAAAACAAACATGAGGCACAATTAAAACATTTCTTTCGAAAACTGGAAATTAATATTGTAAGCACAACTTTTTAATTAAGGATATCATTTCTCATAAACTTACGATGGAGGACTGTAGGGTACTTGATGTATTTTCCAAGTAGCTTCTGATGTAGATTTTTCATCGGCAGCGTAACATCTCCAAAGTGATTGGATCAGCATAGCCGCAGGTTGTCTCCGTCTTATCATATGTTTTTGTCGTTGTTGTTGTTGGACTTTTAAAGCAAAACCCGAACCAAGTATGCCCTAGAAATATAAATTAGGTTACAGGGAAAGTATCTTTTTAGCATATGGCTATAAAATTATGGTTTATATTATAATAAAATTACATTTTAGAGAGAGGAAGTCATCTTATCCATTCTTTTTTTTTCCCTTGCAAGTGAATATTTATATTTTTATATTATATAATGTTATAATATAAATGCAGTATGTGCATTTATTGGTAAAATATGTTTCCGCTACTCAAACCGAAGAACAGATACAATAATTACAATTATGACGGTTATATTATCTGGTTTACAATATTGTGGTGTAATTACACTGGTCGACGATTTTTGTAACATCGATGAGAATGTTTACACACAAATGGCCTAGCATGTCCATTTTCAAGTACCTGCTTTTCCTTTATATCATAGGGCATTTGAAATTATTTGTACCTGACTATGGTCTGGACAAAATAGCAATTACAACCAGACCATAGAGGGGTATTTCCACAGTATTCTACGAACTTTTAAGGCCAGTTTTATTGTTTTCTATGACTTAGTTTGTTTCTGTCTGGTTTACAGTACAGTCAAGTGTTTAAGTCGATATTATATAAAATAGCAAAGCCTATGAAATACTAGGGTGTCGGATGTCCTTAACAATGCATTTTTTAAACTCTCATTTGGATTTTTTTCCGGAAAAATTAGGTGCAGTAAGCGACGAACAAGGAGAGAGGTTTGTTTCATCAAGACATCAGGACGCAAAATCAAGGGGATAGGTTTTATTATATATGCGGACGACTTATTTTAAAATCACAAGCTAGAGTCTATATCCGAGGAAGTTAAAAAAGCCTATCTTTTATACTTTAACTGCCAAACTGGAAATTAAGATAAAAGTTGGGCTCCTCATGTTTGCTGTGTGAGTTGTTACGTAAATTTAGTGCTGTGGATGCATTGCAAGAAAAAATGCCGTTTGCTGTTCCTATGGTATTGAGAGAAACTACTGACCATGTAAGTGATTGCTACTTGTGTATCACTAAAACAGAACGGACTTCAAGAAAGTAAAGGGACAAAATTTAGTATACAAATTTGCCTTATTCACTTAGGCCAGTTCCTCATAGCCAGGAACTACCGGTTTCCGGTGATTCTAATTCTTCATCAGAATCTGATCCATAGCTTCCTGACTGGTACTTTAAACATATAATATGCCCCCTCCCCCTTGTTAACCCAAAAAAGGTGCTTCTTTCGCCTCTCCATATTACGCTTGGACTAATGAAACTAAACTAATATTTCTAAAAAAACTAAAGAAATAGTTCCTTAATCAAGTGATGGAAAACTAAAAGAAGGCATGTTTATTGGACCTCAAATACGAAAGCTTCTAGGAGATTTAGAAAAAAAGTATACAAGAAAGAAAAATTAAATGAAAAGGAATGGGCAGATTGGAAGTGTTTTGTAAGTGTAATGAAAGGATTTCTGGGTAACAAAAAAAAGGAAAATTATAAAAAACCTCATAGATGAACTCTTGAAAGCATATGAAATGCTAGGGTGTCGCATGTCATTAAAAATGCATTTTTTCACTTCCATTTGGATGTTTGCCAGAAAATTTGGGTGCAGTAAGGAGAGAGGTTTCACCAGGAGATTAGGAAGATAGAAAGCAAGATACAAGGGATACTGGAACCCATCTATGTTGGGCGACCACTGCTGGTTTTCGAAAAGAGATGATGCTACAGAACACAAGAGGAAAAAGTGAAAGTTTTTTCTCGCTGTATGACATCTCATGCAATATATTTTTTATTCACATAATCCTCAGTAATGTCTTTGCATAGATTTAACACCATTTACATGTTTATATTAAATAAATATTAGATTGTAAAAATATGTCATCCCCTTTTTTCACACCACCGATCCCCTGTAACAAAAGAAACTATACGTGTTATAGTAATTAGATTATCATTTTCGGATTTAGGACTACAAAATACTTTATATACACCCATTTCCATCAGTGGTACCTCAAAAAAGTTTAAGTTTGTTAACCTGTGGTATAAAGTTACCAGTACCACATTTATCTTTACTTCATATGTTTGTTTAGTGTGTTCGTAAAAGTGATGTAAAGTATTTTGGTGGTATAGTTAAATTTAAAATTCCATAAAGGGTTGTCCAATAAGAGTATCAGAACTTTAAAATGATCCTGAATGACAACTACAAGTGATAACTCTAGTAATTTATATTATATCTTAAAAAATAAATAATGGCATTATGTTTTGACTATGATGATGTTTAAATCCCTCTCCCCCCTGGCATCGTCTGGTGGAATGTATTCTGAAGAAGATCTGAGTCTTAAAATCGCGTGGTATATTTTTAATGATGACCTTAATGTTTCGTTTAAGGTAAAGAATTATTCAGAGGTTATTTTTGTTATCCAGAGATTTAACACAATTCCATATAAAATTATCCAAGGGCATAAGACAGTGGCGGTAATCACTGTCGGAAAGACTGATCTTAGGAAGATAAGAAATATGGCCGAAGTAGTTCTTGATTGACGTTCCTTGTACTAAGGGATTGGTATTATTCCGTAAGGTCCATAACAAATATTTTTGCGCTCCACATCAGTGGCGGTTCGTAAGTTTGAAATATGGAGGTTCTGCATAACAGCAGACGATTTATAAAATTTAACATTTAACAAACCAAAATTGAAAATAAGAGATATAAACTTACCAGATTTAGAAAGCAAGTACAAAATATCTACTATTCACGAAATATATGTATCTTTTTTAGGGGATCTGCAGGGGTCTGCAGCTATGCAACTCTTATATACCAGCCGCCACTGAACTACGAGATGGTATGAGCTTGGTGGCTAGTTGATATTACCATTTCGATAAATAGCGCGTCCAGGAAACTTTTCTTGCAATAAGTCCATTGTGTGCTGAAATTTGTGACAAGTTATTTGTGCTTTGTTAAAAGAAAACATTATTTATTTCACATTTATCAATTCAGGTTAAATATATCCAGTTAGCATTTTTTTGTAATTACACACACAGTTCACAATTAACAATAACACGATTTTCATCAAGGTCTTCCTTGTCTTTCCTCAAAAAAATAAAGCCCTATTACTTCTTCAGCCGAAAAATCGCACCAAACAGTAACTTTCTGAGGATGAACAGTTAACTCCTGAACCACTTGAAGATTTTTATTCGGCCTAAATCTTGCAGTTGTATTTGTTTATCAGCTTAGTAAGCCAGAAGTGCGCTTCGTCGGAAAAGATTATTTTTCCTCAAAGTGGGGTTCGCCTTCCAACTTTTAATTTCTAGGCGTTTTTCCATGGTGAATTATTATTTTTCCATGAATGTACGAAACACAGGAGTCTATGTGCGTCATTTATATTTCAAACAGTGTTGCTGCACTTACGTTTCAAAGTTCTGACACTCTTAATGAAAAACTCTTTATAATTGCTTTCTTATTTAATGTTACTTATTATAATTGCAATTATTAAAGGCTTGATTTATACATTTAAATATATCAAATCATTTCCCTCTAAAAATCTTTAATATACGGAGAAATTGATGGGTTGATTATGCTAGCTGATTTATTTTCATCGGCGACTGTACTGACCCCATTACAAGGTCTTAAAATTGGCCGGTGCTGACAGCGAAAAGCATAGGTGATAGTAAGGGTTTTGCTAAGTTAACATTGGGATCGATCGCATATTGCTTGAACCTATTTCCGCTCTTTTATGCAAAGGGTCTACTCGTTCTTTTTTGATCGTAAATAAAAGAGTTCACTAACAGGAAACTAATAATTTACTAGCTAAAATGCACTCTGAATTTAAACTTGTCATTCCAATAATGTAGTAACTCAATTTCCTACATTATGCGAAAGTTCCAATTAATTTCGATAAGTTGCATATATTCCTTGTGACTTTTTCCTTTTTTCAAGTAGAAAATTTACCTCAAAATTTTGCTCAAAATTTATCGAACGACACCATTTTAGGACACTGGAGGGCATTGAAGTAATCGTAACTGGCAAGCTGAAGGTGTTTCAGTATCTGAGTTGGACTGCTTTAAAGAATGGACAAATCGTTTCCAGCGACTTGCATTGTGTAATTGTAATTTCAGTTAAATAAAAAAAATATATAAAAATAATTCTGACTGCTTTATTTATATACCACGTTTTTGCATTTCCTTTAAATACTGGATAATAAGTCATACATAAGTCCATGTTGAAATGAATTTCAACATTATCTCATTTTGTTGTCAAACGCTTTTATGTTGTATACCACCCCTAAGAAATATAAATTGAAATCAATATTTTCTTGTTTATCGTATTTCTGAAATGCAATTAACTTTTAAGTTATGCCTAATATCGTGAAGCAAAATCTTACCAGGCCTTAAAAAAAAAGTAATTGATTTGAATTTACTTATATTAAAATCAAATTAATTTCTTCTTTAAATAATATTTTTTTGAGGCATTGCCTTTAATTAGCTAAAACAATATTTACACTCAACCTTGAAATTAAAAATATTTAGTTTTGTTTAATGTTTTCTTACAGAAGGTTCATAAAGCTTCTAGTATATGTTTACACAAACTTGGCGTTTTTCGTGCTATTACACATAACAAAATTGTAAGTTATACTTATATCATGAACCATAATTTAATCCAAAGTATGACAAACAAAGGATATTATTATATTGATTTGAATTTACGACTTGTAAATATATTCCCCATGTTTGTTAAACAACAGTTTTTAGATCAATATGATTTAAACAATTACGTTTTCTATTTCACCGAAAAATTATTCGCTTTAGAACATATTTTTAAACAACGAACAAAATAATTGCTTATGTGTCTCTTTCATTCAAGACATTCGAAGGAATAAAAGATACAAATTAAATACATTCCTTACCTATATTAAATAAAATTCTTTCGAATAAATTTCTTTAATATTCAGCTAAAGGAATATTTGAACTCTCCGTCGAAATAAAAAATATCGAGTTTTGTTTTACGTTATCCTACAGAAGGTTAAAATTTCAGACGCCATCTGTTCACCAGTTTGCTTAGAGCTATTAGTTAAGTTAGTCGACCTGGACAAAGTGGATAAAAATGTTGAATAAAAGGTTTTTGCCTCATGACGTATATAGTATATAGTGAGTCAATTTTATCGAAAACACGAGCGTATGAGTTGTACAAAGCATTTAAAGAATGTCCAGAAACTTCGTCAAAGAATGTCAAATAGTTACTTCGATCCGGTTTTACCTTTCAGGTCTTAGATTGACGAAAACATCGACAAAGTGAAGGAATAATAATTGATAATCATCATGCGAGCTTAAGAGAGATGACTGAGGATCTGGACATGTTTCAAGAACATACTCATGCCTTTTTGGTTGATGTTTTAGACATAAGACACGTCGTAGTATGGCTGATTCCAAAGCAGGTGAATTTTCTTTCAAAATATTCTAAAAATATGTTTGAACAAGCCAATTCGTATTCTACATTCATGAAACGCATCATAACTTGTAACGAGGCGTGAATTTATGGATTTGCATGCAAACCAACTAACAAGCTTCGGAACAGTGTTTCGATAACGAGTCCAATCAGAAAAAAAAACAAATTAAACCACACAAATTCAAAAATCAACGTCATAATGACATTCTCATATTCGTTGACTGTCATGGTTTCATCCACTCAGAATCTCTTCTAGATTTGTGATTTTTTGCACCACGGCAATGTACTTTATTTTTAACTAAAATAATGTATTGTATTTTTAACTAAAAATTCAAAGAATATCATCAAACAAACACCGCACTCGCCCGATATGGCTTCATATTACTTTTTTTATTCCCCAAACTCAAATTACCATTGTTTTGAAACCATAACACAAAATTGGCAAACGAAATACTGGTGATTATACCAATATTTTGTGTGTTATTGCACAATTTTCGATATACGGAATGTAAACGAAATAACTTTCGTAAATTTAACCAACGATTTTTAGATCATTTTGAACAAATAGTTTCCTTAAATGTTTTATATAAAATGCAACATTTCCGTGGAAAACAGATCAGAATATTTCTTAAAAATTGACAATTTTTTGAATATCCAATTACGGCGAAAAAAAAATTCAGTTTTTTGTTTGATTTGATATAGGTTTTTTGTTTGATTTGATATACGTTTCAACATAAATTTAGTTTTCACAAAAAAAAAAGGATACTTTACACATTGATGCCATTTGATTTGTTAAAAAAAGAAAACTTACACATTATTGTCGTTAATTGTCAAAGTTAAAATTACCAGCACTAATTTTTCACACCATAACACGTTTTAAACCATTCACGTCACATTTAGAAACACATGATTAATCGCTTTATTAAATTAAATGTTCAAAATATTCACCGTTTGATTTTATGCAAGCTTGGCACTATTTTAACTTCGTTCTACTTTCTTAATACATTCTAAATACGTTCTTAATACGTTCCTAATTTTTGTTGTCATTTTGAATTAACATTTAGTTTGTTAAGTTTGAATTAACGTCCTTGACTGATGTAGGGCATGATTATTAATTAAAAAAATATTTTAACAACGTTGATTAGTTTATTTGTAGTTTATTCGTTAAATAACTCACCAATTAATATTTGCTAAATATGCTTTTACACATATTTGCAAGTTTACATTTTTTTTCGGGAAAACCTTTAGGTTTGTTGTGTCTTACAACTTGTGTCGTAAGGAATATTTTTTCTTTCTAATGATGTATCGTTGACCAATGATGAATCGTTGGTTAAATTTTCAAAAGTTTTTTCTCTTACACTCTGTATATTTCACAGAATGTACGTATACAAACTTGGCGCTTTTCGTGCTACTGTATATAACTAAATTTTAACTCACACTGAGGTCAAGAAGCATAATATAATATATAGAAAAACAAATAAAAACAAACAATTGATTTAAATTTGCAGTTAGTAAATACCTATCTATGTTAAATAAGATTATTTCAAAGCATTTTCCCTTTAATTAGGTAATTTCAGCTAAAACAATATTTGAACTCATCGTTGAAATTTAAAACACTGTTTGTTGTTTAACGTTATTCTACAAAAGGTTAATAAGGGCCTCTGTAGTATATACAAAGTTCTCGTTTTACGTTAAAAAGTATCTCATGTATGTATTCAACCCTTTGATCAATGTTTGTACATATGGAAGCTGTATAAAATATCATCAATAATTGAAAATTTAGTGAAGACGAAAAATCGTATATATACAAGAAGTATATTAATATTTTATAAATAAAATATGTTGGCTTTTTTATTTTTACAATTTACATTCCCAACACAGATAAATAATAGGCACAGACCCAATTTTAATTGCAAATTACATTGAAAAATAAATAAATAGTCCTGAATAATACTTCACAAAAGTAAGTTTACTTAAGAATGCATTACATGTTGTATAAAAAAATTTAGATTTTCTTGGTCCACTTTCAGTGCTTATGACCACTTGTACAATGACAGGATTAAGTTTTGCGTGGCGTATGGTGTGATTTCAGTCCAAGCCGATTGTAGAACATTTTTTAAAGATACCTTATTGGAAATGTCGAATTTTCGCACTCTTCTTTATAACTCATCCCAAAGATGCTCGATTAGGTTTAAATTGGAAGACTGGGATGGTGAATGAAATTGCTTAGGAACATTATATAGGATCAATTCCTTGACAAGTGCCGTTGTGTGTTTGGGATCGCTGTCTGCTTGAAATATTCATCGATTTCCCAGTTCCAAACGTTCAGCTGAGAGTAACAAATTATCACGCAAAATTTGCAGGTACATACGATGATCCATATCACCATCAATAAAAACTAAATTTCCCACCTCAGCTGCTGTCATAGAGCCTCACACCATCGCCCTACCTCCACAGTGTTTGACTGTTGGCATCAATTTTTTGGGTTTTAACCCTTGGTTTGCTTTTCTCAATATTTTCCTTTTGCCGTCAGATCCAAAAATGTTATATATTTGCTTTCATTGGTAAATAAAACAGTTTTTCAAAAATCAAAATCCTTGTCCAAGTGTTGCTTGGCAAATTATAACGGCTTATGTTTCATTTTTTTTACTTTTTCATTTTTCTTAAAATTGCATTTTTCTTAAATATGAGTGGTTTTGTCTTTGGTCTCCTGGCATGAAATCCTTTTGACCAAAGAACCCTACGTACCATTTCGGCACTGATACATTTGCTAGTTTCTTCTAGAACATGACCGGCCAATTTGGGAGCATTAGTTTTGGGGTTCAGTCTAATTTTTTTTTAAATTGTACGGATATCGGACTCACTGAATTTTTTCGATGACCAGCTCCAGGTTTTTCTACACTGTACCACGTGAATTAAAGTTTTTTTATTATAGTCTAAATCGTAGTAGGACACAAATGTACTGTTTTTGCAATTCCATTATAAGATTTTCCTTCACTTCCTAATTTCACAATTAAATTTTGAATTTGAACAGAAATTTCGTTTCTAAACATTGTAATAAAAATAAAATACTTTTTAAAAATCTAAATATTGCTAAAATGTATTAAAATATAATTTGTATTTCTGATAAGAATACTAGAAACAATAAATAATGTTTTACTTCTTCAAGTTGTGTATTTCTTCCTGTATGTTTAGTTTTGCGAGGTATTATTGAGCACTATCTATCTATTTTGATGTAATCTGCAATTAAAAATTTGGTTTAGTGTATATTGTTGTATATTTGTACTGGGAATATAGCTTAAAAAAAATAAAAAGCCAGCAATTAAACCTTTTTAAAAATATAATTAATTTGCATGGTGTATGTAGACTTTTGTGGCTAACTGTATAAATATATTTTTTTACATAACCCAAAGACAGTAGTCCAACGATGTCAAATCGTAAGATCTCAGTAGCAAATCTTCATCGCCATTTAAGGAGGAAATACGTTTAGGTATATTTATAAACGCCGGAGAAATTAAAACCATTCTGCAAAGTTTATGCTGTTAAATTTTACGCTTAATCAAGTTAAAATATCCTGCCGAAAATTGTTATTTGGAACAATTTCCTGTATTCTTTGCCCAAATTACTTTTAAGTGTACTAATTTTCAAGATTCTATTAATTTTTTAGTATCGCAATTTAGCAGTGTTAATAAATTTTGCATTTTTATGAATCACAATCTAATATATTTATTTGAATTGTTTTCAATCCGCAACTTTCACAACTATTCTCTTACTAATTCATAACTATTCTCTATTAGTTTTTCTGTTATACTTGTGTACAAATAGGTTACACACAGATATACATAATTTTTATAAGTTTTATATATTTTATATAAATATATTTTATTTTATTATGGCGTTAATATTTAAACTTCGAAAACTGCCACACATTCTATATGTTTGACTCGAC
This sequence comes from Cosmopolites sordidus, assembly GCA_031761425.1. Lineage (NCBI taxonomy): Eukaryota > Metazoa > Arthropoda > Insecta > Coleoptera > Curculionidae > Cosmopolites > Cosmopolites sordidus. Next base: position 323,529 of record JARFXV010001127.1, on the reverse strand, counting down.
TCTCAATGAAAAATAAGGTTTTTCTTCTTCTTCTCTATGGCTTGATGGCTTACCAAGGCCCTTTGCCTCCCACTAGGGATACTGACATTTATGCTTTTTTTACATGTAATAGTGGCCAACCATTTCCATAACCTCTATAATCTAATTATAGAGGCGTTCCGCCTTTTATATCAATGCTTTATAGAATTGTCCTCTTCGTTCTATCCTCCCTCTTTGTTTCCATTCCATTATCCCCATATCTTGCAGGTCTTTTGTCATTCCCTCCCCCTATCTCTTCCTTGCTTTTCCTTTCGGCCTTGATTCTCTTATGGTTTTTCTCCATATATTCCTTGCCGGTTTTTCGCTGTCCATCCTGTGACCGCACAAACTCGTTTGATTCTGATTTGGACTATTAAATATTATTGCTAGTTCTTCATTCGTTCTAATTTTCCAACCTAATTCCGTTTGGATGGGGCCATATACTTTCCTTTCCCACAGACTTTCGTCTTTCTTTGTTAGAGCCCGCGTTTTTGATCCGTTTATTACTGTTGGTCTAATTATTGTTGAATATATCTTTATTTTTGTATTCCTCGATATTGATTTGGATTTTTAGATGTTGTGTAGTACAAAAACACTTTTGTTTCTAACCGTTATTCTTGCTGCAACGTTCTCGGATACTTCATTGTGCGTCGTAAGTACTGAGCCTAGATATTTAAAACTATTAACTTTTTCAAACCATCTTCCATTCAACATCCATTTTTCAAACCATCCTTCTCATCTTCCATTTTTTAAGAGATCAATAATCACATGTTGTTTCTTTTTTGTTTTGTTGACCTCATGTATTAAGTTTTTGTTGAGTCCAAACGAGTCATCGTCTGGAAGCTTAGAAGGTCAAAGCAGAATTCAAACATTTACATTAGAAATTATGTTAATTGTGCCATCTATTTATAACGGGCCGAATTTAATGTCCTGGTCGTTATATTGTTATTTATTTATTTATCATATGTGCTTTTTAGGATAAGTATATGTATATAGCTTACAAAAAAGAAAAAAAAAACATACAAGTAGATAAAATTGTAAATATAAATGTAAAGAATTGTAGCGTTTACAAATTATCGGCCGCTACAGGTAAGATCATTTTGCGCGAGTCTTATTTGAGAGCGCACCGGTATCGTGGAGGACAAGGCCGTGATAGTGATTTTCACATCTCGAGCTGTACAGATGGCTCCAAGCCATACCCTTCGGTCACATGTATGTAGGTTAGCTAGCTAAGCTATACTCAGGCTTAGTTTTTTGGTATTCTTGTAGAGGGCTTTCTGACCCGGTAATTAGAGAACCCGGTCAATTAGGAACCAGGCCGTTATAGAACTAGTCATTTCGGAGCCCAGCCATTACCAAAAACCAGATTTTTTGGGGCCACTTATTGTAGTACTCGGTTAATACAGCTTCTAGACCTCATGGGAACCCCCGCATTAGAGACACATAATTACCAGTAGGCGAACTTATTGGAATATGGATAGTCCAGTGGCTGGATAAACAGGCGGCGTGACAAAGGAAAAAAAGGCCAGATAATAACTTTTATTTATTTTTTTATTCAGTTAATATTCCAGGATTCTTTTACGACGGCGTACTTCTCTGACCACCATCAGGAAATAGACAGTACATCGTTCAATCGGATTTACTATTATTTTAGTTTAGTATGTCTTAATTTATTCCAGTTGATTACCTTTGATCTAATTTTATTTAATTAATATAGTTTAAGTAGATTTGGTGTAGCCAAAATTTTTCAATTTAATTGGCTAAAAGAAAAATTTTGGTTACAGAGTGTATATACACAGTATATGCCAGTATAAATGTATATGATAAACACACCAAGATAAAATGACACCGCGCATGCAGTGGGTCCAATTGGCTCATCCAGTCGATTGCTTCGGGAGTTACACTGTAGACGTCACTTAAAGGACCAGGATAAGCACGGAGTGGGCAGTCTTTTATTATATGTGAGGCACTTCCACAGTCACACTTTGTGATTCTCGCAAACCCCCTTAAACATCATTTCGCCACATCTCCTATGGCCTGTCCTGAGTCTGTTTAACTTTACCCAACATCTTCAGGGTAGAGCGAAACTTGGAGATATACTGCGTGAGGTAATTTTGCATGGTGTATTAGATATTGCAGATGTCTCATTTTCAGTTATTCCACAGCAAAGTGGACCAAAATTCACATTGCAAGGTCACATCACTATCGATATATTTATGTATTTGAAGGTCTGAATTAGAAAAAAGTATATTGTGTTTTTTTGTCAGATCATCTTGCTGACGGCGGTGCGGTGGCGCGATATTACTCAGAACTGGCAGTCACTGACAGGGTGTTGGTCTATCAGTACCGGTACTATTCAACCACATATGATTACCGTACAGAATAGACAAACGCCAAAGCTGAAACTTTCAGAGTTTTCAGCGCCTCTCTAGCAATCATTTGTAGCTACGGACTATCAAGTGACTCAAAATACGAGTACAAAGTACTACAAGTACGAGTCCAAACTCAAGGAGTTTGGACTCGTACTGAAGATGCATCAGATACTGGCCAGCCTTCGCCCGAAAGGAAAAACCAATAGGATTGTCAGATCTAACGCCTTACATAATACGCCTTACATAATACGCCTTACATAATAACGCCTTACTTAATAGGATGTTAATATTTTAGGTTAGAATTATACATTATGCAGTAATTTAAAATATTTATGTATCCAATATTAATTCTTAGAATAACTTGTTTCAGTTCTTTAAATATGGTTTAATACTCTTAGCACGCATAACAAAAGAGACGGACAGACAAAGAAAATCCAGCCGGCAACTGTTTTAGTTTTATTACGGTAGTTATGGATGACGCATTCTTCTAGTCTTTTCATTTTATATTGTGTCCTATATTTCTATCTATGGCGGTAGCAAAAGGATTATGTATTTTTTCTAGAGTTTGTAAATATGACATTTCCATTTTATATCTTTCATTGTTATTGAATTTTGCTTCTAAAAATAAAATGCGATAAAAGAACTTTTTTATCGTATTTTTCTTTCTGCATATATTTCATTGTTGTTCTTGATGAAGAATGATATAGGTTTACTTATTTATTTTAATTGCTGATTAAGATCCTTTTTTTATTTGTTGCTGAGTAAAAATTTTCCTGTTTGGAGTATTGCCAATGCAGAATATAAATTTTATAATATGGAGGTTAAATATTATTAGGATTAGATAATATGAAAATGTATACGAAAGGAGGGTGTATTATTATTGTTATGACGCATTACAAGTACGGAGAAAATTTTGCGGAGGCGGTACGAATATTTTGGTAAAAAAGTGTACCAACTAAGTCAACTAATCCTAAGATTGATTTAAAAAAAATGATGGATCTGGATCTGTAATGGATGCCAAACCTCGTGAGGATAAACGTGAAAATATTGCCATGGATAGTGAAAGTGTTGTAAATTCGAGAATCGTGCACAACAATTAAACATTTCGAAAAGCCCATACTTCCACCTTCATGCGTACAACATCGCAAAATCTAGAGCTTCCTAAGCATTCTCACCGCCGATAGTTCGTCAGTTGGTTTTTAAAGCAACATCAAGTAAACTTTCAATTTGGCCAAAAAAACATCTTTTGAATGATGCTTATTATCAACTATATTTTCACATATGGGACTCACATATGGCAATTCTTTACGTAATTCATCAAAAGCAAATGCACTTCAAACAAATGTGTGTAGTGTGGATTTTGGGCAATTGTCGTGACACCCATATATTCTTGAACATGAAAGAGAACCTGCCACACAACTTGAACAACCATTGATTTTCTGTACCTATAATTTCCTGGTGGTATAATTTCACGACCTGACGACATCAATTGCACAGTAATATCATGTGATTTAACACCAAATTTTACCGCCAAATACCAGTACACTTGCTATTAATTCCTCGACGCGCGTTTCGCTAACCAAGTTAGTATCATCAGGAGATGATTCAACTACACACGAATTATCGGAGAATCAGTTAACTTAAAGAATTAGAGAATTATTAATGACAAAACATTTTCGCCTGAGTCGCTTAATTTCCTTTCATTAAGTTGAAAAATACTATAATTCAATAAACAATGATCACTCTCGAATATGAGATTCAAGTGGACGTTACTGCGCATGAATTAGAATTTGCTACATTATAAATACTCCCCCAGCAGCTTTATTTCGCTATTACTATTTAAGCAGCTACGAGATACAATTTAACTGGCTCTCATTGCAGCTTTATGGCTCATAACATAACATTGAATTTGGAATGAAAGCCCTACCCTGCTTTATAATTTTAAAGTTTGCTTGTTTAAAATAATGTTAATTTCGCCTTTAATTAGGCCGTTATATGACTGGTGATTATTTCATGTAAGTTAGATAATCTTGTATGGGCTAGGGCTCACCAGAAGATGGCGATCAAACTGAAATTATCGTTTACATTCAATCCGTATATATATATATATATATATATATATATATATATATATATATATATAGGTGCGACTCACGGAAAACAGGACTCTTTCAAAATTTTAGCTAATTTTGAAAGAGTCCTGTTTTCCGGTGCATTTGACAGGGCTTTTTGGGCGTTGGAATAGTGCATCCATCACTAACGCTCTGACAAAATTTCATGACATTCAGATCATTAGAACCCAAGTTATCGTGCTTAAAGTATCAGCGTGTTTACACTATCGGTCGAAAAATGAACATCGAAGAAAGAGCGAATATTACGTATTCGATACAGGGGTACCTAACCGGCACCTAACAAAATGTTCGGCAGCTAACAAACAGTCCGGCACCTAACAAAGTGTTCATATATATATATATATATATATATATATATATATATATATATATATATATATATATATATATATATATATATATATATATATATATATATATATACAAACAACATAGAAATATCATGCCTAGCTTTCGCAGACGACCTAGCCATACTCGCAGTCAATGAAAAAAGAGCAACCAAACAGATCGAAGTCCTCAAGGAATGTGCAGAGAAAGTTGGCCTACAAATCTCGTTTTAAAAAACCGAATTGTTCTGCTCAAAATTAGATGTCCAAAATTTGAACACCAAATACGGCAAAATAAATAGAGTCACTCTCTTCAAATACCTGGGCGAGATCCTCGAACCCACAGGAGGAGAAAAGATAGCACAGAAGATGAAGAGGGCATACGGCAAGACACACAATATCTACAATAAGAAATGCCTATCCACACATGCAAAAATAAGATACTACAACACAGTAATCAAACCAGAAGTACTATACGCAAGCGAGACACTTACACTTCATACAAAAAGCGGCATAGAAAACTTACTAAAAGAAGAACGCAAAATTATGAGGAAAATTCTCGGTCACAAACTGACAGAAGAAGGATACAGACTACATTCTTGAAAGACCACAGAGAGAATGTCCAACGTAGCAGCGGACATAAGAAAAAGAAAGTTGAAATTCTATAGACATATCAGTAGACTCTCACAGACAAGACTCACCAACAGAATTCTTACATACATACAAGGAGTCAAGTCAACAGTACCATGGATCACACAAGTCAGAGCTGATCTGGAAAAAGCACAAATGGCAAGCACAAAATGAAAAGCACATTCCGACAGAGATTGAGGATAGAAGAACGTACATAAACAAAATACATATGTGGAACGTTGCATCAGAGAGCGAAGTTTCGAGGAGATCGGGAATAAAGTGGACGGAGGAGAGAAAGAGAATCCACGGAGAAAGGATGTGGAGGATCGGAAAGAACACTCGAAAAACTCAGAATGCTTTGCGTGATCCAACCGGGTCTATACGCACCTAATAATAATAATAATAATAATAATAACAATATATATATATATATATATATATATATATATATATATATATATATATATATATATATATATATATATATATATTGTTACACCGTCCACCAGTGGCCATTCATCTAACACGGGATACCCGAGAAACTATCATTACATTTCATACCCCATTATCATTTTTAGGTGTTGAATGTTTACAAAAATTGATTTAAATTGGAAATCTAATCGGACCAAGCAAAAATATAGACTAAATGGGAATTATTTAATTAAATTTTTAATAATATCAATATTTATATAATTTTATAAATAATAATATAATTGATTGTACAGTAGTTTTAATCATTAGCAGGACAAAAATTAAACCCTAATCAATATATGTATATATGTAATATATACCAATCTAAAATATACAATAATACTTTTCTCAATAATATAAGCTTCTGAAGACCAGAACTTTAAAATGAGACGCAATGATAAGTAGAAGGGAAAATTGTTAGATAATCTGGCAATTTTTACTTTCTCTTTAAGAACAAATAATGGTATTATCTTACGAAAACAATATAGTTCAAATATATCATTAGGTTTCGTCGGGTAAAATGCATCATGCAACCCGAGTACCAAATCTAAAACAAAATTTCTCATGTTTAGAACGTACTAGAGAAATTTGGTTTCTGGTTTTCTAGAAAATCTGGTTTCAAGAATAGCTACGGACTATCAAGTGACTCTAGATAATTCAAACTGGCACTGAAGAATATCACATTAGATGTTAGTCGGACTCCTCTCTAAAAGGGAAGCTATCCGATCGAATGCAACGCCACCAGTCTCATGACTATATATATATATCGTATTAAATGATAGGATTGAAAATGATAAAATATCATTAAAACAAAAAAGCTGATATAAAATGACGTTTCATTATATTTTTGCTTAAAGTTAACTTTTTAACACTTAACATTTATTTTACTTACGGCTGGTAAAGCAAAAAATGATATTCCTAATAATGAGCAGAATGAAGCGATGATTTTTCCTTGCCATGTGAATGGTACCATATCACCATAACCTACTGTGCAGAGGGTTATCTGAAACAATTTAATTTGCCATAATAATTGCTTCATGTAAATGTTCTGTTCAGACTTACCACTCCCCACCACAATGCTTGAGCAAAATTTGTGAATTTTGTATTCGGGACGTCTTTTTCCGCAAGAAACACAAGAAATGATGAAAAAATTAGACCTAAGAATCCTATATACAGTGTGGTAATTAGTTCCTGAAAACAGATCTTCTATAGGGATTTGTTCGGTGACAAAATTTGAAAACAAACCTGTCGGTGGGCATAAACGACAGATCCCAGAAGCTTCCATGTTCCTCCACGTCTATCCATTCGCACCATTCGTAATATTTGAAAGAACCTAAGACCTCTCAAAGCGCTAGCTGCCATAACTTGTCCACCAGATTTCATGGTAAGTGCTAAGACAACGATGGAAGCAACAATTGTGATGATATCTAAAAATATAAAGAAAATATTTTGTGTAAAGTTTTGCAGTAAAATCGCAGATTTGATATTTTGAAAATATAAAATGAGGATCGAGTGATACATCTCCGATAGATAGATCCGGCGGTTCGGAAAAGTAGTTTACTTTCTAGAAACGTTCTATAAATTTCAAGTCGATATGATATTTAGTTTTGTTTTGCCAGTCTCCTAAAGCAGATAAGTAGGATATATTGCGGTCATGGCAAAAAGAAATTTCGTGTGTTGATTAAACACTACTTTTTGCGTAGAAAAGTCATTTGACAAACCGAAACAGCTGAAAAAGTATCTTGGGGACTTTCATTGCTCCTTTAATTTCAATAGTTCATAAGTGGTTTACTTAGTTTCGATGTAGTCAAGTCAGCACAAGTTGACCGATTACAGAGTGAAGATTACAGGGATTGTTAACATTATAAGATAACATCCTTCATAAATATTTGGACATAAGAAAGCTACTAGCAAAACGGGTGCCACGTTTGCTCATTGCGAACCAGTAAAGGTATCGAGTGACCACTTCACAGCGGGGTTTAGACATGTTTATACTTTTTTCATTTGGGTATCCTCTAAACCATTTCTTTATAGCCTAAAAACAATTTTATGCCGTTTAACCCGCCTAAATGACGATACTTCCCATTCCCATTCATTTAACTTGAGATTTTTGCACTTCTTAGATATTTTTTTATCGCTTATTATATTGTTTATCTTGCTAAATATTCTTGATTCTGCTTCTGTTGTGATCCTTTTAGATGGACACATTTTTATACCGGAGTCAAAAATTTTTTTTATAAGTTTTCGCAAGGTTAAAATTTCTTTATACCGTTTTTCTCAATAATTATCTAACATTTTCAGAACAGCCGATGCTTTTTATTCATTTAAATGTTATATATTTCATTTTGCACTCTCAATAGTGGACTATAAGGACTATATTTAAAGTTGTATGTATAATAATTGTTTCGACACACAGTAGTTTTCATATTTTCACATAATATTTGATAAAGGCACTGTGTGTCGAAACAATTGTTATACAAACAATTTTAAATATAGTGCAAATTTTTAAATATTAATCTTTGCTTATTTATGTAAAAGTTCTAAGTCAAATACAGAAACTCTCAAACCTCGGTGTGTTTATTTCAACAATTTGTTTTGAAAAACTTGATTTTTTTGCTATCTGAAGAAAAAATGTATAAATCTACATTTACGGAACTCTGCTCAAAATTAGATAGTATCTCATACTCACAAGTGATTGTTGATTGTTTTGTTTTAATTATTTTAGGGTTGATTGGGAATGGAAAATTATTATATTTATGTTAAGATAATATAAAATTTTTAATAATATTATTAAAGCTATAAGTAATTTTCCACGTGCGACAGAAAAAATATTATTTCTTTTGTAATTATCAAATACGAAGTGTTTTTATGAATTAATAATTGTAAATAAACTATTTTATAATAAAATATAATGGAATAAAAAACCTTAAACACTTTGATGATTAAAGCTATAATACTGAAATTAAGATAAAATATCAATTTTTTCGTATTTGAAATCTATCTTAATTACTATTGAGAGCGCAAAATAAAATATATAACATATAAATGAATAAAAAGCCTCGGGTAGTCAGTACACTTGAAAATATTAGATAAGTATTGGGAAAAACGGTATAGATAAATGTTAACCTTCAGAAAACTTATAAAAATAATTTTTGATTCCAGAAAAATTTGTTCATCTAGTAGGATCACAACAGAAGCAGAATCAAGAATATTTAGTAAGATAATTATTATAATAAGCGAGAAAAAAATCTAAAAAGTGCAAAAATTCCATGTTAAATGAATGAGAAATGTAACTATTGTAACTATTTGGAAATGGGAAGGATGATCACAGGATAGCATTATGCTGCTTTATTAGCTATATTTCACGAAGGGTTCATAAAAAGTCATCATATAAAAACTCATTTAGCAAAGAAAAAAATGCGGTTTCACCATGACCATTTGTCCGCCATTCTTAAAGCGAAATGAGCCAATTTGCGATACCAATTGAAATTGCATCCATTCTATTCTCCGGACTTGGTCCCCTCCAACTTCTTTCTCTTTTCAAATATGAAGAAATGGCTGGGTGAAAAAAAAATCATATCAAATAAAGAGGTCACCGTAAGACAATTTTGCAAAATTCGAGTCATACCGTTAGAAAGGCATCAAAGGAAAAGTTGGACGAACTACATCGAGGTAAAAGGAAATTATGTTGAAAAATAAATCGATTTTCCATGCAGAATTTTTTTATTTATTTAACTAGTATCCGACCTTTCGCTCTACGTTCGTATGTAGGGAAGATTAACATACTGTATATAAATTTACTGGTCAAATAATGAATTCAACGACGGCTTAAACAAGTCTGAACATGGTGCGTCAAACACTGTACAAGAATCCGAATGTATCCTGAAAAATACTGACAAACCAGTTGTGAATGTCCGCATATAGTCTACATTTAAATCAACTTAATATCTGTTCTTCTTTTGTTCCGCACTCGCTCTCGCCTAAGAACAAAAACAGGCATATATCAGGTATTTCAAAGCAAATATTTGCTGTTGAATGTTAAATAGAACATCTTAACTAACATTTTCACATGATAAAAAAGCTTTCGTTTATTTTCATTTGCTTTCTTTAAAACTTTTTTTGGAATTCTCATTTTAGTATTTTACTATTATTCTATAATAGTAAACATTAATAACATTAATATACATAGAGAGGTTATAACACGAATGTTATATTATTTAAAGGAAAGATCGCCTCGATAAACTTCTGCTATATTTGCCATTATGGTACATTTGGCTGCGAATACTGCACGGCAGCCTTCTCGGACCTGTTTTTTATTTGCTGTACACCAGCGATATCCCACAGGGCGGTGGAGTAGTGACGGTAACATTCACCGATGATTCTGCTTTACTCCCTAGTGAAAAAACAATTCAGTCGGCTACAAACAAACTCCAAAGAGCTGTCAAGAATGTTACCAATTGGACAATGAAATGATGCATCAAATTAAATGAGGCGCACCCATGTCAATTTCATCAACAGGAAATATAACTATATAACAATGACAGCCAGCCAGAATAGAATCTCACATGCCAACGAAGCAAAGTACCTGGACATGACTCTGTATGCTAAGCGAAGATGGAAAACGCATGTGAATAAGAAACGTGAGCAAATGGGCCTCAAATACAGAAAAAACTTATTGGCTACTAGGGCGCCACCTTGTGTTGTTAATATACAATAAACTGCTTCTTTATAAGTAAATCCGGAAGCCTATATGGACTTATGGCGTCCAATTTTAGAGATGCACCAAGAAATGCAATGTAAAGGTGTTAAGGCGCTCGAAATAAAGTACTTTGCAATATTGTCAATCCCCGAGGTACATCCCAAATGAAGATATCCATCAAGACCTAAAAGTCCTTGTGGTTAAAGATGAGATCAAGAGGTTGGCAAGTAAACACCAGAAGACGTTCAAAATCCATGAAAATGTCAAAGTGATCTTGTTACTCGACAACAACGGACTTATTCGGTAGCTGAAGAGACTGAAACCGTTTCAATTAGTGTAGTGACAATGAAGGGTGCCTGGAATTTTTTCTGTGCGTGTGCCAATCACATGAAAAGAGTGTACTATAAAGCACGCCGTTGGATCTATCCAACAGACTACGATAAATATACGTTTTTGGTTTAGATAATAGAAAAATATTGTTAGATAAATTTATTCAAGTCATAATTTGTAATGTCTATATGACAGAATTAGAGAATAAAAAAATACTATAAATTACATTTAATCAATATAGTATGTGTCATTCTGCTCGATGATCTTTCTCCACCTCTCCAGTAGCTGCATAATCCCACGCTCATAGAATCCAGATCCAGGTGATTTTTCAAATCTTTCAAGAAACTAAAGTTTTTACCATCTGAGCTCTTTTAAAGCGATCTAAATAAATGGTAGTCGAAGGGCGCAAGTACGGTGGATGGACCAAAACATCCCAGTCCGGTTAAAAAAGTTTATATTTCGGCTGTCCCTTTCTGTTGGCTAATTCAGGAGGCTTCTGGTCCATTATTCGCTTTAACCTAGTTGTGCCTTCACCTAGTTGTGCGTTGCTACGTCGATCATTTTCAATTACAGCCAATATTTTCTTATCATCAGCCTCGGTCGGTCCTCCAGAACGTAATACATTGCTAAGATTAAAATTGCTTTCACGAAATTTTCTGAACCACTTAGCATATATCTTATAATATGTCGAAAATAAATATTACATTCCGTTTTTAATGCTTAATAAAATTTAAAATAGTTTCCCGTTGAAACACATATGAAGTAGATAACATTACAATTTTGCCATCAAATACCATCCAAAAGCGGAATAACTTTTTTTTTCATCAACCCAATAATTTAATATTTTTTAAACGCACAATAAAAAATGGTCCGCTGCCGGCATCAAAGGAAAAAAAGCCGATTTTGCAAATCTATTCAACGTAATTATGCGGAATATATTTAGAAATAATGGGATTTCAATAGTACTCTGCACTTTAAACTGGAATATAGGAATCAGAGGATGTATTTACTTTGATATTATATGCCCGGGTTAGATGGAACCAATTGTTTAATGCATTTTGGATAAATCATTCAGTCACAGTCATAAATCACAGTCATTTTTGTTAAGTATATTCACAAATATCATAATATTAAAGAATTGGTATTATATTAAAACTAAACAGTAAACAAACTTTATTAGTAGATACATAGATAATTCGTAGAACAAATTAACAAATTTCGATCTTGCAACGGTGGACAAATGGACAGGTGGTGAAACAGCACTTTCTCTTCCATAAATGACAGAGTTTCTTTATCAAATTTTCATGAAAATTGACCCATTCATACAGCATAATCTCCTGTGATCCAAATCTTTTCCAAATAGTTGATGAAGATAATACCTTGCGAATTCCAGGAAATTATGGACATGGAATTATCGGTTTTGTTGTATAATCTTCTACAAGGTATCCCAAAAGAAAGTTTCTTTTTGATATAGCGATATAAATAAAAAAGAGACGTCTATCAAAAAAACCTTAATTAATTATTGTATTACACATTTTAGGAAATTACGTTTTAAAAATAATATCACCCAAATGTAAACCTGCACACTCACGGCACTCATCTAGACGAACATCAAAATTCCTTAGAACGGCTCGGCACCTAACTTCTGGAATGACTGCTGTTTTGTGTCGGATATTTTCTATAATTTGCATCAAAGAACCCGGTTTATTGACGTAAACTTTCGATTTTAGATACTCCAGTAAGAAAAAGTCCATAGAGCTCAAATCAGCACTACGTGGAGGTCAATTTATGTCACCTCTCCTGGAGATCAATTTGTTTGGAAAAATAACACAAACTCGTTGCTCCATCCTACTGAAACCATATTCTTTGATTATAATCAGCAAATTTTTGCGGGTTAGATACCAAAAAATTGTCCGACATTTCCACATAACACTTTGAATTGACGGTAACTGCGCGTCCCCTGCTGTCTTGAAAAACGTACGGGCCAATTATTACTCGCGTTGACATTGCAGCCTATACAGTGACTTTAGACAAATGTAGGGGTTTTTGATGCTTGTTTTTTGGGTTCGTTGCACTCCAGTAACAAGAGTTCTGCTTATTTACATGACTTTTGAGATAAAAATGAGCCTCATCCGAAAACAATATGTTGTAGAATGTTGCAAAACCAGTTACAAAACTCAGTTACCTGATTAACGAATTGAAGTCTCTGACCAGCATCTTGGGGCTTTATTTCTGACACCAGTTATTTGTATGGGCAGTTTTTTGTATGCAGTTACAAGTCCTTACGCAGAATGCGGTGCAATGATGATCGAGGTAAATTTAAAGCATGCGCTCGCTTACGAACGGAAATGTCCGGATTGTCACGAATGGACTGATTTACCATTTCCACATTTTCGTTACTTTGTGATGACCTTGGTCACCCGGACTTGCATTTATCCATAGTTGAACCGATTTACTGAAAAGGGAAACATTTGGCGCTTCTTTAATGGTACGCTAAACACAATGACTGCAGAACTTTCTATGTACTACAGTCGCCGAATCACAGTTTATATAAAATTTTCGCACACACAATGCACGGTCTGCACCCGAGAAACGCTCCATACCGACTAAATTCGTAAACGCGGGGCTATCGATTGACACGCGCCCCGTGCCCCTCGCAGTTGTTGCGATTGCCCAGTGAGTCAGCGAAATAAAAACTTTCTTATGGGACACCTCGTATAATATATTATACTTCTTGTATAATATAATCAACAGTGATTACTGCACCAAATTATGCGTTAAATGGGTCAAGCCTCATTGATCGACAATAGGCGATTATTGGACATTCTCGACACCATACGTCTTAAGTCACGGGAAAAACGAAACAAGCTGTAATTGGAAATTCTCACCTCTCAAGTTATTCACCTGAAATTTCTTCTAATTTTTTTTTCAGTTAGTAGAAGATTTTAATGACAAAATATTTGCTTATCACACCACTGGGTAACCCATTCAGTAATGTGATTGCATTTTTTTCGGTTTAAAACAATTATCTGACACTTATTAAAAACTATGAGAAAGAGGTGGACATTTGAATGAATAAAAAAAAACTATTTTAACGGTATCCATTTAGTTTTTTGATTAACATTTTAGAAAAAAAGAAAAAAAAACATATATCGTCATCATCATCATCATCATCATCATCCTATTTAGTCATCTAGGTATCTCCAGAAGTAGGTCTCTTCCAGTTCTCTCCATTTTTGTCTGACCTGTGCTGTTTTTTTCATGCCAATCCACCGTGTCTCTTTATATCATCCACCCATCTCATTTGGGGTCGCTCTGTGCTTCTTTAACCTTCAAATGGGCGCCAATTTTGGATAACATGGCTCCACCTATTGTCTGAGAGCCTTTGGTTGTGTTCCACGAATTTTCATTTAAATCTAGCAGCATGTTCTACTATGTCTACAACTTTAGTCCTTTGTCATATCCACGTATTTTTTTTTGTGGTAATATATCGTATGGGTGAAAAATTTCAAAAACTCTGCTTGTTAAAATATATATATATATATATATATATATATATATATATATATATATATATATATATATATATATATATATATATATATATATATATATATATATATATATATATATATACTGAAACGTCTCCATATTCTCTAAGGGATCATTTAAATTGGTAAAATTTATTGTCTGTTATACATAGTGCTTAAAATAAATATACTTCTCTATATTTTACAGTAGATTTAACCTGAAAAATGAGACCAATTACTTTGATTTCACGTGGAATCAAAATAACTAATTGGTATTAATTCACAGCAAAATCTAATTCTGTTATATGTCAGTTTACTTTACTTAACGCTTAAATTTTGTTGCATTGACCTTTATAATGTCATGCAGATATCAGACATTTTAGAAAACGAAGTTTTAAAAATCAATTATGCACTATAGCACTTGACTAATATACTTCGTACAATCAAGAAAGCTTCTTAACCATAAGTGTTAATACCCTATTAAGTGTTAAGTGTTCGTAAGTGATCTTAAAGATGTAAATAAGACATGGTTTAGGGTAGGGTGCAATTAAAGCACCTAACCATAGATTTCTCAAAAATTTAAATTCTAATCATTTCAAACATAGAACCAAATCCTAACGACATAATTAGCAAATTTAGTCCTGTTGGCTTTGAAAATTTCTAAAGGGAGGTTAGACATTGTGCCTATGTGAGTTAGACTACCATCACTCAGCTAGTAAAACCTAGTGCAGGACATGAACCTCCCTTACTGCTTCTATAATTCACTATTTTGTATAGCTTATATTCATAAACAATTCAGCAGAGGATCAAGCAAATTTGAAAGGATATTCTAAAATTCAAGAATTCCAAGTGGATTCTTTCTAACTTTCTTCGAGCTCTCCCTAATTTCTTCATAGCATATTTTCTCGCAATTTAAACCGAATTTTTGCATATTGCAGAATCTTCTCTTTGTTGGTTCTAGAGACAAATAGTTCAAATCTTTAAGTGGTTCACTTTATTCCAGTCTTGAAATTTTCCAACTAGGGGATCAAGGAAATTTAAAATGGAATTTCAAAATTTAGGGATCTCAAGTGGTTTTTTTCTAAGTTTCTTCCAGCTCTCCTCAATTTATTCACATTTTCAAAAAACACTCCCAATTAAAATCGCATTTTGTAGATAATATTGCCTTCTCTTCGTTTTCTGGTACTACATGGTCTCCAGTTTGGTGAAATTAGCTAGCTGAACAGTGCCAAAAAGATAAAATAAACCAAACCAAACCAACGGAGCTTCAGAGATCAACATAGCCTACAGTAGTTGGTCCGATCTAGTTTGGTTCAATTCTGATTAATTCCATTGGTAATTACAGCCAAAATAACTGTGATATAGATAACCTTTTAAATATGTTCAGTATGCAGATCATTATATGCATTACGGTCATACTTCTCGGTCCTATATCTTAACAAAATATGTACTTTGCTAAATTTACAATTTTACACCCTAATTTAGATACACAAAATAAACATTGCCTCAAAAGTTAAACCTAATTTGAATGTAGATTATATGAATAAAACTTTAATTTTAGCTGTTATGTTTTATATATACCGTTTAACAAAACTGCTTTTTAGTGGAATAACCCATTAAAATTTACAAATATTATTCATAAAATGTATAGAATATAATTTTAATGGTAACGTTTGAAGGTAAATTTTCGATTTATGTATTACATTATATGCGTTATATTATTTTAGAGTATTTTTGGATGGTTGTAAAGCACTGTAAAGCATGTCTATATTTTTTATAACTTAACGTGACGTATATGATATCAACGTCATTCTTTCATATTGACGTCATTCATTGAGGTGAGATAATTCTAATTCATATTAAATCCTTCCAGCTTCCTAGTAACCCAAGGTTATTGAACTAATTCAATTCAACAGAGCCACTCTGAAAGTTTCAGGATACGATGAAACCATAAAAGGTAAACATACATAACTTTATAAACCTTTACATTAGTTGTCGCAACATCGATTGGTATTTGAATACGAATTTTCTATAAACTGAAATCATCACACCATTTGCTTTCCAGAATTGAGGTAAAAGTTTCTTTATTGGGGCTTTAAAGAATAACGATAATGAAACAAAATATTGTTTTCTCCTTAAAAAGTTAGTTATTCACTCTATGCGGAATTGACCAAAAAAAATTATCCTTTGCAGTTTTGGTGTGACAACGTCCTCTCATGAGTAGTAGTTGTAGTAAACCCAATATTCCTGTTTGGGACATCTTGGTGATCAATTAACAACACCGTTTGTTGTAATAACTCGTTCAGAAATTTTTTCTCTCAATAAATCAATTGTTTCATCAGTAGAGTGAGGTATAGCAGCATCTTATTGGAACCTTAATGTCCTCCAGATCAATATTATTCAATTCAGCCTACAAAAATCCAGTTATTATCTCACGGTAGCGAACACCATTCACAGTTGCAGCTTCATCAGCAGCATTCTGAAAAAAATACGGCCTAATTCACCTCCGGATCATAATGCACACCAAACAGTGACTCGTTGCGACAATTTTGTTTATTAACTTAGCCACTAAAATGAAAGTGGGGTTCGTCTGAAAAGTTAATTTTTTGAGAAAAATCATATGTTTGTTCTTTGATCCAATTGCCAAATGCACGACGTTTTGAATGATCCAGTGGCTTTAGTTCCTGTGCTATTTGAACTTTATATGCCTTCAGAGCCCAGAGTCCTTTCATAAAATACAGCATGTTGTGGATTCGGTGAATCCAAATTGTTGTGAACGTCGACTAATACAAATTTCTGGGTCTTCAGCAACACTTTCGGGTACCAAATCAATATGCTCTTGTGAAGGACCATTACGATTTTATATTGCTCTTCTTTTATCTTCTTCAGCCGGCCGCGGTGGTCTGGTGGGTTAGTCGCCTGCCTGACAATCCAAAGGTAGCTGGTTCAATTCCAGAGCTAGGATTGGTGTTTTTCTTTAATTCTTCTATCCGACTTACTTCCTACCCTAGGCACACACTTATATACACTCACGTATACGCACACACGCCCACACATATCCACACCTAAATGTTTGTGATTGTTCTAGGCAAGAGTGTTAAACCCGACAACGAATTTATCCCTCAGTCACGCCAGTTAAAGGCTGGGTAAGGTCGGATGCCTTCTGAGAAGTGTACTACGTTGGTCACTTGCCAGTCCGTAGGCCCTGATAAACTTATGGCTAGACACATAACCAAGGGTTTATAGCCCGAGGGGGTGCTGGCTTGGGTGTGTTGGTAGCTGATGACCGTGGTTCGGAAGTGCTAGTTGCAGATGTGCCTCTAACCCTAATACCTTTATTTCTTCTTTTATCTTCCCCCGAACCACTTTCCTGAAATTTTTAAACAATTGGATTGATAGTGCTTTCAGATGGACGATTGTGTAAACCGTAAATATCAGGTAATTTTCTAGAAACGTTTTTCATTGAACGCCCGCGATTTTCTTAAAATAATTTAACAATTTCAACGCATTGTTATATTATGTACGACTCTATTTTTATAAATGTCATGCATTACACTTCTGAAATAAGACTAGACCTAGAGAAATTCACAACGCCATCTGTATTTTATTCAAGAATTGAAAAAACCCCTCAATTTGAAAGACTTGTAATAAGCCTTCCGCTGTGTCATCATTGCCCACGTTTCTCTAGGACCGCCCGACTTCATTTCCCCATCCGAATAACATTGTAGTACTCTTCTGGTAGTTTCGAGTCTTTCTTTTCTTAGTGTGTGACACAGTCATCCGAATATCCTTAGCTAATAGTCGAAATTTAGCTATACATCTTAGTTTGTTTAAATTTGTAATATAATTCTCAAGCATCGGTTTATAAATACTTGCAGTTTTTGTTCTGATGCTTTGGTCAATGTCCAAGATTTTCATCTATAGAGTAGGATCGGTTTTACGGCTGAGTTAAATGTTGTGTTTTTTGTTTGTATCTTTAAGTTATTTGAATACCAAGAATAATTCAGTGGTATGAAGGCAGCTCTATTTTTATTTATTCTGTTCACATCTTTCAGCACTGCGTCAGTCCCCGCCATTGCACTTCCCAAGTAGTTGAATTCCTTCACTTTCTCCATCACTCTTCCTTCCAGTGTCATTCCGTGGTTTGTTTCTATGTTTAAGTACAATACCTTGTTTTTTCTATGTTAATTTTTAGTTATACTTTTTTTTTCTTCTCTCTTTAAGTTATTGACATTTTCTTGTAAATATTGGGTTTTGTTAGACATTAAACGTATATCGTCTGCAACGTCCTCGAGTCTCTCCATCAAATTCCATGGTATACCCCCTTTTTTGTTTCATATAACTGCCTGCATAACATTGTCTAATAGTAACGTGCACTATAATGGTAAAAATACGCATCCCCGCTTTACTCCTGTTAGTTCCAAATGCGTGGGATAGTTTTTGTCTCTTATATTGATTGACCTAACCTAGCCTTCTCTAATTAAATTGATTATTTTCTGTGGGACTCCCCTATATATTACCCAGATGAGGAATAGAGGCTTTCATATCGATTGAAAATATTGGCTGATTCTACTAAGGCATCAGAAGAGGCATAAATTGTCCAACAATATTGTGGCGTAATATTATTTAGGATTAATTCAACATATCCTGTATAGAACTGTTGCTTAAGTGGAGTAATAAACTCCTTTGTTTTGAGACCTCGAAGAAATTTAGGCAAGTAGCGTTATATGTACCACTTGATCTTGGAAGTCTTCTTTTCTAACTGTTAAAGATTTACTAATTTTGCAGTGCAAAAGAAAACAGTGTACAGTACTTTATATTGAAGGTTATGTTCTTATTCTTGTTTGTTATGGCGTAAACTTCCAGAATTGGAAGGGATTGGAATTGTCTTTCATGACGAAAATGTTAAATTGTAAATGTTCATAGGTCCTTAAGTAAAATATTTGTTATGATGATGAGCTATGAGCTTCTGCTAGAGTCTTCTCCGCTACTTGCCTAATGTAAGAAATGATACATAAGAAATTATATGATATTTATGATTGAAATACCAAATACATTTAATTCGGGTCTTTAAAAAATATTTTCAAGTATCAGAATTACGGTTGGTGGTTGAAGACTAAGTGATTTACTAAATTCAAAATATTAAACATTAAAAATTTAAAAAAGATTTGTTACATTATACGATTATTGTTATTCAACAAAGTTATATTTGTTATTTCAAACCACTGTTTTATCACTTGTCTTAACTTTAAACTTGGACCTATGTTTTGGCGTAGACATTAATAATTCAGAATTTAGACTTGGTTTAAGGATTAGTTTATTTTCATGAATAGGGACTTCGGACGAAATACGATAAATTTTGTCAAATTAAATGATTATTAAATATTTATAGAAATATATTTTGAAATAATTAAATAAATATTGTTAGAGAAATTTTCTCTGGAACTACAACTATATATATTTTAGTTACGAGGGTTGCTATTTATGTATCCGGAATAATAAATAAAAACATACATTTATCATTGAAAATAGTTTTATTGTTTTTAAAAATATTCTCCACCATGATGATTGATTGATTCTCCACCATGAGTTTTTATATACGTTTGAACCAATTTTCATAGCACTTTTTCCATTCCGATTGAGGTATCTCCAAAACATGCATTTTGAACGCATCAACCTCTTCTTCTGGAATTGAAAATAGTTGACCACGTAGTTTATTCTTCACGGACGGGAACAAAAAGACATTGTTGGGTGCCAAATCAGGACTGTACGACGGATGACCCATTAATTTGATGTTTTGACCGGTCAAATATTGGATTGTTCGGTCTGATGTGGTATAGTTCGCGTTGTCTTGATGAAAAATAATCCTGCGTCACTGGTTGTTTTTTCTTATTTCTTCAAATACTTCTGGCAAACAAATGGTTGCGTAACATTCAGAACTAAAAGTTCTACAATGGCACTAATGGCACTGTAGCCGCATGCCATTTATTTCCGCTGCAGGATATTCAGGACCTAAGCATTACGCATAGATGCAGGTTAATTAATTAATTTTTAAATCGTGTTTTTAAAAGTACATTTATTTCATTAATTTATTTTTTGTTTTAGTGAAAAATATTTCACTCGCACGTAAAATGCTATTTACGGCCATCGATAGTAATATATGTACTATTATTTTTCCTTCTATTACGAGAACGAATTAACCGATTTCAGTTTTGTTTTAGGATTTTCAAGACCTTTAAAATGATATATTACAAGATAGGAGTTGCCATTTAATATTTTTTGGAAAAAAAGGAGGTGAAACAAAATATAAAGAGCATTAGTTTTGAATTTCTCCCTCGATATCTAAATTGATGTATTTATTTGTCTAGAGCTAATTTTCATTATTAAAATAAATAATGAGGGTGGCTACTTTTCAAATGAAAGCACAGAAGAATGTCAATTATCATCAGTTTCACTCATTTTAGCCCAAGATAGAAATTAGTTGGTTCATTACATTTGCATTATCTTTCTAGCAAAGTTGTACGGAATGGAAATTTTGGGCTTATATTTTAGTGTTGGTTTTAATATTTCTAAATTTAAGTAGGATTACTTTATGTTGAGCTTGGTTTCGTTTTTGGGACCATAGCTTTATATATAGACGTGAATTAATATTTGTATATGTTAGGAAGTTTATCATAGAAATATAAAACTAAGCTTTTTAAAATAGAAGAGTTAAGGACGTATCTTCATAAGCCTGACTAGTCCTTCACAAACTATGTTTGATATATTTTCAGGTATATTTATTAGAACAATTATTAGAAATTAAAGAAAAAATTAAACTTTTAAAAGTTAACTTTTTCTCCGCGGAATCTGTGGCTGATTATTTGAGATGAATCCATTATGGCGTATTTACGGAGCTGTTGAATTGAAAGAAATATCTGAGCAAAACACGTATTATGTTTTAAAGGCATACAAAAGGAATAATTTCATTTTTAAATTAAACATTCCAAATTCTAATAAATCCATATTTTCAGATGCAAAATAAACACTCTTAGGTTTTTAAATGCGTATAATGCCAATAAAAGTTGAATTTTAATGTGTAATATTTCATTTTATTAAGTTTTGTTACCATTATAAATGAAATAAACACAACACGGTCTTTGGTTTTTAGTAGCCTGCAAATTTTCAAGTTATGTGACATAAAACGTGCATCTCTGTAGAGTATTGTTAGATTTATTTACTATAAAACTCTACTTTTACGATTTAATGTAATATATATATATATATATATATATATATATATATATATATATATATATATATATATATATATATATATATATATATATATATATATATATATATATATATATATATATATATATATATATATATATATATATATATATATAATATTATATACACGCTTATTATGTATCTACGGATATAACGTACCCAATAACTAAGTTCCGGCAAGTTATTAAGCATTCAGTAGATAATTCATTTTTATAACGTACTCCATTATTAAGTACTTCTGATAGAAAGTACGAAATTTACTGATCCGCGTATTAAAACATAAGATACTTTTTATTTTTATTTGGGTAACATGTATTATGCGGTAGAACGGCAAGAAATCAAAGCAGTTTTTTTGCGATTAGGTCCAGCATTATTTACTTAGAGTTATGCATTTGTATTAAATTACCTATTCCGTTTAATTTTATTTAGCAACTTTGGTTTTCTTGTTGGTGTTGCATAGTAAAGTTGTGCTGTTTGTGATTGTGTAAGCGGATTTATAACGAACGTGTTTTAAGCATGGATAAATCAACCGAAGTTAGTTCCACTAAAATGTTTCGGAAAGCTTTGACAATGGATGAAAACATTTCAAAAATTCAGGAGAAAGGACTTGGTGCTAAATAAGTCGACATCTGCAAATCCAGGGCTATGAAAAAGACAACAATGTCCACGATATTGAAAAAGAAACAATATAGCAATTCCATGGAGTTTCGGAACAACGTAAAAGAATTCGGAAACCTGTTCAAAAAACATCGATAAGGCATTATTTCAATGGCTTGTGTATCAAAGAAGCATGAATAGGGTAGAGCGGGCTAGTTGAGCAATTTTTCGCTTAATTTCCCATAACCTTAAGAATATGCATCGGATTTCATTAATTCTAACTCTGTAAAGTTCGTAATTTACTTCTAGCGGTATAAAAACGATCCGAGTATAAGTTTAACAGTTATTGTTGGTAATGCGAGAGCACTCCAAGTTGCTCAACGTACCCCACTAGTGGGGCTAGTTGAGCATGGGTATGGGGCTAGTTGAGCATGGGTATGGGGCTAGTTGAGCATTGGGTAAAATTGACTTGATGACTGTATAGATTGATCTGAATAAAAAATAATTGTAATCAAACAAAACTAAATCATTCCAATCTTTGGATTATTATTACACTCTTTATATTTAAAATTATATATTTAATAATAATTATAACGCAAATAAATAATAAATTAAAGTAGTAACTAATTATGAGATCAAAGATATTGCTAGAAGATAAATAATCCCAGATTATTAATCATCTTTGTTTCTATCACAGTTAATACAAACATATCTGTTTAAAGTCATCCTGCTAATATTAAATGATTTGTCTGCAGCATTTACACTAATTTTTTCCTTCTCTACAGCTTTTCCTACTTCACTCTATTGTTGCCTAGTAGCCAAACCTTTTGAGGTCTTTCTTTTATATGTACGCATCCTAAAATGTAATAATAATCATTAATACAATTATCAATATAAGTAATTTTAATTAGTAAACTTTGTGTAGAATCATCACATGAACAAATTAATTGATGGTTATTAATTTGTTAAATTTCATTTTCTACAGTAAACATTTAGTGGGGCTAATTGAGCAAGCATTGAACGCGCGTTGCTTAACTAGCCCCAGTTGAGGCAACAAAATAAAAATTAGGTTATAAAAAATCAGAAGAGTTAAAAATAAATAACCATCTATAATCGAAAGAACAATAATTCAGTAATACTTAAATACTTACATGGTCCTTATTAAGTGTTTTGATACGAGTATAGTAGAAAAATTATGATGACCTGTAATATTTTTTTTACGACGAAAAAAAAACAAAACCTTCTCTTATTTTATCAGAGCACCGGACAGCAATTGACAGTCGCGCTATGTATCCCCCTCCCATAACCACTTCTTTTCGCTATTTACACTTTTATTGTAAGTTGCTTAGTTTTCGAGATATTTCGATTGCACAACTTGCCTCTATGATCAACTAGCCCCGCTCTACCCTACTATAATTATTGGGCCCATTCTTCAGGCAAAGACTGGAGACTTTGCGAAAATATTTAATATTGCTAGATTTTCTTGCGATTTGGGTTGGTTACATACGAACATTACAGCGGTACAATATAAGTTCTAGTAAAATTCATGGAGAAACTGCGAGTGTAAACCTAGAAAATACGATCGATGGAAACCTGGTGTAAACCTGGAAAATTGATTGATTTCGTTGCCTTTTAACAGAGATTCGCAAGTAGAAATTCGACATATCATATTTTTCTTTGTGAATTAATATGGCGCACTCATACGTCGGACCTGCTAACCGTTCCAAGTTGACCTAATCCCCTTGACACTCTGGTTGATTTCAAGAATTTCTCCGATCTCTTGAGTTGTTCTATGTCGATTACTTTCAATTAGCGCCAATATTTCGTTGCTATCAGTCAGTTTATTGCTATCGAATATGCTACATCTCTAAGATTAACATTGTTTTCATGAAACTTTCTGAATCACTTACGGCATGTGGAATCGCCTTCCACACCCTCGCGACACATGGCATATACCTTCTTCGAATGCGATGTATTATTGCCTTTTCAGAAATAAACCATAAAAAAACTACAATAAGTCGAAATTACTCCTTTTATGATTTTAAAAACATCCAAATAATATACATTTTATGTATGATAAATACGAGAACTTGTAATAATAGCTAAAGGTTTTTCTTTGATTTTTCTCTTTAAATTTTGCATTATAGACCCGAAATTATGGGGTCCGCAAGTAGTTAGCTACTATCCGTGGTTTCAGGTATTCTCGAAAGGCGGTGGAACTAAACCCCCGTGGATGCGGAGGTTTTACTATATTTTCATTCCATAAACACTAACCTCTGCTGAAGTATAATCTATACAATTTATCAGAAATGCCACTTTAAAGCGCATTTCACTGAAATATTACTCGGGGTTGGTGCTTTTTACACAATAAAATATTCATTAACGCAAGCTGTATTTATGGCTGAATTATTGTTCTGAAAAAATGAAGTAATTTTCTTAAAATGTTTAAATATTTAATCAAACTTTATGATAAATAAAGAGTTAATTATGTGTAAAGGCTCTGGCAAAAAAAATCAATTTAACGCTATTTTAACATATTGGGCAAATATATTTACATGCAACAGCTTAAACATAGCATGATATAAAACTTGAAATTATTAAAGTATTGACTAGTGACTGCTTCAAAATGATTAAAGATTATATTAAGATTTTTTTTATCGAGAATATGAGTATAGATATTTCGTACTTTGAAGCCTATGACATCGATTTCGACTATGGTGTTTAGGTATGACAGCCATAAAAAGATACACGCCAACAAGTTTTAAAAACCTTTAGAATACATACAAGAGACTTTTACTTCAAACTTTTTTTTTGTTAGAAGTGAGTCCTTAAGAATCTTGCCATGATGATTAATATTTTACGAAATAAACTATATCGACTTGATTGATCAATTACTCCAAAAATAAAGGAAGTTCTCTAAAATTTCCATGTAAGGTTAAATTATTTCAAGTAACGAAACAACCAATCAATAGAGCAAGTTATGAATTTCAACAACTTCGAAGTAAGAATTTTCATGTATAGCGACCTTACAATGAATGTGGGACAACAAACAAATAAATCATCAAAAATATCGGGACATCTCAAAAACAGAATCTGAAGAAATAAAAACACATCAAGAGAGTGCAAAACAAAAATCTATAAAGCGTGCGTAAGACCTATTATAACATACGCGACCGAGACCCGAACAGACACGTCAATAACAAAAACAAAATGGCTATTAAGAACACCGGAAATGAGGTCATTAAGAGCTATAACAGGGAATTCACCCAGGGACAGAAAAAGGAATACTGACATTAAAGAATAAATCGGAACATTGGAACATGGACATTAGAGAATGTCGGAGATATTGGACTAAACACGTAAACCGAATACCAGATGAAAAAACTAGTTTCAATTGGAACGCCATTTGGAAGGACATCCGTATACAAAATAGCGAGATAGCCGCATAAGAACAATAATAATTGATCGCAAAAATAAACAATTAAAATGTTTAATAATAATAAGAGAAATTAAATTAAATTGTCATAAAATTTTTCAATAAAACTTATACGCATTTGTAGTTGTTTATTGAAGGTTAGTAAATCAGACAAATTTGTCTTATTAAATGATTAATTTTTCTATTGGAACCTTCGGTGTGAAACACTAAACTCGAAGAGATTTACCATTAAACACGAAATCAATTTTCGTGTTTAAGTGATGGATAGCGAAATGCTTGAAAAAAAAGTTAAAAAATCTAATTTGGTGTTTAGTGGTATATCTCTTCGAGTTAACTATAAAATCACATATAATAAATACAGATGCACCCAAGTGCGAACAAGTGGTATCCAGTCCTGGACTGCCCTGGTCCATCTTTCGTCCCATCGCCTCGCTACATGGCCTGCCCACTTCCATTTCAATTGCTTGATTCTTCCAATGATGTCACTCACTTTCGTTTGTTCTCTGATCCATGTGCAGGTTTTTCTATCCCGTCTAGTAATGCAAAGCATAGATCTTTCCATTCCCCTCTGTGCTACTCAAACTTTTTGAACTGACTGTGATGTGAGTGTCCAGGTCTCACTTCCGTATGTCATAACGGGCAGGACACACTGACCAAAGACTTTTATTTTTCAGCAAAGTGGTAGTTTGCTCTTAAACACGATGTTGAGCCTGCCAAATGCCTGCCAGCCACATTTAACGCGTCGTTTCACCACCCGGACGGTATCCCCTTCCATTGAAACCCTCTGCCCAATATATATATATATATATATATATATATATATATATATATATATATATATATATATATATATATATATATATATACATATATATACATATATATATATATATATATATATATATATATATATATATATATATATATATATATATATATATATATATATATATATATATATATATATATATATGTATATATATAATGATCCACAACTTCCAAATCCGTTCCTAAAATAGAAATCCTTTTGTCCTCAGCAAATTTATTGAACATGACCTGACCCTTCTTCTGGTTTATTTTCAAGCCAAATGGTTCCCCAGCCCTTTGCAGCTTTTGTACGTGTCTTTGCAGCTGGCATAGTGCATTCGTTGTGTCTTTCTATGACCTGCTGTAGAACTGCTGTAGAATATATATATATATATATATATATATATATATATATATATATATATATATATATATATATATATATATCCAATATATATATATATATATCCAAGGTACTCAGAATAACAGTATGTGTCTGTGTCGACAGAGAGGGTATAACAACTGATATTCGAGTGCTGGACCATTGCACATACTTAATACAAGACACGAAATGATAACGTTGCACGAATAATTCACTAGTCATTGTGCCGGAAGTTTGGTATTGCAACTGCAAAAAAGTTTTACAAGCACAGGCCTGAAAAAATCCTCGAAAATGAAGAAGTTCGAATCCTCTGGGACTTTAGCCTGCAGATGGACAAAACCATCGACCACAACACTCCGGACATATCGGTCGTTGAAAAGAGTAAGATCTTGCTAATTGGTGTGACGATATCAGGAGATAGAAGTGTTCAGTAAAATAAGGGAAATTAAAATGTTTCTAAATTATTCCGGGTGACAATCCGTTCATTCTGTGAAGCTGTCGGGTGTCCATTTATTGATTTTTCTTCCTTGCCCGACAGCGAGAGCCGCGAATAGTCCCAAACTACCCCTCTACAATCTGCGCAGTCGCCGGCCGGCTATAAGATCGAGCACAACGACCCGGGCACGTCGATTGGACTCTTCAGTCGAAGCGGAACACTTGAAAATGCCAAATGAGATTTGGGCGAAACGTCGTGACTCTTCACAGAATAAGAATTCTGTTAGTTGCTTGACCGGGTAGGAGCCCCACCCATTCCTTACATTGGAGGGCACATGTTTCGTCTGTTGGTGGTTATACTCATCCGACTACCCACATATTGTCTCTCGTCAAGAATAGGGAGATCCTATTTACAATCAAACAACCCATAATTTCGCCGATTCTCGTCGGCGTCTAATATATATTCGTTTTTGTTTATTTTGGAATTTCCTTTTTTCTAAATAAGTGTTCTTAAGCACATTGTATATTGTTGCAATCTTTCCGATTCCTTTTATTATTTTATTTTCCAACTGTCTTCTATTGTTGGATTTCGTTGATTGAATGTATGAAAATGTTCTAGTAGTTTTTCCATTAAAGATATCCTGTGTTTCATTTTATAAGCTGCTATCACCATAGTTTTTGTTTTTTCTCTATATGGGACTTTGAAGCACATATGTATTTCCCATATTTCATAGAATTCCTTCTTGATTAGTATTATGTGTTATCATGAGCTCCACATTTGGCGGATACAGTCGCTGCTTATTTTCGGATGTATTTTTACTTCTACGTCTTTTACCATTTGCCAGCTTTTCATATCTATTATGAAATAGATTATGGTCGCTCTTTCATTTTTAGACTCTGCTTTTCTGGAATACTTATGAACATCTTTGTGCATAAATTTTGTGTTTGTGCTAACAAAGTAATTTTCCAAGGCATATTTCTATTAGTCTGGTTCCATTTTCGTCTTACGGTATTTCTTGATTGTTACCTAATTGCCTTTCAATTCCTATATTGTCATTTCCCACTTTGCCATTCGTGTCGCCTATTAGTATCTACCTATCTTTCTCTTAGGGGGTCATTCTTAATAAAGGGTCATTCAAGTTGAGCGGTTTTCTTTCAATTCTTGAATAAAACGCATATTTTATTTAAATATTAAACACGAAAGACAATATCTGCCAAATGACCACATCTTGCAGCTCTACGGACGTCTACACCTTAGTCAAAATTTTGAATGACATTTTGGCATAACTCTCCACTCTATGTCACCAATGCCACCATGAGCGGATTCACTCAGTCCAAATTGTTGTGAATGTCGACTAATGGTAATTTCTGGGTCTTCAGCAACACATTCACTACCAAATCAATATGCTCTTGTGAACGACCACTACGACTATATATTACTCTTCTATCTTCCACCGAACCAGTTTCTTCAAATGTTTGAACAATTCGATTAATAGTACTTTCAGATGGTCGACTGCGCAAACCTTAAATATCTCATAATTTTCTAAAAATAATTTCCACTGAACGCCCATTTTCATAAAATAATACAACAATTTTAAAGCTTTGTTGTATTGTGTACGACTCCGTATTTATAAATATCATACATTACACTTCTGAAATATGACTAGACCTAGGCAAATTCACAACACCATCTGTGATTTATTCAAGAATTAAAAAAAAACCCGCTCAATTTGGAAGGCCCATTATGTTTTTAATTCAAGATTTGAAAAAAATTAAATTTAATTGTTTGTTGTTTGCTAAATTATTTACTTTAAATGATGAAAGTGTAATTGGAATGAATATAAATAAAAACGAGCCAATAGTTTGTTTAAGTGCAGAATAATGTCAAAGAAAATGAATATGTACACTAAGCAAACTTTGCTTAATAACGCTATCAAATAAACTTACTAATAAATTGATGTAATACATCTTTTCCTTAAAGTAATGATTTCTTTCTATGAAAACAACATGTTTCAATACATTACATGATATATTCTAAAATAAAAAACAACTATAGGAAAACATACTCATTATAATTCATGTGAAAGACAAATTAGTTTTAAACTTTTTTTGTTTAAGTAACTTTTTGCGTAATAAGTACATACCTGGAATCCTTAAAGAGATATGTTGTATAGAACTTTTGAAACAAACTTGTATAAACTATGCGCCTACATCATATACTTTTCGAATATTATTGTTGTCCTACAATATTATATTTGTTGCTGAAATTTCAAACTGTTGGTCCTTATTTTGGAGTTCAGATTAGTTAAGTTTAAATACGGAATGAAGATTAGTTCCCTTCCGTGAACAGTAATCTCTTTCAAAGTGGGATGTATTACATTTGTTGAAAATATCACTTAAAATTGTTTTTTTTATTAAAAAATAATGTTCATTTACAAAATAATCAGATGAATGTGAAAAATTTCAATAGAATTTGAATAACCAATGCAAATTATATGAGGTGATCCAAGGGAAACGAATATTTATTGACGTTAAAATAATCAATAGAATCAATGTTAAAATAGATAAGTGAATATATCGTTTCAATCAATGGCATGCGCCATCACTTCAATTTATGAAAATATCTATATTGCTAAAATGTTTAAAAGTTCATTTTAATTATTTTTTGTGAGTACTATGGATCGTTATGTTATATAAAAAAATAACAGTACGAAGTAAACACAACGATAAAGTTAAAGTTAATATTAATTCATTTTTCTATAGAACGAGTCAGTAGTGTACGACTATGACTAAACCCACTGATAAGCAGTGATCGTGCGCGAGCTCGTGTAAAAATCCGCCGCTTAATAATAATTAGTGCTATATACTATTTTCAAAGATTAACTCCGGAAGATAATATCGTTCAAGTGATCACCATTTTCACGAACATACGTTTGGAACCGTTCTCGAAAGTTCTGCAACCGTTCTCCACTCGTTGGGCGTTTTAAGCGGTTTTTCATCAATTTCATCAATTGGATCACGTGTAGAGGTCTTCACTTTCTCCAGTGTGCGAGGTGTACTTAAAGTACTTGTGATTTTAAGTACTCTGAAATATAAAATTACACAAGAAAAAAGACCCAATGACCGGGGAAGCCACGGAACACCGCTAAAACGAGGGCCCCAAGCGGTAAAAATCTTGGGGTCCTCAAACCCAAGTTAGAAGTGGAACTTGCAAGAAAACTCTCATAAACTTATTAACAAAAAAGAAAAGCAATAAAAAATTCCATACCGTTACACCTTAAATATATTTATTTAAAAAATATTTGTACATGAATTTCCGTCTTGTTTTTTTTCTTGCAAAATCATCAATTATCTCGGCAGTGTCAATGCGGTTTAAAATTTCCTGTTCTATATACAAAATGGTCAAGTTATTTAGTCTTTCTTCTCCTATTGTATTCCTTATATATTTCTTTACTCCCTTTAAAACAGAAAAACAAATCTTTCTTTGGGCGCATTATATAAGGGAATTGTTAGAAAAAATTTCAATAATATTTCAATATTCGAAAATGTGCAAGACATTTCTTTAGCGGATCGATAGATGTGATATCTATCGACACCAATAGTCACACTGATGTGGTGTGGTTTTTATAGTGTCCTTGTTTTCTTTTAGAAATATTAAGAAATGATCCAATTCATCTCCAAAGTACAAACATCAATGTTATCTTTCTTTCTTCTGTTAACAATTTCCAATCAAAAAATATACGAAAAGGTTCTAGAACAACTTCATACTTCTCAGCTCTTTGATATAGTTATGCCTTATTCTAGCCCTGTATGTAAATCATTTTGTTACAGCTACTTATAGGAGAGTATTGAAGATTACTATTAATGGGCGTTTAGTTCTGATCGGGATGTATGCTCATTATCTTTACTGGATACTTCTTATAGCACACCACAAAACGCATCGCTTAGAATGTCGCAGAGTTAATTGGACCAATTGAACTCTATTTTCTTTAGTGATGAGTGTAGATTTGTTTAGTTGGTAATGATGGTCTAAGAATGATCAAACTATCATTTCAGGAATTATGGTATTACAGGACACTCCTACTAATCAGAGATATTTTAAATAATGCCCATCGTTAAGTCGTATCTGAAAGCCCGTCCAAATCTCATCTTTCAGCAAGATATAATCTCAGAGAGCATATAGATAGAGCAGTTTTTAGAAGAGTCTGGGAGTCTGGGTCTTCTGATAGAACATATATGGGAATGGATTGGTCGAACTTAACGTGATCTTCTGAAATTTTCATGAAAGCAATAAGTCCTTATGTGGTCACTCAATTATACTTTTAGCTCGAGATCAAAATTATGAATCCAGATTTCATCCCTCACTATATTTGTCAAATTACCACTTCCTTTGATTACTGTTTTTCATGTTTCCGCACCTGATATATATATTCCGCTTATCCGCCTGATATATAAGCCTATCTTGAGAATTTAGAATAATGAGTTCACTTTATATACGTATTAATTAATTTTTGCAATACATCATTTTTCAATTTTTCAAATGCATTCACCACTACAGATAAAAGTTAAAAAATCTTGAATAAACAAAGCGATTTACTTGAAACTTTGAGTGCAGTAATGTCAATAATTGAGACATTATTCATACCGTTAGTGTTTTAAAATTTACTTGTCAATGTCCTATCTTGGTGATATTAATTTGTGAAACACTCTGGTATTTTCCAACAAATGGGAATTCAACGTTCAACATAAGCTTAAAAATGGATTTCTTTCCTTTTGCGTTTGCCTTGGATTATAGCTGGTGTGGTTGGAATATACATATAAGTAACCTAACAGAAAACGAATATGTATTTGAAATAAACTGTGCAGTCACGCAATCATATAAATTTAATGTCACACATATCAGATGGTCCAAATATATTTCTAATATATGACCTGAGAGCATACAAGCAAATTTTCATTTAACTCTAATTTCTTTTTAGAACTAAAGCATATTTATTTAAATATTATCCGGCTTTGAAATAAGCTGTCCACAATATTAAGAAAGTACGAGTGATACTTGATGAGTCAAAATATTGATGATTTTTTTTTATTTTCTTAAGATTTAAAATAGTTATAGACATTCACAATTTTTATTTATAATACTAAAATTAACTTTATAATTATTAATAAATCATTATTTATTGAGAAAAAGTAACGGATTGACTTCCACGCGGTTCAGTTATCAGTGTATATTCTGTATATTTATAAGAATTTTGAAGCTACAAGATAGAAAATTTATATTAAAAAAATATACATTCTAGAAACAAAGGTAAATTCTATAAGAAAAATAACTTTTTTAACCTCAAATTCAGAAACCTCTTACATAGTAATTTCTCTTTTTAACTATTACTCTCTCTTTTTTATCAGCTGGTTGCGCGACTTTGCCAGACCTTTGGTCGAGTGTTTGGTATTAGTAATCATCGAAAGTTGCAAAAAAAATTTTTACTTCAATTATTTAAATAATTATATCGGTAACCCGATATAATTCAAATATAGTAACATTCTGCAAATATTAAGCTTTATCGTCTGATTTTTTTTATTCCATAAAGCTGGAAAATTAATAGTGAAAAAATAGAAAAATCCGTCTAAAAATTACATATCTTTTGTCACAATTACCGAATTTCAAGTCTTAAACTTGGAAACTCGTTTTTTTGACCTCCTTAAAGATATTTGATTAATTGAATAATTGATTTTATATTATTCACATACCCTTTGCCTTCTCTGAATTGTCGATGCCACTCGAAAACTTGTTTTGTTATAAACAATTATATTTATAAGTGATATAAACTATTTTGAGCGTCTCAGTTGCACTTTTATTGCTTTTAACTTTCAATCGAGCTATACAAATTACTGTCATTAGTGTCTTGGCAACAAGTGAATGCAATATCGGGAAATGTATCCAGATTATTAAGAAAAGTTGACACTTTATTGGATAATGTTCCAATTATTGTTTCCATTAAAGTTAATTCCGGCCTGACTAAGAAACCGATAAAGCTGCAGCAGCTTTCCATTTTACAGTGGAAATTTAATTGAATTCACGTCTTTAAAAATTAAACATCACTGATATGAGAACACTGCTAAAAAAGAAAACTGAGAAAATATTAAATTTTAAAGATATTATATTGCTTATAATACATATACGAAGTATGTAAATAAACTTATGAGAATGATTTTTTATAACTTTTTTATTCAGTTGGAATAACAATTCTATATTGTGTCCTTCAAAGTAATTGACTTGAGAAGCCACACAGCGCTGGAGACAGAGACGTCCATTCTTCATAGTGCCAGTTTTAGTGGCCATTGAGGTGAATATTCAATCTTGGGAAAAGGAAAAAGTCACAAGGACTCAAGTCTTGCGAATAAAGGGGCTATGGAGCCATACTGATCTTTAACTTATCCAAACTCTTTAATCGAAATCCCTTTGTGCCAGGGCGCATTGTGGTAATGTATCACTCAGATGTTCTTGATATGCTGCCTCACATGAATGACACTTTTTAGAAATCTTTGAAAAACTCCTCGGTAAAAATGCTGGTTTAACATTTGGCAGAAATTCCTTCCCCTGGCTGTCAAAAAAGCAAATCAGTATGCTCTTGATCTTTCACTTGCTCGTTCTGGCTTCTTTTGTCCGCGGTTAGATTGGAGTGTATCATTTTAAACTTTAGCGCTTCGTTTCCGGAACCTGCGAAAGGTTTTTCAGGACCATTTTTGAACAGATTTCCTTTATTTCTATATAACTTGATAGCGTAGCGTGCTTGAAATTATTCAACTTATAAATTAACCAACAATACTACCAAGGTTGCTATTTGTGTATCCGGAATATTACATAATAAATAATAATATTCGAATATTTATCATGGAAAATGCTTTAATTGTTTTTCAAAATGTTCTCCGCGTTGGATACACTTCTGCAAACTTTTGAACCAATTTTCAAAGCACTTTTTCCATTCCGATTGAGGTATCGCCAAAACATGTATTTTGAACGCATCAATCACTTCTCCTGGCATCGAAGATCGTTGACTATGTAGTTTATTTTTCGCGAACAGGAACAAAAATAAATTATTAGGTGCCAAATCAGGACTGCACGGTGGATGACCCATCAATCCGATGTTTTGATCGGTCAAATATTGAGTTGTTCATTCCAATGAGCCTTTCGGGCTCATACGCATAACTCCAAGATTTGTCACCTGTGTGGATCTTATACACGGTTTTAGACGTATCACGATTGTATTTTTTGACCATTTCTTTGCATCAATCGACATGAGCCTGTTTTTGAGCGATTGTCAAATTATGCGGAATCCAACGCGTACAAATCTTTTTAATGGCTAAATGTTCATGTAAAATCTTGTGTATGCTTGTCATACTAATGCCCAGGGATGTCTCAATCTCACGGTATGTCACATGACGATCTTGCTTTATCAGTTCGCGCACAGTATCGATGTTTTTTGGCACAACAACCGATCTTGGACGAGCTTCTTTAAATTGAACTCAATTCTGAAATTGAATTCACTAAACCAGTGATATACAGTGGTTTTAGATGGTGTTTCATCGCCAAAAATCGAAATGAGTAGATTGATG
Source organism: Cosmopolites sordidus (assembly GCA_031761425.1). Taxonomy (NCBI): domain Eukaryota; kingdom Metazoa; phylum Arthropoda; class Insecta; order Coleoptera; family Curculionidae; genus Cosmopolites; species Cosmopolites sordidus. The sequence continues at coordinate 288,475 of JARFXV010001127.1, read as the reverse complement.
CACTACTGTTGAGATAATCCACGTAGTAAATAATCGCACGAAAACTTAATTCTGTTTTTTGACTGAAATTAAATTGTCAACTATACAACACAAATATCGTCCGTATGACAAAATATTCTGAGTACAGTCAACAATGTACTCTGTTGACTGTATACAGTCAACAATGTGAAACTCTACGATGTATATGGCAGATAGCGCCTAGCAACACCAGTGTAGCCACCTCGTATCTGTTAGCAAATGTAAAATTGAGACATTAACCATTGCATAATAGTCTGAAAAAATAATTCAAGTTTACACTCATCAATCCATTTAACAATGTAATTTTTTTCGGGTATGCTGTTCTCAGGTACCTATCTGTGCTACTTTAAAATTAAAAATAATTAATATTAATAAAATTCAAATAACGTAACTCAAAAAAATGCAAAAAGTTTGGCTTCTTTAAAACATTCCTAAAAGTTGTCGGTATTTTCCTAAAATTGTAGTTTGTATATTCTAAAAAAAAAACAATTTTTTAGAATTAAATATTAATAATTTAGAAATATATTACATTTCATTAAATATAAGATAGAAATATTAATTAACATTTATTCTATCTATAGACAAATGTTATTGTTTAAGTTATAGGACTTCAACTATATTGAGACATTTTTATATAACTCAATGTTTAGTTTAGCAATCAATTTAGGTTAAAGTTGGCTTTGGACATTTAAACATTGTACTTGACAAGGTAAAGATGGAGTAGAAAAATCGATCTACATTTATATTTGGTTTTATAGACCTGAATACTTTCTTTGGTAAAATTTTCTCTAGTCTTATATTTAAGTACCTAACTTTTTCCTAATGTCTTAACTACTACGACTACGAATTACCCCTCAGTCACGCCAGTTAAAGGCTGGGTAAGGCCGGATGCCTTCTGAGAAGTGTTCTACGTTGGTCACTCGCCAGTCGGTAGGTTTCCTGATAGACTTATGGGTAGGCACATAACCAAGGGTTTATAGCCCGAAGGGGGTGCTGGCCTGGGTGTGTCGGAAGCTGATGACCGTGGTTCGGTACCTTAAGCTGTAGGTCCAGTCGCTAAATAGCCTAGTTGCTGATGCGCCTCTAACCCTAACACTACCTTTTTTTATCTTAAGGTCAAAGTGTTTTCTATTTTTAGTAGTTATGAGTGCTGATTTAGTTATAGTACTTAAAGCATTGATACGTTTTAGGAACCGTGCTGTATATATTAAAAAAAAAGTTCCTTACAATAAAAGTCAAAAACCTAAGCTTTCCTGAGAAAAAAAATAAAAACCACCAATGGAAAAGCTATAAGAATTAACATTTTTAGCAAATATGTGAACAAACAGTTTGGGCAAATATTCATTAGTTATTATTTAAAGAGAAAACTATAAATAAACGAATGACCATTGTTAAATCATTTTTTTAGGAATTAGGAATTAACAACCTTACGTAAGCCCTGAAGGATGGGGCAATCTCGCCACGACAAAGGTTAAACTCGAAGAGATTTACCACTAAACACCAAATCACTTTTTGAAACTTCTCGACGCACGTTTCGCCAACCATGATAGCATCATTAGGAGATGGTTTAAACCAAAAAAAATTACTAAGATATTTTCCCTTACACCCTGTAAATTACCATGCCAGATAATTCTTGTACAGCTTTTTAGATTTTCATTTTTTTAAAGAAATTAATAAACTGAAAATAATAACACTTTCTAAATGATAGTGAAACTCTCATATACTCCCATATGCTACTACATTCCCTGTCAAGCACTTGCTCAGAAAAGTATTGATTGCTATTTTGAGTATACAGCTTGTACGGTCCTAGTTCAAGAATATTTCAGGATGAAATGTCTTTAAGGAGGCAATGTAACGGACTGTCCGGCATTGGGAACTAGCAAAAGGGTATGGAAAGGCTCTGGAATTACCAAAATAGCGTGATTTGGATAGAGCTGTCGCTGGTGGCCGAAATTTTCTAGGCGTTCTGGGGAATAAAATAAATATCAAAGACGCAGCCCGTGGAGCAGTTATTTCGAAGCAGTTTCGACCGATCATATAAATTATGGTAGTTCCTCCAGGAATATAGTTGATATAAATGATAATTGTTATAAGTGCTGGTACAGTGTTGTGTTATATTTCAAATACAATAATTCTGAGTAATTTTTGTTGATCGGTTAATTTCCCAATTTAGAACCTAAGAATGTTACAATATGAAGAGATTTGGACGAAATGAAAATGTCCTTTCAGAACGATAAAACGCTTACACAAATATATCTGGTAAAATCGCTGAACAAAGATTCAGTTAAAATAATGAGGTTAAATCTGAAACAACCGCTTTGAGTTGGACAAATTGCAAAATGTTAGAACGTCATTGGTCTCAGTGTATTGAATTGCAAGGTGACTACGTTGAAAGATATATCTTCTTTTTTTTTGTCATGCAGATAACTTTTTAAAGAATTCTCATACATTGACCAATAGCATGTCGGATATGTCTCACCAATAGCATATCGGATGTTATTCGTTAGCACCTGGGTTATTAGGGGAATATTTTAATAAACTTCTCCTTTAACTGAGCTGTAAAAATATTAATCCACCGGTGTCAAATTGGATCTTGTCAGGAATCTTGCTAGCCAATGTTCATCACCATTTTACGAAAGAACAGGCTCACGTTATTGAATATGTAAATTATCAATTGTTTCAATCATTGTTCATCAACCATGAATAATCATGAACAATAATTGTTCATTCTGTAACAACCACACACCACCTAAGTCCATATACTCCAATTCTCGACGCCAACAGTTGAATGTTATTTGTTTACGCAATCGTTTGGATTGAACGGCGGGTTGACCAGATGATGTGTGTTGAGTACATTGTTATTTTCGATTTTTGAAAACGAAACGATAAAATGGCAAAGAAAAGGATGAAAACATTGAAATTGGGACCCTGGAAATTCGAACAGATTGAACTGACCGAATAGATTTTTGCAGATGATATGGCCATAGTAGCGGATACAGAAAAGAAGAACATACAATTAAATGGAAAGCTAATACAACGAGTGAAAAGCTACAAATACCTGGAATCGACAATCGAAAACAAAGGAAGAATGGAAGGAGAAATAAACGGTGGACTAGGAAAAACCGATTAATACAACTTTCCTTGGAAGGAGAGAAATACCGAATAAGATAAAAATAGCTGTAATTAAAAAGGTAATCCGGTACCAATGTACAGTAGCAAGACATGGACTCTAAGAGAACAACACAAGACGCGTAGGGAAGAACTGTAAAGGAAGACCAAGAAGAGCATCGAACGATGGGATTAGAGAGGAGGCTGGAAAAAAGGAATTGGGGAATTGACACAAGATAAGAAGAAATAATGAGGGAGGTGTAGAAGAACCTCAACCCCACACGCCTGACACCTAACGGTATAAGGGCATACGATTAAATAAGTAAAAGTAATAATAAACTTTCTTATTCTGCTTCAATAGATCAACTAAGTCGACGATATATATTACGCATTCACAATTACGCTTTGTTTCGTACTGTTTCATTCTTCAGTTTTCCTAAACATAAAAATAAAAGAAAACAATATACAGTTATTAAATGTATAGTATACTTCATTAGATATAAAAAAATCATGCCGTAATACCGTTACATAAATGACCAATCGTAATTTACAAAATGTGTTTAAGCTAAACCAAAATTAAGCCGTAAGTGTGACATAAAATTTTTTGTGGCAATAATTTGCAATCACAATTATGGTATATTAAAATAAATGTGAAATAAATTTGCCCATTAGTTTGAATAAATATAAATATAAAGCATAATTGTGTGTAATACAATTAACACTTATTTATGGGTATTAATCTGCACTATAAACAAAAAATATTTGTAATGAAAGAGAGTTTCTTCGATACACAATAAATCGAAATTATTATTTTTTAATTAAAATTAAGCATGTAGCAGGTAAGAGGACTTCTTTACAATTTCACCATATCTACAACATTAATATTCTCTGGTGAAGTACTTTTGAACTTTTTCCTCTACTCGTTAAAAGTATAGTTTCAGAAATTATTGAAAACATATCTGGATGCGTGGTGTATCTTGGCAATTTTAATTATTTTTAGTAAGAATCTTAAGAACAACTCTGGCAAGTTAATCATTGATATTTATTAAAATTCATAATATTCTTTAAATGTTTATGTTATATAATACTTAAATAACTTAACAGTTAATGAAAACAAAATTACTGATAATAACCTAAAATTTGAATAAAATAGACTATGGCCACAACTGGCACAGCAAAAACATACAAGTGCTACTTTTGGTCATACCATAACCACAAATGGGGCATACGTTTTCCAGTTTTGGCCATAATACTTGTTTATTTAATATATTATATTATTTACGCGTATATTATTCAATTATTAATGCTTAAATAGTCATAAAAGATTTTAATCAATAAACTAAGAATTTTTTTTATTATTATTTTATATTTTATAGGTTAAAATGCTATCGAGAATAAAGAAGAAGACCGTAGAGAAAATTCTTAAATCAACAAACGCTACAATTAGTAAACCTAAAAGGACATTTTTACTGATTTGGAAATTGATTTAAAGAAATCCTTAGAGTTAATTAAAAATGGGACCGTTATTGCAACGGCTAGTAAGCAATACAAAATTACGAATTTGTTACATTGTTACAAAGAACAACGTTACGAATTAAAATCCGAGGAAAAGTACCAGAAACTTCAAGTCGAGTTGGCCCGGAATCTATACTTGGTCGCAATATTGAAAATAAATTGGAGGAATGGTTATTAGGAACTAGTAGAATGGGTTTTCCAATAAATAAAAATTTTGATACACTCTATCAAGCAATTAGTGAAAGCAGAAGGCTTCAGTAATCCCTTTACAAAAAAATGTTCTGGGAAGAAAGTGGTTTGAAGGTTTTCTTAGGCATCATTCACGTGTAGGACAAAAAAGAGCTGAACATCTTTGCAAGGCTCGGGCAATCGTCACTGAAAATGGCATACGTTCTTGGTTTCTTCATGTGGCAGAAGAACTTGGCGAATATATTAAGATCCTTGAAGATCCTCAACAGGTTTTTGACATGGATGAAACGGCGAATTCACCAAAGGGTGGTCTTGTCTTGGCAGAAAGAGGAAATACTGTCTGTAATGTAGCTGGTAATGAAAAAGAAAATGTTACTACACTGTTTACTGCGAACGCTGCTGGAGAATTCGCACCACTGTCAATTTTCAAGTATGAACGTCTACCTAAAATTTGTGTTGACTCTGCTCCAAAAGATTGGGGAATAGGAAAATCGGAGAATGGGTGGGAATCTTTTTTATGAATATTTTACCAATATTTTTTATCCATTTCTTCAGAAACAGTTATTCCTTCTAGTGATACAACTATCCAATCGCCTGTTATTATTGAAGTAATAGAACCTGTAGTTACTAACGTTAGAACAGAAAATGTTTCTAATTTCAACACTGGTTTAATAAGGGATGAAATGGTTATGTGGCCTAAAAAAAGAGAAGGCAAAGGGAAAACGTCAGGTTGAACATTTACCTTCAGTAATAACAGCTAATAAATGGATAGAAATCCTGGAAGCCAAAGAAAAAGAGAAAAGTGATAAAGAAGAAGAATAAAGACAAACAAATTGTAAGAGAAGAGAGAATTAAGAAAAAGAAAAAAATAAAACAAGAGAAACAAAAAACCTGTAAAACCATGAAAAAAAACTAAAAAATAAGTTAAACTTTCATATGTATATCAATTCTTCTATTGACACCTTTGGTGTAAAATATTAAACTTGAAGAGATTTACCACTAAACACCAAACCACTAAACACTTAAACCATCTCTTGATGATTCTAACATGGTTAGCGAAACGTGCATCGAGCAGTTCAAAAAAGTAATTTGGTGTTTAGAGGTATCTTTAATTAATCTCAGATTATAATTTAATCTCAGATTAAATCATCTCCTGATGATGCTAACTTGGTTAGCGAAACGTGCGTAGAGCAGTTCAAATAAAGTGATTTGGTGTTTAGTGGTAAATCTCTTCAAGTTTAGTTTCATATGTATAACAATTTTATTATATTTTGTTCAAGTATACTAATAATAAATTGATATTTGTTATTAATTGAGTAAATATTAATGGTAGTCCCTTCAGCAAAAAATATTAAATACTATGACCAAAAGTGGTACAGCCAATGGCCAAAAATAGTGTTCCTATGGCCACTACTGGCGAAACAGGTGGTATGATAAAATACAATTATTTTTTCTTATGAAAGTAAGTTTTAAACATTTTCGCTTTTAATAATTTGATTTTAATATTTGATTTACTTAATTTGATTTGATACACTAAAGATTTAGTTAAATTCTTGATGAAATATACGAAATTGCTTACAGTGGCCACAAAACCCTATCTTTTATGTTATTGTAAACTGAACACTTCATCTCGAGTAATAATCCTTTTTAAAAACGGGTTACCTTGAGGTAACTTAGTAACGAGTTATCTTTAGGTAACTTGATTACCTAACCATGTTGAAAAATTTGTTTTTGTTATGCATGTGAAACCTAGACCTTGAGAAGATAAACGAATCTCACTATTTTTGTGATTTTCAATACATGCTTTTTTTATAAACATTTGCAATATTTCAAGGGCATTTTGTAAGACTATTTATATTCTATTCTGTAGGATTTAATCAAATATATCTTTGGTTGTAATTATGGAAGAAGTTATATTAATTTTTTTTGTTGTAAAACCCTCTAAGTTATGTAATACAAGATGATCCACGGGAAAAGGCTAGTAGGCTAGTAGGAAGGGGGGACCTTCCTAAGATGCTGTTTAGTATTCATCATGCCGCTATGGACTCGCGAGCACGGCGTGTTTGTATATGGTACGATTGTTAAAAATTGTGAGTCCGTTATTAAAAAGTGACGACTCTTCAGGGGCTACTATACAGTTCAAAAACAACGAGGTGATGTGATATTGACAAGTGCGGAATTTTAGATCTATTTTTTTTTGAAGATACAGCCACAGTAGCCATTAATTCAGCTCGGACCGTAATCATGTTGAAAAAGTTTTTTAAACCAGAATTTAGGAGACGAGGAATCAACAGGAGATATGTGTGGTTTTAACATGATGCATTTATGAGCTTCCATTAATTTTGATCAAGCTCCATTTCCTAATCGAGAAATTCCTCGCTTTGACGAAGCCCCGTGGCTTTTCGGACCGGACCTTTCTATGTTTTACATTCAATAATAGCTCCCAACCTATTATTTGGCGCACTTTAGCATTGAAAATGGCATGTTACAATCAATATAATATATTTTCATGCTTCTTTAAAACATGTCCGTTCACACGTGGTCTTGTGTCTAGTGTCACTTCCTCTAATAAACCAAATTAACTTAAGCTGTTGATATTTAAATATTTTACTTGATGAAATCTAAATGTCACTAGTAAAAAAATTATTCGACATGTAATAATATGTGTATTTCACGTATAAAATCACCTTTTGTACTAAGAAACATTAATTTAATATATTCTGTTTCCCGCTAAACAAAAGTTGAGCTGTTGAGAAAATGTTTTCATATAGAAAAGCAGCTTTATTCGTTTCACAAATTTAGATGAAGAAAATATATTTGCGGCACAGGAACCCTATAGAAGCAGGTTTAATTTTGTTAGCGCATATAAAGCCATTTATATGAAATGTTATAGGCAATAAACAGTATTTAATCATATCATATCTTTAAATTAAGCCTCAAATGAGACACTAGTAATATATAATAACTTTACGAGGATTATAGTACATTTATAATTAATTTGAATTAAATCTCTCATATTATCTTAAATATACCAATTAAATATATATATATATATATATATATATATATATATATATATATATATATATATATATATATATATATATATAAACATATATACAGGGTAATAAAAATATACATAAAAATCCATGTCACCGTGTGAAGTGATAATAGGCATATCGACGAATCGACGTTTAAAAAAAAGGCGGTAATTTAAACTTGCATAACTTACATAGTTGGCACACGGAAAACCCGCATTTAACGCGTGAAGACCAGTCCCAGTATCAATTTAAAATTAACATGTGGACCGGAATTTTAAACTGACAAATAATTGGACTATTTGAGTTGCCTGTAACTTTCGATGGCGCCAACTACTTGGATTTTCTTCAAAACGATTTGCAGACTTTGTCAGAAGATGTACTACTCAATATATACAGAGAAATGTTGTTTCAATAGGATGGTTGCCCAGCGCATTATGCTCGTCCTGTACAGGATTATTTGAACAGAGAGTATCCCGAAACGTAGATTGGGCGCCGTGGTTCAATTGAGTGGCGTCCTAGTTCTCCGGACTTAAACTCCCTTCATTTTTTTACTGGGGCTGCATAAAAGAAAAAGCGTATTCAAAACCAATACAAAATCTAGTCGAGCTGCGTCACAGAATTGTTGAAGCAAACAGAAGAAATAAATGTAGGGAGATTAGCACGACTGGTGAAAAGATCTTCTCTGAGGCGATGCAGAGCATGTATTTGTACCGAAGGCAAATAATTTGAGCATTTGCTTCAGTTAAAAAAATTACAATAAATAAAAGTATTGCAATAATTCCTTTCATTTCATTTTAATTAAGTTTTATCTTTATAAAATAATAGACCAATTATTAATTCGACCCATATACAATGCTTGATTTCGAAATCTTCACTAAATGGGGCATCTTAAAGTTGAATGTCAATTTGTCTCTCTCTAATTCGTCGTCGAACAGCGTCACTATCTATCTCACTTATCACATCTGTCCAATCTCATTTACCCTGGTGAAGTCCATTTTTGAACACACAAAAGTATTTTTTATCATGGTATGAGTTTTTTGAAATGTGGTGAAAAAAATAAGCAATAACATTTTTTGTGGAATGAAAAGTGTCAATTGTTGTACCATTTTGAAATCTTGGCTAAATGGGCCATCTTTTGAAATAACTTGCCCAGGGTAGTGTAATACATTTTTTTTAAAGATGCCAAAGTTAAAAAAAAGTGTCAAAGTTAGCTGACATAATTTTTTAAACCACGACTCAATGAAACTTTTTTTTACTAAATTAACAATGATCATTGTTTGATTTGTGACTGCGATTAATAGCATTGTTATTTAGGATCACGTTTTAAAAAGTAACACTGAAAAATTGGGAAATTTGTGATCGCAGTACCTAAAGATATAGCTTAGGGTTTCGAATTTTAAGATTTTCAAAAATATGCCTATTATCACTTAACATGGTAACATGGACTTTTTTTGTATTTTTGCCAGAACTGGTATAATCTGGCATTTCGCCCGGCATACGTTTGACGTTCGATGATTTGAGCTCGATATTTTTGGTATTATGTAAAAAAATATACAGCAAGCCAACGAAAAGTTGAGAAAGTATTATGGGGATTCTCCTGCTTCACATTTTGAACGGAAGTCGAACCAGCGCAAGTAACGCTCCCCTCTTTAGGACGCCCCGTTGACGTTACCACTGAGGAATTGGCCAACAAAATCCATGGTATGGTATTGGCCTATCAAAAAGTAAATATTCTTGAGACTGGTGAGATGATAAACATCTTTGATGAACGGGTACGGAAGGTGCCGCCTTTGCTCACTGAGGACCTAACATGGAATCGAGTAACCACTTCACAGCGGCGTTTAGAAATATATAAGTGCAATTCTTAGGAGTTTCTGCAGTGATTCGTGACTGTTGATGAAACTTGCATTAATCGCTACTCATCAGAAATGGAAGAATAGTCAATAGAGTGGGTTTTACTCGGTAAACGTGCATTGAAGAAGGCGAAGACGCTTCAACCGACCTGAGAGGATGGCTATTTGTTTTTTTTTGATTCGTAAGGCCTCTTATTCATCGACTATCTGAAAAAGGGAAAGATCATCAGTTTTATGCTGCATTGTTGGTCAAATTTCAGAGCATTTTCAAAATGCAGAGTTGATAAAAATACTCTAATTTCACGAAGAAAAAATTACTGTATCACCACGACAGGGCACCCGCCCATTCGTTTATCGTTGCAACCGCGTAATTGGCCAGTTTGCGCTGCAAATGGCTACCGCATCTATCCTATTCTCCGAATTTAGTTTCTTTCGACCATTTTTGTTTCCAAATGTGAAGAATTGGAAAGAAATTCACATCAAATGAAAATACCATCGTCAAAACAGAGGAAGCTTTTTTGAAAGCATAAACAATCGATACTGTATTTTGCTCTCGGTAAACCTTTAAAGCAAGAATAATATTCCTCGTTGATTTATAAGTTTTGAGGAAAAGGGGTTAAGGAGTGATAAATCGTTTTACGCGTCGTTATGGTGTTTTAACTTGCCTTAAGTTTGTTCTAAAAACCAAGTAATATCATGTGGGTGGGTGCATGGATATTTTCAAATCGATTGCCAGTAGGAATTATTGTTGTATGTTTCACACTCTTGAATGCAATAGTCTGTAGCCGATATATTCATTTAATCGATCAAAAAAATTTTGAAAAATTACGCAGGCCTACAAAAATTATTTTTTTTGGTGTCTAGGATTTTGGAACTTATTTTAGCTATATTTGCGTCTAAATCTATACATGAAATTAGTTTTCGTCAATCGGCTCAGTTCTTTTTATCCACTTATCTATCAATGTTTTTTCAATTCAAACATTCAAGTATGGGTCTCCAAATGCACACTAAATATTCTGGGATAGCTGATACAAAACACCACTGAATTAGAAAAGAGTGGTCTAAGAGAGAAAATATGGACACTGGGAAAAAGAATATCATTAACGAACGACCCCTTAGTTGGACGAGTGAAAATCATCGTTCCTCCACTGCATATCAAGCTGGGCCTAATGAAGCAGTTTGTAAAGGCTCTTGATAAGAATGGATCATGCTTTGCATATAAAGGGGAAAAATGCCTCAGTTCAGCATGGAAAAAATTAAAGCAGGAATATTTGACGGCCAACTTATTAAGGATCCTTCATTTGTAAATTCGACGAATGAGACTAGGGAAAAGCCTGGATCATTTGTTGCAGAGGTCGGAAATTTTCTGATCAAATGCAAAGCTGAAAATTATGTTGAACTGTTAAACAAGATGGTTAACAGTTTCCTTCCTTTCCTAACAGTCCTTTCAGATCTCTTGGGGGTAACATGAGCATTAAGGTGTACTATTTACACAGCCACTTAGACCGTTTTCCTCAAAATTTAGAAGACACCAGTAAGGAACAAGGTGAAAGATTTCACGAGGATATTAAAATGATGGAGGAACGCTACCAAGGAAGATGGGATAGACACATGATGGTAAATTACTGCTAGAGTTTAAAAAGGGACTGTTCCAAAATAAATTCAAGAATGTCATGGGAAAGAAGCTTCTGAAGTATTCAGTGACTAGTTGATTTCATCGATGACTTTTTCGTCTATCTTTGTATATAGTAATATTTGTATAATATAATAATAAAAATTACGTGTTTAGTTTTTTTATTTGATCCATGGACTTAACTTAAAATAGTGTAACGTATATTTCTCCAAAAAGGTTATATTTAAGGAGTATAGTATTGTTTTATCGCAATATTCCGATGAGGGTCACAAAACAATTCAGATGCAATTGTGCATTAGTTATAAAATTATATCCAAAATATTGACTTATGCTCGCTATAAATTGATAGTGTGAATAATTATATTGAGTGAACATGTGTAGTTTATTGCCCGTTTTAATTTTGCCATATGCAATATTTAAGAAATATCACATTTCGTTTTATAAGTCTAATAGCACTTGGATATTTTAAAAATTATTAAATAACCATTAAATGTAACAAAATGTTTTTAATAATTTTTATTTTACACAAAAAATGTGGAAAAAGAAGTTTTAAAAATAATATTACCCAAATGTTTTCGCCTGTTGCTGTTTTAAAATTGGCCAACTTGTGACAATTCGTTACAGTAGTCGCGTTGCCAATTAACTTTATATTCGAAGATTTATAAACATCAACAAGTGACTTTTGGAAAATGTTATGGCTATTCGATAAATTTTTATAAGGTATATCCATTTAAATCCTCAAAAGGTTAAAATATATATATATATATATATATATATATATATATATATATATATATATATATATATATATATATATATATATATATATAATAATTGGAGATTTTTTTGGACTCCGTCCAATGAGACAACAGTAGCTGAGTGTCATACACCCAACTGTGTATATATGTTCAACAATCTCCTGTGGAAGACACAAAAAACAAACAAAAGTCACTTTACTTTTTGATCATAGACATCGACATAGACATAAATACTTGCCAAACATGCATTAGATTAAGTTTGGGCACCCTGTATTATATAACATTTATGTTTCTGTGAAGAAATATATTAAATTGCATATAAATTCCAACGGCCAAAAGAGGATGATCGATTGTAATGCTTTTTAGGTAAAACATGGTACTGCAACAAAGAGTAAACTATTGAAATTTAAGAAAAATATTCCAAGCAATATCCAATTTTTTTGTTGATCTTTGATTCGCCAACTCCTTTTTGGAATCAATTGAGTTGATCTATTTGTCCTTGAGGTACAGTATCTCAAGCTATTATACTGCATTTCATTTCTGAGAGCATCTAAAGGGTATAGGGGTTGATGTAAATTTCCTTCAAGCTATTATATCTGAAATAGGCACTATGAGCGTAAGGTTAGGTAATCTTGCTGGACTTGGTATCAGATAGACATGTGTTTTTTTCAAAAGAGTTCAATGAAACATATCCGATTCAAATGATTTTCTTGTAACCTCCTATCAGCTATCGGGCACTGTTTACCTATATTTATACCAACTTTTAATCGTATCTTCTTTACAAAAGAATCGTCACCTATGAAAGCCCATTTCCTTTGCGTCCTCTATTTCTCGTCGGCGTTCTCTATTTTTGGCATCTTTGATTGCATATTGGAGAGATGAATTAGTTAGATCTTTAATTTGGTTTAGACATCTTTTTGGAGGTCTGTAGCATGATTTAGAATCCTCCGGCCATCCCTGTCCTACCAGCCTTTCCAGATTATTGTCATCCTTGCGCTCAATGTGGCCGGAGAATCTTAGTATTGTCCGGCCACGCACCCCCGCACTCATTTCCTGCAGAACTTTAGGCTGTAAAACACCTTCCAATAATCAAGGAAACAGAGGTATACAGATGGTTGACTTCTTTAGCTTTTTCGATTGTTTCTCGAATGTTGAATGTCTATTCACGTGCACCTCTGCCTGTAACGAGTCCAGTCTGCTCAGGGGGAATCTGCAATGATAAATAGGGTTTCAAGCGTTCGTTGATAATGTGAAGGATGATATTACTTGTATGTTGAATGAGAACGATAAAGTAGTAATTTTCGCATTTCGAGGTAAAGGCTGAGATCGACCAACCTTCTGATCACAATTTCCGACACTTTTTGACAAATGTTGTGTAACAAATCTACTATCCCTACTTCACTCATTGCTGTAACTATTTCTGCAGTGACTGCATCCAAACCTGGAGTCTTATCGTTTTTTTAGACTGCGCATAGCATTTTTAATTTCTGTTTTAAATCGTATGCGTCTTGTGATAATATTTATTTTACAAAACAAAAAAATTAGCGCTCCTTAAATAATAGTATCTTGACCATGTAGATAAAATTAGTGAATTTCGCACAAAATTTGTGTTTGTAGAAGAGAAAGTTCCAGAATCCAGAAAATCAATCGTGAACTACTATATAACAAACTAAATTGAACTTGATAGCGACGCAATAGTAACAAAGTTTCAGTATGTTTTCAAAGCTAGTGAATTAACTATTTTAACAAAATCCCATGACTGTTTCCATCGTAATTTTGAAATCTTTCTCGAACTTTATCTTCGGAACTGATTGTTTTTAACTTTTTATTTTTTCTTTTCCAAGGTTTGCTTTCACTTTTGATCGGTTGTATAATATTTGAACAGTTTAATGAAAGAAAATTAGTAAAAATCCATATTTTTCTGCTGTTGGGTAGTTTACTTGTTAGCTAATAAATGTATGTTGATCTTTATTAAAATGTTGAAATTATGATACCGCGTCTCACAAATGAAGCTACATCTGACTAAAAGATTGTAGAATAAACTAGACGACGATGATGTTCTGCATAAAGTAACCTTGTACCATCCAATAATGATAGGCCGTCACGTTCCAAAATTCAAGCAATCCACATATAGAAAATGATGTAGGTAATAAAATGTGTTTCCCGAGGGTAATTAATATTGAATAATAATTTGAATTTCAAAATAAATAAATGTATGTAAATTATATTAACATGTTCAATTTTTTTTGGATTATTGATTATTCAATAGTCAAGGTAAAATAAATCATTCATATTCATATCTATATTATCAGGACAAAATTGCGTTGGATCTTTATACGCCCTTCTGTCTTATGAAATTATTTCTGTTATTTCAATAGTTTCAGCTACAAATTTTCGACCTTTATTTTGGGATACAAACTAATTATTCATAATTTAAATTCGGATTAGGGATTAATCTGCTTCCATGAACAGCAGTCTCTTGCGAACTGTATTGTTTGAAAGTTATCGAGATAATTACATAGATTGTTATTTGGAAGGTATAGATACATATTTTCATAATGACAAAACTAAAATGGTATAAATTCTATGGTGTAACAAAGGCATTTGCGTTTTTGAGGTACTTAGTTATTCATTGTTTAAAAAATGTATATTTGAAGATTATTTTTCGAAATATAGGTCGTTGTTTTCAGTTTTTATCTTTTCTTTGTCCTGAATATTTTTCCTTGCAAAAAGTGAGCAATGAACCGGAATAAGTAGTAATCCAAAGGAGCGAGGTCGGGGCTGTATGCTGGGCGAGGAAGAAGTTCAAAGTCCAATTCGTTAATTTTTGAGGTGGTCAGATATGAAGCGGGTGGTCTTGTGCTGTCTGCTGCTGGACGACATTTTTACGGTTGACCAAAACTGGTTGTTTTTCGCCCAGAACAGCGTCTACTCTATCAGTCAACTTAAAGAGTATTATTCTTTCAAAATTCTGCTAAACAAACAGCAAGACCTTTTTGTTAAATCTTTCTCGCCTAGTACCAGAAAATTAAATTATTCCTGGTTGCCCAGGAATAATCCACTGCTTTACGCCATAAGGATGATAGAATTAAACCCATTTGTCATGACACGTATCAATCCGTTTAATGACTTGAAAATCAGTGGAGTTTTTGAGGAGAGTTTTAAGCATTTCTAACCGACACCTGACTTGTTGCAACGACATTTTATAAGAGATGCTTTTACAGTTTTTTGGCACATACCTATGCCTTGCAAATGCCAGTTAAATATAGTGTGGTATATTCCTTATTCCTCCAAAAAGTTTTCTGGTGTTTTTTTTTTTTTTGGTTTTAGATTGGTATTATTATTGATGTCATAGCAGTATTAAAAGTACTAAAATTAACTTCTAAATACATTTTATATAACACTGATTTTGAAGTTGGATACTTTTTTTTTAGCTTCTTTATATTTTACAAGGTGTCCATCAAGAAAACCAAGGTGTCCATCAAGAAACGTCCATCAAGAAAACCTTTATTAATTATTGAAATAAACATTTTAGGACACAACTTTTTAAAAATAATGTCATCCAAATGTAAACCTTCACGCTTACGGCACTCTTCTAAACGAACTGCAAAATTCCTTAAGACGGCTCGGCACATAATATCATCAATCAATCGGTATACATTAGCATTTAATGCTTGTGTTTTGGGTTCGTTGTACTCCAATAACGACAGTTCTGCTTATTTACATGACGGCTGAGATGAAAATGAGCCTCAAATCATTGTTTTTGTAAAATTCTCGCACACACAACCGAAAAAAGCTCCATGCTGACTAAATTCCTAAACGCGGGGCTATCGATTGACATGCGCCCCGCGCCCTTCACAGTTATTGCATTTGCGCAGTGAGCCAATAAAATAGAAACTTTCTTATGGGAGACCTTCTATATTATACCAAATATAAATAAATATATTCGTTATTTTTATTATCATTGGTTATTCTTTAGTTATTCTTATGTTATCCTTTCAAGAATAATATTTTACTGAAAGTGATATATATTTTGTATATATATTTATATTTTATAAATTCAAAATGTCAAGCCTTTAATTAAATATGTTCTATATATATTTCAATTTAGATCAAAAGTATGATACATTGTTTTTAGGCTCAATGAACATTATTAATTTATTATTAATTCATAATTTATTATAAAATTAATGACTTGTTTATGTGGGTCAGCAAATAACTGAGTATATTTCGAATACTTTAAAATATTTCTTCTACCAAACAAATTTATTTTCCAAACTATTATTTTCTGGGCATATTGAGAACGTCATTGTCATAATCTTAATGAAGTTTACATAAACTTTTGATATTTGCATTTGACATGGTGATTTAACATTAGTTTAACTTCAATGTAATAACATTCAGAATGACATTAATGTCTATTTTATGAATTCTTTTACATTTATCTTCTGCTTATCCAAAGCCTAAGATAACGATTGAACATGTAATTAATTGCCAAGTGAAATGACTCTCATTATAGAGGAGTTCATATCTTTATTGAATTAAAATTTAGAATAAATTGTAACATATTAGTTAGGTCTTCTTTTAACAAAATATGGTGTTTTATATATATTCAAAATGCGTTTTTACGTGAGTTTAGGTTATTACACGAGGTTAGGTTAGCCATATCAAAGGATGTTTGTTAACTGTTTGTTGTGCCTTGGACTAAACCTCCATTATACTCATATTAGAGTAATGCTTAATTAGTAATGCTTTATGGATTTGGTGCCGGAAAAACTAAAACTATTTTTTAATATGCTCCTTATGCTGGTTCTAACGGTATATATATATTTTTTTTAATGTATGTGTAGTTTTCGAGATATTATGGAGAAAACTTGGAGAAAACTTCTTTTTTCTGATTTCTTCGAGTGAATTCCTTCCAGGCACTCACGCATGATACTCCAGCAGTAATCAGCCATCATGTGTTCATCCCATCGACCCTAGTACCTTTTCTCCATATTTTTTAGATCCTGATAAAATCGTTTTCCTTGTTCCTCACTGTAAGTGTCAAGGTTGTCCGGAAATTTGTCCAAATGATTGTGGAGGTATTGAAATTTGATGCTCATGTTACATCCAGGATTTTTGAAATTTTCCAACATGTTTTGCACCAATTCGCAATAATTTTCGAACTTATAATTCTCTAGGAAATTTTAAGAAAGAAAACCAGGTAATATAATTTTATATCATCCATTGAATGCAGGAAATTGTTATATTTTATCAAAAGCCTAACTTGCAGTCCATCGAAAATGTCAGCCTTAAGTTTCTCCTTGCTCAAATCAGGAAATTTCCTCGATATGTAATTAAAATAGAAATCATTTTTATCAAATGCTTTGACGTACTGTTTCATTAGTCCCAATTTTATGTGTAATGGAGGCAACATTATTTTCTCTCTAGTAACTAACGCTGTATTTATGATATTTTGTTTCCCAACTATCAAGCTTTTTCTTTCAGATCAGTTTGTTTTAATCCAATGCTCGTTTTTACCTCTGCTATCCCATATACAGAGGATACATGAAAAATTCGAGTAGCCGCTTTGTTGATCCAATAAAAAGTTTACTATTTTTAAATCAACGCATATAACCCACTTATAATCATGGTACTTGAGTGTTGCCAATACAAGAGATATAGTTTCATACTCCTCCTTTAATTTAGTGGAAAGAGCAATGGGAAGCGTACCATGCTTATTGCCATTATGTAGTAAAACACCCATTTATAATAAAAGGTCATCAACATCATTACAAAAAACATCATTGTATGAACAAAAAAGCAGAAACAGTTGGAGAAAGTACAGTTCTGATCTTTCTTTTGAAAGGCGTCTGATAAGGTCACTTAAAAGACGGTTTAAGTAGGTAAGTAGGTAGTAAAAAGTAGGGGTTTTGACGATGTAGCTTCAAAATTATCACTTTCTTTGCTAGTACAGGATTGTCTATCGGTTGTACTACATTCATATCTAAACGATCAGACAGGTCACGAAAAGTCTTCTGAATGAGAAACAGGTCTTTTAGCTTTCTTTTAGATATATATAGGTCTTTTAGATACCAGATCGGGATATATATATATATATATATATATATATATATATATATATATATATATATATATATATATATATATATATATATATATATAAATCATATTTTAGATATTATGTTTAAGGTATTTTTTTCTTGTAATAAAAAGGCTATGTGTTTCGTGGTAATGATAAATGTAATTAATTAATTATTAATTATTTAATTAACTATAATATATATGACTCAATAGTAAGGTCAAACATAAACCAACATTTGTATTCCCAGAGAAAGCTCAGTTAAATCATTATATGCTTCTCGGTCTGATAAACTTAAATGTGCTATTATATAAAATAATCAATAGTTATATGTGTACGTTCTACGTGTAATCTTACACCGAATTGCCAATTTTATAATAGGGTATATTTGGAAACTGTAAAATAGTGGTTCCAAACACATTTGGAATATAAAGTAGTGCATATAAATATTAATGTAATATTATATAGTTTTATTTTTTATTAATTCATGTGACATAATGTAAAATCTTCAAACCTTTATACCAGTTTTTTTTATCTAACTCTAAAACATAGAAAATAAAGGACTTTTTCCTGACTGTAGATTAATATGTTTAATTTAAATTTTAACAAATTATGTTGGATAAACCACTTTATAAAGTTTCATATCGTTATTTTGAATAGTTTTATTTGGTTCATGTAATATATTACATATATTGATTAAATATGTTGATATAGTTTCATGAAAAGAAATATATACTTTCAAAAGGGACAGACTTGTTGAAACATTTTTGCCATATAATCTAGCATTTTCTCTTTAATTGTTATATATTAAAATATTTGAAATAATAAATTCAAAAAGATTTTTACCAAATCACGTGTTTTGAATGTCACGACGAGCGTTTTGGTAACCACCGAATTAGCATCATCGGGAGATGATGCGAGAAAATTGCGACAAAAATTATATGTCACGAAAAACTACTAGAAAGCCCCTTCCAGCTTGGTAAACATTTGTCCAAGGTTCCCAAAGATATTTGGATACATGTAGTGTGGTTTCGACTTTCCAAGAATATGGGCGGCAGCGAGAAATCGATCCTGAAGCCGATGAGCAAATTTTATATCTTGTTGAAGAAGATTCTACTAGAAGTACTCGTAGTGTTAAGCTGCAAGTTGGAGTTTCCCATTGGATTATACATAGAACATTGTTATCCTCTGATTTTCATCCAGGCAAAAATATTGTGAATGGTTAATTTGTCACAATCAAAGGAATTTAAATTTTTCATTCGATATTTTATCAACCCACGAAGCGTAAACTTAAATGGTGGAAATTTTGAACATTTATTTAAAAAAAAAAATTATTCTTTTGTTTCTCAGTATGATGTGAATCGTTTAAAACGTGTTATGGTGTGAAAAATTAGTGCTAGTCATTTTAACTTTGACATTACATACAATGTAAATTTTTCCTTATATTTTTTCTAACAAAACAAACCCACTTAATGGTAACCAAATAACGTGTGGAACGAATGGCTATAAACATTTTACAGTTTATTTTCAAATCATACCTTAAAAGGCTAATGAAACAAAAAACTACTTTTAGTTCGATCCAACTCATAAGAAATTAAAAAAAAAACTTCTGACCTGTTTGAAACCGAAATGCTTGCATATTGGACTCATGCTTTAAGGAAACTTTTTGTTGTAGAGAATCGTTGGTTAAATTTATGAAAATAATTTCCCTTACATCCTGTATAATGGAGAAGGATTCTTAAACAAAAATATATCCTGAAATGTGTGTGCACAATGTTAATTTGTTTATTAATTTCAATGTATATATTAATATGCAAATATAACAAACTTAATAATGTTACAGCTGCATTCGTTGTTAAATATTAAAATAGCCCGAAACAGCATTTATGTATAAGATTTAACCTTTCATTTCGCCAGAATACTATATGATTAGTTTACTAAAAGCATATAAGTGCCGTAGCAGTTTGTTTTAATATAAAATCAAGTCTCTAATAAGGCATGACATATAACAAATTATATTTTGTCACGCTATGTTCGATTACCAGGAAATACAAAATATATATTAAATCAGCATTCTAGTATTTTTTACACTAAGATAACGTCTTTTCTAATTGTTAAATATTTTTGTCCACGAGTTTTTAAAATGGATAAATGTAGCAAACAAATTGTCAAATGAATATACCATTTTATTCATTAAAGCAGCTCGGCAAGCCTTAAAGACCCATGCCTTTGACTTTATTTACTATTTTTCTCCATTTTACTCTATTTATGGCTGCGTGCCTTCAACCACTTCCTTCTTGGTCGTCCCCTTCTTTTTCTTCGACCATCTCCTCTTGACAATGCTTCTTTTGTCCATCTACTTCTGGCATTCTTAATACATGACACAATTACCGCAATCTGAAGGACTTAACTATCTGACTTATAGATGGTTTTCCGCATAGAAGTTTAATTTCTGCATTGGTTCGTCTTCTCCATATTGTCTCCTGTATATTCATTCGACCATATATCGTCCTTAGTACTCTTTGCTCCCAGACATTCAATTTTTCTTCTTCATTTTTATTCATTACCCAACATTCACAGCCATATAGTACCGTGGGTTGAATAACTGTTCTGTACAACCGCAACTTTGCTGACCTATATGTTGTATCTAAGCATGTTGTGTAACGCTCCTACAGATTTTCTTCCCCTTACCATCCTTTTTTCAATGTCTTTTATTTCTTTTAAGTCTCAAATACTAAAATACTTTGACTGTTTTAAATTCATAATATTTATTTTGTTCCGTTTTAATAATAACTTGTTCTGCATCATCCACGTCCTCTTCCATCTCAAGGAATTTTGTCTTATTTTTATTAATGTGCAGACCATATTCTTGCGCTTTTTTTTTAAACAGTCTAAATATTAAAAATTGTTCCTAGTAAATTGTTTTTCGTGCTCTTATTCCGCTCTTTCGGAGTATTACCTCTAGCACAGCATTAAAAAGGATTGTAGACATATCCCTTTGCAACTTCAATTTTTTTCTGTGAAAAGGCACTCCTCCATCACCACTTTGTATTCTGTTTTCCTTAGTATCATCTTTGTTATTTGAATGATCTTCTTCGAGACTTGGAGTACGTTCAAATATGTTTGTGCGTACTGTTTTACGGATGATGGAAAAATCCGGTTGTCGAATTGATCCCCGTCGAGAGATTGTAGGCGTTTCGCCAAAATCTCATTTGGTATCTTCCGTGCTTCTCGCAAAGTTCGTGACTTTCTGAGAATGATCGGTTTCCTGTGCGGTATTTATCTGCTCTGCCCTGGGCATTAGTCGGTAGCGTTTGGATGGTGCTGGCTCCGCCTCCTGAGGCGCTTGCGTCGTCTTCGTTTCCAGTCGTCCTCTGGTCGTCGTGCTGTCTCGGTCTGTTGGTCTAAGAACGCTTTTCCATGTTGGTGGCAAGTGTAGAGAGTCGTCCCTTTTGTTTAGACTTCCTTGTGTTTCGCTTCTCTGATAAGGCGTGTACGAAAAATATTTATGTTGGCTATCTCTTTGCATCCATCAAAGTTCATTTTGTGCCCTGTTTCTAGTTGGTGCTGAAATAATACCAATGTTGTTTGCTTATTCCGTATGCTTGTTTAGTGTTCCTCGATTATAGCAGATATTTTTTGTTTTGTTTGTCCGATGTAGGTCTTGTTACAGTCTGAGCAGGGAATGCGGTAAACTCCTTGATTTTGTCTTTCGGATTTCTCAAGAACGCCCCCATTATTCGGTGAATTCGATATGTTGTTCGCTCACAAAGTGGTTTCTTCAATCGGGGAAACAGGAAAAGGAAACACAATACCAAATCTGGTAAATATGATACTTCTGGACCGGTATTAACTATTTAACAAGTTAGGAGAAACTGTGTGTAGACAAGTAGACAAATTAAAATTACTTTTATTTTGAACCGGCTTTGACTTTTTTTTTGGATTGTTTCATTTGATTGATCTTGGCACGATACTCACTTGACTGTTGATCTGCTTCTGGGTCATAAGCACCACATTATGCACTTCAAAATGTCATCACCCAAAGCAAGCAACTTCAACGATGTTTTTAAAAAATCAGTATTTTCGGAATAATACAAAAAAAAAACGCACAAGGCAAGCCTTAATTGTTCTTTAAAATTGGTTGAATTGGTCCAAATGATATTCCACTACTATTTATGAAGCGGTTAATACTTAAAAGGTGTTTAATCAGTACAAGATCATTGATTTTGGCAATGTCTTCTGCATTGCTTAATGTGAAACGTCTCCCTGAACGCCGGTCGCGTTGGTGTGGACGATAAGAGCAGAGACCTGCCGCTCCTGTGCTGAAACCGCACTGGAGCGGTAGTTGGTTAGATTCCAGCGCTCGGATGGTTGTTTTTCTTTCTTTCTTCTGTCTGTTTACTTCCTAAATGTTTGTGATTGTTTCTAGGCAAGAGTGTAAAATCCGACAACCAATTACCCTTCAGTCACGCCAGTTAAAGGCTGGGCAAGGCCGGATGCCTTCTGAGAAGTGTTCTACGTTGGTCACTCGCCAGTCGGTAGGTTTCCTGATAAGACTTATGGATAGACACATAACTAAGGGTCTATAGCCCGAGGGGGGTGACCGTGGTTCGGAACCCACGTTGAGCTGTAGGTCCAGTCGCTAAATAGCCTAGCTGCTGATGCGCCTCTAACCCTAACACTTTACCTTTTTATCTCCCTGAACGGGGTTCATATTTAACTGCTTCTCTACCATTACGAAAGTCCTTGTACCACTGTATTTTTGACATAGCTTAATTGCCATAACCCTTTATTATCATTTTTAATACATCACAAGAAATTTATTTTTTCACACAAAATTTAATGCAAATTCTTTACTCGATAAAGTAATCCATTTAAAAAAATCGCCGATAAAAGATCAATTTAATGCATATGCTTTACTAACAGTAATTACGGGACAAAAAAAATGTGTATATAATAAACCCTTACATTTATTTCACTTTAGACCACATTAACATATTATTAAAACATTTTGTTTCAGTCAATGCTGTCATTAATTTTGACAGCATTCATACACCATAAAACGAAACTGTTATTCCAACGTGGTTTATTATGTGACTTCCGAAATGCTTCCACAGAATGCACTGCTGTTTCATAGAAATAAGGTAATTAATGTAAAATTGAGTTACATGCAACTCGATTTTTGGTTATGACAAACTGTTCGGTGTGAAACTTTGAAAAGTTAATTTGCTAGCCATTATAGTTTTGTATTTTTGCTTTTTTAAGAGTAATAATACGAGAAATTTACATTTTAATACACTTTTCACCTTTTGTGATTTCATATATATTTTTAGAGATTTTTTATTTGGAAACTACTGGATCGTTGGAGTAGTTATGCAATGTGTGTCTTACAGAAAACAAGACTTTTTAAAAATAGCTATTTCTAGTGGCGCCATCGTTTGAGAGGGGTAAGGGGGTTTGAGGGGGTTCACTGACGTTCTGATAGAATATCGAATTCTAAATATTGAAAGAGTGAATATTAAGTTATGTTTTTAAACTTGGTAAAACATTTACGGAGACGTTTCAGTTAATGAAACAACTGTATAGTGAGCATTGTTTATCCCGTGGCGGAGTCCACGAGTGATTTAAACGATTCAAAGAAAGTCGTGAGGACATCAAGGACGACGAACATCCTGGTCCGAAAAATTCTGTGGTTACTCAAAGTAACACATATCTTCGTTGTGATATATGGAAATAGAAGTGAACATGTTCAAAGATTCAATGCATTGCATTTTGACCGATCATTTGGGAATTTTTGAAAGGTTTGTGCACTCTTTGTTCTGTTCCACACAAATTGATTAACGACCAAAAAATGCTCTGAATCAAATATTCCAAGGCCTTGATTAAATAGTTGAATAACTCTATTGGTGATGAGACGTGGTGTTTTAAATATGATCCAGAAACCAAGCAAGACGCACCTTGTATTAATAAAAATTATATTTTTAGGCATATAACTTCATTTTAAATTATATATTCTAAATTGTACGCTTAAAGTGCAAAATCATATGATGATAGTGGTAGAGTCGCAAAAGTGAGTGGATTGCTAAAAATTAGCTTTTTTCTCGAGTAGTGCTCAATGAATTTCAAACCGATATGATATTTAGTTTTGTTTTGACAGTCTCTGGAAGAAGATAAGTTCGATATTTTGTGATGCAATGGAAAAAAAACGAATTTCTTATGAAAAGTGCTTCTTCAAATTCTATGGCTCATAAGTGGTTTACTGTGTTTCGATATGGCCGAACCAGCACTAGTGATGTTTCGCATTCCGACTACTCCGTTAAGGTCACTATTGATGGAATGGTCAACAAAATTCATGATATCATGTTAGCCGATAGATTAGATATATTGTTGAGAACATAAACATATAAAAAAAAAATGCGTACGGAACACACTACACGAACCATTCAGCAGGAGAAAGCTGTCTGGGCGATGGGTGTCAGACCAAAAATAGAATCGAGCATTCCAAAAGAGTTAAGAAAACTTGTGTTGATTACTATATACCAGAAACAAATAAACTCTTAAAACAATGAATTTTAACTACCGAAAGTGTACCATGGCCATTGCTTTCTGGGATTCGCAAGCCTTTACTTCATTTACTGTTTGGAAAACGGATTGGCGATCACAGGAGAGTATTTTGCTGCATAGTCGATCAAATTTTAAAAAGAGTTGATTCCACCCATTCGTTTCCACCCCGTCGCAACAGTGAAATTGGTCAATTTGCGATACAGTTGTTGACGCATCACCCGATTCTCAGGATCTGACCCCTTCCGATGTTTTCTCTTTTCAAATGATTGACGGAAAGGAAATTCACATCCTCGAAACAGAGCACTATTATTTTGAGTTCGACAAGTCATATTTTTTGGAAGATACAAAACAGAAATATCGTTGGGCGAAGGGTACCGGGCTAAAAGGGGACTACGTTAAAAAATAATCGATTTTCGAACAAAAAAAATCGCTTATAAAGTATCTGATATTTCATTCTACCCTCGTAAATCATAAACTATAACTCCAAATAATGTTAATCTAATTTGACTGTTCATAAAATTGTATTTTGAGATATATTTTAGTTTTATATTATGGCAGGGAAACAAAAATCAATCGCTCTAAAAGAATTATAATTCATATTGAAAAATAATTTGATCATGAAGTAATTTAATGTCAGGAAAAACTTTTATATATATTTTTAATTTTTAAAACTTTTTAAAAATTTAACATGAAACATCTTTTAAACGGATTTGAAACCAGATTCATAATTTACAAAAGTATTAAAAACCCACTTTATAAGAACAGCCTCCTAGAAGATTTACAATTAATATTCGTTTAATTTTAATTTTTTTGTTATAGACACCATGGTTTGTAAATATATTATATGATTTTATTGCTATGAATATATGAATTATTCGTTTTAAAGCATTTTTTTGACATAACCAAAGTAGTTATTTGATTAAGGAATAAAATATTAATTGTTTGTTGTTTTATTTTTCTAAATTTGCATTGATTGCATTGATAATATAAGGATCATCAGTTAGTTTAATGTCAATTATTATTGGTTACTTAAATAGTCGAGTGGGTTACACATGATATGAAAAGTGAACGAGTCTTTTGTTCAGTTAAATTTTTAATATAAAAATGCCTTTAACCGCCTTATCTCATCGAATGAAAATAAAAATCGAATCAAAATAACATCTCCTGTAAGTAATTGTATTAGTATATAGTGCTTTAGAAGAGAATTTTCTTTCTGAAGATGGCAGAGAAAAAAATCATCCATCTAACAGGATTATAATTCATATTGAATAATTAACATGCAAGATTTTACAAACGGAGTAAATTTTCCATGTTCGGGTGTCAATCTGTTCGTTTGAGAAACTTTAAGTAGACAGATACTCTGTACCAAGAGAGCAGTGACTTGAAAATGCCAAATGAGATTTTGGTAAAACGTCCTTAATGATCGAACATTTGTCAAGCGACATACAGCAGACCCCAAAAATATTCGGACAAGTATACTGGTATAAGTGGACTTATAAAAATTTAAAAAAACACATAAAATTTCATAAAAAATAATTTATTAGGGAAATTAATGAACAATTCTAATACAACTCTAATTTAAGTATTAAATAATTATAAATACATATTATTAGTAAATACGTCAATAAAGAAAATCAATTTATAAATTTAGAGTAACAAAAATGTTGGGATATTAATTTGTATTAATAAAAAAATTAACTGTATAAAAAAAATTAGCTTTGACCACCTTTGACCTTAATCACATTTCCTAAACGTTTTGGCATGGATACCACAATTTTTTAAAATAATTTACGTCGATTTTATTCCATTCCTCTAATAACTTATTCTTTAAAATATCTTTATTAGTAATTTCATATTTCCTTATATTAGTGTCCAAATAATGCCAAACGTTTTCAATGAGATTAAGGTCAGGTGACCGAGACGGCATATTAATTATTTTTGGGCAGTTGTATAATAACCATTCGCGAACTATATCCGTACTATATTTAGGGTCATTGTCTTGGTAAAATTTAAATGAGTTTGTAGTGTTCATGTTCTCCTTACTCTTATATTTTGTCCTTTATACCCTCAATAAATACCAAATTACTAACCCCTCCTGAGGATATACACAAACCATTACCAATCACCCACCGTGTTTAATAGTTGGATAAAGATTTTCTGCGTTGAGCTCTTCGCCACACCATTTGACGACGCCCATCTGAGCCAAAACTGAACTGAAAATAACGTCGCTCCGATAATTTTCAGGCTTCAAAACGTAAAACGCAAAAGCAAAATCCAGTCGAGTTTTAATATTATTCTTACTTAACCAAGGCTTTTTCCGGGCCACACGTCCATGATATCCATATTTTCTTATACAACGGCGTACTGTTTCGGTACTGACTACTTTTTGAGAATGATTTTCCAACAATGTTTTGAGCTTAGGTGCACTAGTTTTAGGGCTACTATATAGTTCTTTTAAAATAAAGTGTTGCTCTCTTTCATTTAATAATTTCAGATGGCCTATTTGCTTCTTCGGCAAAATTCTATCTTCATTTTTACAGCGTTGCACAATATCCCCGTACTATAATCGTACTTTTATTTAACGGAAACATCTGCCCAATTTTTGGGTAGAAATCTCTCCTTTCCGAATGAAATAGCACTAATTGCCTATTTTCAAAAGTAATGTTTTTTTTATTTGGTATACGTCCCATCTTAAGTTGTTTCTTCAACACCAGTCTGCCAATTACTATTTGTAGTAAACAAAATTCGAAGATTACCACTTATATATATTATTTATCCATCCAGATTTATGTTTTTGTTTGAACATAAACACAATATTTGTTCCTTTCTTAATGTTTAAGAATTAAATCGATGATTTTGGAACATTCTTATACAAGAAGTTAAAAGGAGGTAAGAACGGTAAAATATACGCAAAGAAAAATATTTTTTCTTTGCGTTTCAATTATTTGAAGTGCTGATCCGAATATCAATTAAACATATGTTAGTTTATAAAGAATAAAGTAATCGAAAAAATACTCACCAATTACACAAAAAGGCCTTCTAATGAACTTGAGTCTGCCAATGAAGCCTTGATATCGAGACCTGCAGCCTGAAGACCAGATTCTGTAATAAAATAAATTATCCATTCAAGTGTTCAGCGAGGGAATAAATCCTATTTTTGCCACGCCTAAAAAAATTCCCTCGCAGTGGTTTATAGCTTTACCGTCCCATACTAACACGTACGGACACGCATACGTGCGAAACACCCCTTCCGAATGACTAAAAATGTTGGCATAACATGCAGTTTGTCTCGCTTTTTTGCTGTATAAATGACCTATTAAATATTTGCTAGAGCTCACTGGTGGAAAATATTTAAATTTATCTACAGTTCATACCTGTTTATGAAACACATATGTTTGTTAGATATCTTTTGAAGATATCAAAGAAGGATTTAAGCTAATATTAGATACATTATATGTTTTTTTTTTAAATAAAATATTATATCAGGATGAAAAATATTATATCAGTATAAATATCCATTAAAATAAATTTTAATATTAATTTTATTTATATAGAAATATATGCTTTTCCAATAAGAGTGTCAGAACTCGACATACTTATGACAATGAGTCACAATGATAACTACAAGAGATAATCTAGTAATTTTCATTTTATTTTTAGGAATAAATAATGGTATTATGTTTTGAAAACAACGACATTCATCTTCGCCTCAGATTGATGTGGTACAATGCATTCTAAAGACCCAATTTTAGATTATTCTTTTAAAATTATGGCTTGGTATAGTTTCAATGACGGCCTTAATATTTGTTTAAGGTTAAAAATTAATGGAGGTTTATTTTTGTAAAACCGCGACTTAACATAACTCCACACAAATATGATTTCCAACATCGTGTTCAAGAAACAAGGTTCTCTCGCTCCTTCAGCCCAAAACCGGCCAAACAGTGACTTTCTAAGGACGAAAAAGTAACTCTTGAATCACTTGAGGATTTTCATCGGGCAAATTCTGCAGTTATGTATCTCAAACCTAAGTCAAAAGACACTGTTATTGGAAAACTGTCTATATGTTGCTGTTATAAATTCGTTTGGTGTTACCTTTGGCAATTTTTATTAATACCCAAAATATTAATAATCCAACAGTTTAGAAGGGCGTTGTCTTTTAACATGACACGTGAGACTTTTTCTTACTCTTCTTGTTTTGGTGCGTCTTGTTTTGGTGCCGGGGTATTTGGAGTTTATTTTATACGAATTTGATGCCCTGAATTCAAATATGGAATTAATTCATTAATTTTTGCCTAGGAACTCAAATTTCTAAGATATATCATACGTTACACTATTGTAAGTTAAATCCATTAATCAAATAAAAAACTAAATATGGAATGTTTATTATTATATAATACATATATTATTATATACAAAGGCAGAGGAAAAAATTACCGATGAAACCAACTAACCGAACTGAACATTTCAGAATCTTCTTTTCCGTGACATTCTTGAATGTATTTTGGAACAGTCCCTTTTTAAACTCCAGCAGTAATCTGCCATTATGTGCATATCCATCTCCCTTGTTTTAATCCGTCCTCCATAGTTTTAATATCCTGGGGACATGTTTCACTTTGCTCCTCACTAGTGTCTCCTAAATTTTGATGAAAATGGTCACAGCTACTAAGACCGGAAAGTGGTCTTAGTGGCTGTGTAAATAGTGCACCTTAATGTCTATGTTACACCCATAGGATCTGACACTGTTAAACATTTTGTTGCCAGTTCAACATAGTTTTTAGCTTTGCGTTTGTCTAGAAAATTTCCTATAACTGCAACAAATGAAGTCTAGGCTTTTTACTCAACTCAACTTTTTTCCATTCATCGAATTTTTTGAATCCTTAATGAGTTGTCTTATATGTGGGTAGTCAAATGTTCCTGCTTTAATTTTTTCCGTACTCAACAGAGGCATTTTTTCCTTATATATGCAAAGCATGATCCATTCTTATCAAGAGCCTTTATAAACTTACTTCATTAGGCTTGATATGTAGTGGAGGAAAGATGACACTCTCGTCTAAGGGGTGGTTAATGATATTCTTTTCCCCAACGTCCCTGTTTTCTCTCTTAGGCAACTCTTTTCTAACCCAGTGGTGTGTTTTATCTCTGTAATCCAAGAGGCACCAGAAGCAAGAATATTTGGTGTGGCCACTTTGCTATCCAAGGAGAAAGTTTACCATTTTCTAGTCCACACAAATCGCCCATTGATGTTCATAATACTTTATCTTCTCAAAGACCAAAGCTATGGTGTCATATTCTTCTTTCACTTTTATTGGTGAGTAATTGGTTTTGCACCATATTTGTTTCCATTGTATGTTTAAAACATGTTTAAAACTTCGCTTTGAGCTGTCAGTAAATAGGCGTCAATCATCTGGAAGATATCCTGGAGTTCTCTAATTTCGTGACAAATTACAAGATTGTCTTCTTGAGAGAAGAATGGTAGCAGACCCATTTCTTTTACGGACAAAGGTAATTTTAGTTCCTTGGTTCAGTACATTTTTCTCGTTCAATCTGAAAGTCAGTAATTCAGAAGCTTCTTTTCACAGGCTGAGATCTTTGGTGAGGTCACTTAACGCATCCTGGTTAAAACGTTAAAGAATCGATAACATCCCCTCATAATTACTGCTACCTTCATTAGCATCAGAAGGGTGATCAGATGGATAATACTTTCCTTATCACCAAGCCTAACACCAATTATACAAAGTTACTAACAGTTTTTCTGTAACAGACCCACTTCTCTTACGGTAAAAGGTAATTTTGGTTCCTTGTTCCAGTACATTTTTCTCGTTCAATCTGGAAGTCAGTAATTCAGAAGCTTCTTTTCTCAGGTTGAGATCTTTGGTGAGGTCACTTATCTCATCCTGGTTAAAACGTTGAGGAATCGATAACATCCCTTCATAATTACTGCCACCTTCATTAGCATCAGAAGGGTGATCAGATGGGTAATACTTTCCTGATCACCAAGCCTAACAACAACTTTTAGGTGTGGATATGTGTGGGCGTGTGTGTATGTATGTGAGTGTATATAATTGTGTATGTAGGGTAGGAAGTAAGACGGACAGAAGAATTAAAGAAAAATACCCATCCGAGCGCTGGAATCGAATCAGCTACCTTTGGATTGCCTGGCAGGTGACTAACCCGCTAGAACATCGCGGCCGGCTGACTTAAAAAGGATAGTATAATACGATACGAAGGTCGTTCGAAAATGTCTCGATCTGTCCAAGAAAATATAAGATATTTGCGATTTTTATATGCTTTTCAACATAGCCACTTTGCAATCTAATACATTTAAACCAACGAGGCTCCTACTTTTTAATTGTGATTTGTCCAAGTTTGCAAAATATGCGGTTGTCTAACTTTTGAACTAAATATTGTAAATGAATTATTAGACCAGAGAGCCATTTTTTCAAGTTTGAAAAGAGAAACTAAATGTTGGAAACCAAATCCATAAAATTAAAACGTAGGTCTTACAGTGAAAGAATATTTTCTTTTCGTCCAGATGTGAATGTTTAGCCAAAATACTATGCTTCAATTAGTCCAAGCGATGAAGCGTAATACTTTCCGGTGATGTTTCTACCTTTTGCCAGGTATTCTATGAGCATCATTACCTTGATATTCCCAAAAAATCATAACCATGCCTTTTTCTGCACATGCTAACCTGCCTCAGCTAATACTTAATTCGACATTGTTGATTTTTGTGACGATTTTGTCGATTGTATCGATGTTCGGCGCGGCCCGATCGTTTATAATGTTCAATTAATAGATTGCTGCATTTAAGGCCACATTTTTCACAATCGAAGAAGCAGGGGAAAAATCTGTTAAGTGAAATTTATTGTTTGTGTATGTCCGTCGGGGTTAAACCATTCAAAGTACTTATAATACCCAGGTATTATAAGTACTTTGTAAGTAACAGTAAGTCCAGTTTCATAAATTTTTCGGAAAACGTCAGAACTTGTTTGCTTTACTATATCGCCATAAACAAGCAAGTAACCCGTCTAAAATTTTGCAGTACACCATTTAACGAATATATTTGACAAATATCATATTCATTTGGTCACACTTGTGCGATCTGTTTGTCAAGCTGAGGACTTTTCAAACGACCCTCGTATTCTCGTAATGGAATTATCGTGAAATATAAATTGGTGATTTATAAGGACAATACAAAAAAGGGTTTGTACAAAGTTACAAAAAGGTGACTGAAATCAACAAATATATACTACAATAAATAGTGAAAATAATTAAATATATAATATTTAAATTCAACCAATTTCGAGGTATCAGTTAGTTAGTTGGATTAAGCCTCAGATATTTATTTTCCTTATCAACACGAAACACCTTTTGAAGGTTTTTAAACCAGATTCATAATTTACAAACGTATAACCTCTTTATAAGAAATGCCCATTATAATATATCCAAGTAATATTCCTTTATTTTTTAAATTTTCTAGTCTTAAGACAATCTTAGGCAGTCTAGTTTATGTTATACTATTTAATGTTAATTAAAAATGTAATGTTATACTATTTTGTTACTATGAATAAATGAATTATTGAATTATTAGTTTTAGAAAAATTTTTCGACATAACCAAAGTAGTTATTTGATCAAGAAATAAAGTACTAATTTTGTGATGCACGATGAAATTAAATATGAACGTTTTTTTTTTCAAAATAGACTGAATTGATATTGTAAGGGTCATCAGTTAGTTAATATAGGTTATATAAGCCAAATAAATTAATTACGCCATTTCGGAACGTATAATGCAATTCTTATCATGTTAAATGCTAAATAAAACGTTTGTATATATACGTGAATATAAAACTAATAATAGATAATTTAAAAACGGTTAAAGATATCAGGTTTAAAATAGAAGTAGTTGGGTTTTCAAAGGCGACAAACCCAAATTTGGTACTAGTCTGAGCCTAGTTCCTAGAGAGCGCTTGCTACCCACTTTGTGAGGAATTAACTCGCTCATATTTTTTACCCTATAAAGCTAGAAATATTTTGACTTACTTTGAAAATAGAGAAGAATCATAATTTTCATTAAAAAGGGTACCCTTGATCAATATCGATATCTCAGGCCGTTTGCGAGATATTCGTGTTCGAATATTCCATAGCCATCTTGTCGATGGCTGAAAATGTACAATTCACAAAGTGTGCCTTGAATGTTGTGTACAAATTATTACGTCTCGGTGACAACTGTCATTGTTTTCTATCCCTCCTACGTAAACGTAGGTGGAAACAAGTTTCTCCAATCTTGAGTTGATATAAAATAATTTGTAAAAAAATGCCCAGACTTAATTAGTTTCCTAACCGTGATTTAAGGGATATGCTCTGCGTTTATGCAAAGGTAAATTACAATAGTTGCGCTGCAGTTAGAAGGTATGAAGAGCTCTACTCAAGTAGAATCATCTCAGATCGACAAACTTTTCAAAAAATTTTCAATCAGTTAGGCGAAACAGGTTCGTTTTATTACAATAATCCTGGTGGACGAACGAAACTTATAACAGTAGAACAAGAAGAGGGCATTTTGGTTAGTATTGGGGAAAATCCTGAACTAAGCACTAGGCGTTTGCATGTCTAACGTTGCATGCGTTCTTCAAAAAGAAAAATTGTTTCCCTACCATTTTTCGCCTATTCAAAATTTATTGGCAAAAGATTTGCCGGCTTGATCAGAATTTTGTCGAAATCTACTACATAAAAAAACGAAGACCCCATATTCCTGAAAAATATATTGTTTACCGACGAAGCAACTTTTACCAGACGCGGATTTTTTAACTGGCGAAATAATCATTATTATGCCCTGGAAAATCCACACCTACCAAGAGAGCGACATTTCCAGCACGAATTTTCAATTAACATTTGGTGCGGCATTATCGACAATGTTTTAATCGGTCCATTTGAGTTTCCACAAACACTGAATGGAGATCAATATGTGCAATTTTTAGAAAATGATTTATTAGACCTTTTGGATGGTATACCTTTAAACTTAAAACAAGAGACGTGGTTCATGCAAGATTGGGCAAAATTATTTGTAGTGCAAAATCATTTGAATCAAAGTTTTCCACATCGATAGATTGGGCGCGGTGATGAGTTTCCTTGGCAACCTCGGCGCCATCATAATGGCAATACAAGTAGTACTTTTTATTAATTATTGATCTTCTGGCAAGAATTCGCAGTGGACGACACCACGATAATAAGAAAAAAATAGTCAAAAGAACCTTAATTTTTGACCGACTTTGGCGTGGTTTTTTCGGTCTCGGCTCACCTTTGGCGCGTCATTCGGATAATTGTTGGAGAGTTTCGATGTCGTACTCATAGACCCACGTGTCGTCGCCAGTTATGATGCGTTTGATAAATGTCACTGGATACACTGGAAATCATCTCCCTGGCAAATCTCCCCTTCGACGCTCTTTATACATAAAATTCAGCTCATTTAGAACTAGGTTGGGTTTGGTTTGGTTGGGGATGATTCAGAAGGGG
The DNA here is from genome assembly GCA_031761425.1 of Cosmopolites sordidus. Lineage (NCBI taxonomy): Eukaryota > Metazoa > Arthropoda > Insecta > Coleoptera > Curculionidae > Cosmopolites > Cosmopolites sordidus. The sequence goes on along the minus strand of JARFXV010001127.1, from coordinate 254,200 downwards.
TGCCCCAATCTTCGTATACCTCTAATGCCAACATGACGATTTTCAAGTACGATTTTTGAAATTTGCTCGATGTTATCGTCAACAGAGGTTGATGCCCCATTCCTTTGGAAACAAAAAATTTTACACAAATTCTTTGTCCATTTTTTTCCATAGCAAAAATCGGGTAACTTTTCGTGACACAAACAAACATCCGCCAAACACATACTAATTGGCATGTATATATTTGTGTATAGAATTGTGGAACAGCAGTAGGTAATAAAAATAACCCACAACACTTATTAGAAGAGAACAAAATAAATATTGCCCTTTTAAGGGGCGTTTGTAGTTCAAACGAAGAAAATACATGGCATTTTCCGGATATAATGTTATAAGGAAAGACCGAGAAAGCGGTCGCTGTGGTGTTAACGATTTTAATAAAAACAAATACCCCTTAAGAAATATTGGACTTTCAACTCTTTGGTTACTTGGGCATAATGTATATTGGTTTAATGATTAATTTTGAATATAAATTTAATCTAACTTATTTCAGTTTATATAAAACGGCAAAATAACATTCAAAAATATAAAATATGCATATATTTCTTTAACAAACAATTATTCCAATAAAGTTTGTCAATGGTCAAAAAGTTACAGAGAAGAAAAATTAACATTCTTTACTTCATAGATATGACTTCAGATTCGATAGACATATTTGATTACAATGTAATATTTTTTTAAAAATTTTGCAGTAAGAAATAAATATTGGGAAACATAGGATAAATGCTAGATTGTATTCTAGATTGTCATGCAAAAATATCTTCAATTGTAATACGTAAAAAATATAATGGAATACTAACATAAATAATCATAAAGAGGGGAATTCTGGTCTCACAATCCTCCTTTCTTAAAACATAATTAAAAAAAAATCATTTCGATGAAAAGAAAAGTAACGTTTTACTTAATGGAATACAATCATGCAGTAGAAACCAACATTTAATGTCAGAGGTAGAATTCAAAATTGAAATAAGTGCTTGGAATGGAAAAAACGTCGTAGCACCTTCAAAATGATCTCCATACAAACGTATTAATGTTCCAGATGAAATGTTTAGATAAACCGGTATATTAACAACCTTTAAAAAATTATACTTTCTATTATTCTGCTTTACGATTAGATTAAAATCAGGTCTTTGTAGGAATTAAGAAATTATAAGAAAATAAACAAATTAATTTGAGAACTATAATTTCTTCTCTTTATATCTTCATAACATGTACAATATAAAAATAGAAATATCGTCGTCTGACGTCAAATGACACTCAACTAATCAGCCAGACCTCAGTCAAGATAATGTTGCATAATTAACAGAGGTCAGCCTTACAAATAAAATATCTAACCACCAAAATAAAAGGATATCTAAAAGGTTCTCATTTATATTTAGGTATATTAAAATGTTTTAAAATAGAATGATTAACATTTAAAACAAATGTGGAGAGACGTGGATGTTGGAGATCAGGGTTTCTGATTTCATTTCATTTCATTGAAAGAAATTTCATATACACTTCTTTAAATAATTAGTCCTACTTTCAGTCTTTAGCGCATCGCTGTGATATGAAATTTTGTTTTGAACTCCGCCGAAAACTTTTAAAAAACTTCAACAGACCTAGGGAAACATTGCTTTGTTAAGGGCCAGAGTTTTAAGGTGTTTTTAGGCATTCTCAAAAGGCCGAGACTCAATTGAAGATGAGCCTCGCAGCGGAAAGCCTTCAACAGCAAGAAGTGCTAAAAATATCCACAGAATCTGGGAGTTTGTCTATTTTGATCGTTGGTTGACGGTCAGAATGGTCGGGGAAGAGTTCAATTTGACTTACACAACCGTTCTTCAGATTTTGACAAATGAATTGGGGATGAAGAAAATCTGAATAAAATTAGTTCCGAAAAACTTTTCTCAGGGTCCAAAAGACAACAAAAGGGAAACATGTCTTAAGTTTTTGTCTGGACAGATGTTTGGAAGCATCATTGCTCGAAATTGTTGTCACTCATTTTCAGAATGCACTGGAAAAACCGGGCTCACGAAAAGAATTCCTATAGACTATCAAGTGACTTGGCAGTTCAAACTCGTGCTGAAGACGCATCAGATGATGGCCTACCTCCCCTCCAAAAGGAAATCCAATTGAACGCTAAGTCACTAGTCTCTTTATTTTATTTACACACGTCGTACAACCGGAGACGTGTACAAGCGCATTAACCTAATGAAAAATAACTTGCTTTTTGGTGTGATGTGAACGTTTAACCTGAATAGCACCCTTTAATTGATCCATTAGTAAAGCATAATACTCTCTAGTGGTGGTACTGCCTTTTGTTAGGTAGTACCTATGACTTCCATACTACCATAATTCCAGAAAATCGTAGCGATGACTTTTCCTGCACCTTAAATGGGTTTCTCTTAATTTGGTAAAGGAAAAATATTTTCGGTAAGCAATATTGAAAAAATATTGCACCAAGAATTGGGTCTTCAAAAAGAATCTAATATACTCTATACTACTTGTACAGAATGTTTACTTGAAGAACTAAGAAGAAAACATCGAGGCAACCAAGCAGCTGCATTTTGTTTCATTAGACTAATAGACCATTAACCCATTCACAACGCTGCTTTTGAAATTTTTTAACAAGTTAACAACGATGTCTGGCCACCAAAACTTATTTGTTTTCTTATGCTAGGAACATTTTCTAACTCTGCTAATAATAAGTGGCTGTACGACAAGAAAAATATAGATTAAAAACATTTTTTTTTAATTCACGTGCTCCTAAATGTTTTGAGTAATTCGTGAACTCTCCTGTATAATACAATATTGGCTACAGACCACCATGCACCGAATATGCTTTTATAATGGACTCATGCAGTTGATGACACTTTGTGTTATTAGAGGGGATCCATTTTCATCACAAGTAGGACAACGGTTAAACTTTGGCGTATCCGTGTGACAGCTTTTATGATCGAGAAGTTCTCTACTAAGAGCTAAAAACTACATTACTTATAATGCGATAATATATAATTCACGTTATAAAGAGTAATGAAGAGACTCTGTTTTTTTTTCAACTATAACAATAGACGCAACTTTAACAATAAGGATATAAAGAAAAAATGGATGATTCACATTTCTTTTAATAAATATTTCTGTTTTAGTTTGTTTTTATCGAATGTATCTAATATTAACTTAAATCAGCATGTGTTTGTTTATAATTATTACTAAAAGTAAAACCGATAGAAAAAAAGAAACGGGTTCCAAGGTATGATTTACCTGTTTCAAATCTGTAAAATAATATGTTGTAACTTACCTAAGCATTAGTTCTATACCAAAAATAACGCAAACAATAGATTCCATGTATACTAAAATATCCCCTGTCTGTTCATATTCTTCTATTGTAGAAAACACACTCAAGGCCAGTCCAGTGAATACCATAAGAAACCTAAAACAAATAGTTTTTTTAATCTAATGTCACTCAAAAATAATAGAATATTAATAGATTTTTTCTCTGTTAAAGCAAATAATATCAGCAGATAATGTTCAATTATTTGTGCACCACCGTCCATCCAGTATACGCCACCTGTGATAAGCCAGGTGACTTCCAGTTAGCCCGCAGGAAGGTGTGGAATTTTTCAATTGATGTGTACCTCATTTATCAATGCTTTGAAGTAAGTATAATTGTATCTCGCATGGCATCATGAGCAGGTTTTCAAACCAAGCTGATATGACCACGATTAAATTCATCTGTCAAATTTTCAAATGCAAGGTATGAATGGCGGCTCCATATTCGTTTTTTTTTTCATTTTTACAGAAACACTAACATCGACTAACATAAATGACTATTAAACAACAAATGAACATCAAATTTGACAGAAATTTTCAAGGTTATCTTTCAACGCATGCGCAGTTATATTACCACAATATTTTTGACGAGCAATACCATCTTCATCTTGAGGCTGGAGACTTTTCAGGCCACCGTTGTATATGGGTCATTTTATATATTATAAGCCGTTATCAAAAATATTCTGAAATAAAATGTAATCTGATAATATAAGAATTTATTTGATGCGTAAATTCCTACTCGAGAAAAATTTATCTTACGTCATTTTTTTTATTCGTTTGTCTTTTTCACTATTGTAGATAAAAGGCTCAATATAATGATTCCCTATGTCACTTTTCTAATGAGTTCTGAGCATATAAGAAGATATATGTTTCGTTATTTGCCTTGACCACCATTTCTCAATGTCACTTCACTAACTTCACTTCAAATTATCCCCGAATGTATATGTCAAATTTCGATTCGCATTGAACAAAAATCTCAAACTCAAAAATCTTCGTCAAAATCATTGAACTTGATGTATCTTTAACATCAAAATCAGCAGAACAGAACTTTAATTTTGGTTAACCACACAGAAGCAATTGGACAATATAGTGAAACAAATATAGCATTTCAGATAATTCTTCGTTGCATATTATTACTCATTATAAAACACGATGTGATGAAACATTCTAATATATTTTGTTTTTGGTGCCTTTGAAATAAATTCTCAACTATATTATAATCTTTTTTGCATAAAAATAATATGCACTTGTCAAGTCACATAATAAATTGGCGAGATAACAATATGTAGTGATTTTCTTGGGGAAATTCAGATTTTGTTTTGTTTTTGTAGAAAAAAATAAATACAATAAAGCAAAATATACGTATTTCTTTAATTTAGTGTTATCTAAGATTTTTTACTATAAAAATATACACGAACAATTCGTGAAAATAAACTGCCTCAAATCAGCATATATAATGTGATTAGGACGACTTTATTATGTATGTATTTTGAAAAATGTTCTAATTCAATATTATATTTGATTAATATAGAAACTATATATTTAAAAAAATTCCCCATTGACTCTGAGCATTCTTTTATTAAAATTGAAATGGATTTCTTCTGTAGGATATCCTAGCGTATTATCTATCAAACATTTATTGAAATAATTAGGGAATAATCAAAACATTTTTCTATGGAGTTTGTTCTCGAAAGAGCCATGAAGGATATTTGAATGATCATATTATAATTCTTATAATCGGCAAATATTTCAGCTTTTGCAGCTGGAAGACTACTCGCTCGTTTGAATGCAGTTCGTGTAACAATGAAACTCGCAATAGGGTGGTAGGTTCTAATGGTGTAATTCGGATATTGTTCTCCAGACAGCTAACACACAGGATAATCTAAATATCTAAACTATAATTGGAACCATTCGCGGATTACAAAACGAGGAATTATTCAATAGTTATACAAGGCAGCAATAAATGTATATAGGGATACATAATCTTTGGATCTCGAAACAGTAATTGTTTAAGGCAGCCTTAGAGAGTAATTAAAGAAATAATATTACAGTGGTAATTATGAACAGTTTCTTTTAAATACTGAGAGCTGATAAGGACTTCAACTTCTCGAATCGCCACTCGCCATTTTCAAGAGCTCAAGTTGCAGGTTCGAGCGACAGTGTCTTCAAAAAAATTCTTCAATATACAACACTATCCATAAACAAAAACTTAAGGATGCTTGTTAGGGTCAAAAACCTAATGGTTTCTGAAAAAATTTTTAAGGTTATTAAGTTAAATCGCCAATCAAAAAGGTATGATACGAATTATCATTTTAAGCAAATATGTGTAAAAGCATATTTGGCAAATAATAATTGCTTACTATTTAACGAATAAAGTACAAATAAACTAATGAAGATTGTTAAATCAATTTTTTTTTAATTAAGGATCAACCAAACATTAGTCAAAAATTAAAGGGCAACGCCGCTTTGACTAATCGAGATAATCCTCACCACAATTTTTAGTTCAAAATAATGTAAAAAATCGTTTCAAAATAATGTAAATAATAAGAAATTAATAATTATAAATGATGCAGGTTAACATTATGTTAATATAATGTGTCTGTTATAAAAAAACGATTGCGGTTCTGTAAATTTTGCCGTCTCATAACTTTTTCTAACGTTATGTTGGAAACAATCGATAACAGTGTATCTTCTTTTCTAACTCCTCCATCCTTTGGATTTCAATATTTTCCTTGTAAAGTTGTTTTGATCATTTAGCTCGCTTAGGGTTTTTTTTGCTTTATTTTCTTTTCATTTTATATTAAAATCAATAAAAGAACAACTGTCGGTTTTCAGTGTTCATAACTTCGGCGTCATCTCTGTCCCTACCATAAAATGGTCAATTTCACCATCCCGACAACTATGCGATCTTACATTCTTAATAGCTTTTGGTTCCGGCTTTTCAATTAAAACACAGTTGGTCAGAATTATTATCATCCCATCCGGTAAATCTAGTTTCTTTGTAAATGTATACTTATATTCATTTAAATTTTTTTGCCAACATCGACTTAAAATACACTATTCTCATCTTATCATTCATGTTTACTGTACAATACTTGGATTGTATAAACGTAGCGGTGCATTTTAATATGTATATCACCCAATGCTAAAATAATTATCATTGGTATCATTTAGATTCTATAAGTTATCCTGTGAAATTCTCTATAAAATTCTTTGACTTGAAGTTGGCATGTCCAGTAATCTGTCGACTCAAAAGTTAAAATAAAGCAACGTTACTTGTTTCTCTTTCTGGGAAATACCAGGCTTGTAAACTCATTTCAATACGTAAGAGTGTAAAATATATTGACCACACCAGGAACAATCTCAAAGTGGTTTCAGGAAGGGACGCAGCATTCACGACGACATATTTATTATCAGCAAATTGCTGAAAAATCAATTGATGGAAATATTGAAACGTATCAGACCTTTATTGGTCTCGTAAAGGCTTTTGATAAAATACGGATGGAAAATCAGCTTGGAAAAAAAATATAGAGAATCGTCTAACGCAAGCAATAATGAGTCTATTTGAAAACCAAAAAAATTACAATAGAACGGATAACATGTAGCATGAAGAATTTACGGTAAATAAAGTTTTGAGGCAGGGAGGAGTACTAAGTTCAGTGCTCTTCAACCTAATTATGGACGAACATAAGGCAGAACAATTGAACTATCTGTTGGCCTCAGATATATGGAATCAGTACGCATTAGTGAGTGTGCATTCGCTAATGATCTCGAAATCTTTGTGGAAAATGAAACAGTACTCCAAGAAAACTGCAAATATGGAATAACATACTATAGTCAAAACGCCTAAAAATAAATGAGGAAAAAAACAAAAATAATGGTAACCGGTAAAGTAAATAATCAAACAAATGTTCAACACCAAGGAAAACATATCGAACAAGTGAACACCTTTAAATATCTCGGAGTGAACATTAATAACAATGTCACGAGACCTAAATAAATGCTAAGATCGCGAATGCAACAAAACTGTATCACAGTCTGAGAAATACATTCATCAGCAATAACGAAATTTCAATAAAAACCAAAATGATTGTCTTAAAAACCATCTTTCTTCCGGTTCTTATATTTGGCTTCGAAAGCTGCGTATTGAAATACAGTACGTACAGAAATGAAGTACCTGTATATACAGGGTGGCGAAAATAAGATACTTATTTTTGAAAAATCAAACTTTTTAGTTCTTTGTAGTTTTTAATTTTTTCTTTTTTATTTTACAGATAATAGTTAGATTCAAGTATGAAGGTACAGAAAGGGCTATTATTCAGTTCGAGTTATTTATGTGAATCTTCTTTCTTCCATTTGAAAGCGATTAAGAGCAAATACCGCAACCGACTTACAGATGAACATTTCGATAATTGTATTCAAATGGCTGTAACGAACTATACCACCAATATTAAAAAAATTGTTGGAGAGTCTGAGTGTTAAAATGTTATTTTGATCTATATTTGCTTTTATTTAAATTTTGAAGTAAAACGTTACTTTTTTGTTATTTACATGGGTCATGCGACTTTAATTTATGCCAAAATTGTAAATATTTTTCAGACATATGGGATTTGTATATTGTTGTTCAATTGTACATCAATATCGTACATCATATTGTACAACATATTGTACATCATATGTAATGTATAATATAATATAGTTATATTACACATTAATCTTGTACGTCGAAAATGTTTCCATTATTGGATTAAAGCGGTTTAGATAGCTCTCTCTCTATTTGAATATTATTAAAGAGCTCATTAGTAGTAACACATTGAAAAGGTTGGCAATTCCTGGTATATATGTATATATATATATATATATATATATATATATATATATATATATATATATATATATATATATATATATATATATATATATGCCCAGAAGGTAGCGTAACGGAACCGTGGAGGGAAATTTTACAGAAAGGCGCGCGAACGTGGCGAAGGCGATCGGTGGCACACGTGGAGAAAGGGTGAAAGATTTCTGTAATATTTCCCTCCACGGTTCCGTTACGCTACCTTGTGGGCATACCGGGTACTATACCCGAGGTTCCAGGCAGAATGTTACGAGCGGTCCTAACTGCTACGAACGAGTATTCGCCGTATGATGGCGTGAGTTGTGTGCGATCACAACCCGTCATTAAAATGGCCAGTTAATCTGGTCTGGCCCCGATCGTCTCTCCGAACTGCTTTCCTTGCATTCGCCTAGAGCTCGGCTGATGACGGCTGAAAGGCTAGAAACCGGTCCCGAGAGACACGTGACGTCGCATGGTTGGCAGTTCGGCGAAGGCGAGATATATATATATATATATATATATATATATATATATATATATATATATATATATATATATATATATATTTTCGATCAAATATCGATTTTTTGAACGAACAAATATAGGTTGAATGTATCATCCGTCGTATCGTTCTGATTTATCACTTTCTCTTTTCGAATGTAGAAATTAAATTACATGGTAGTGAATTATATATATATATATATATATATATATATATATATATATATATATATATATAAATATAGTTTAAATGAATTAATTTGTATTTAATAAATGAATATTTATGATAAAAATTAAGTTTTAAATATAATTCCGTAAAACAATACCAAAAAATATATGAAATTTATATTAATCCCATTTTTTTAATTAATGTTGAACATATATTAAAATAATGTGATAATAATTACGATTAAAATTATTCTTGTTACTATGTAACAAAACTATTAAATATATCTGCCAATGTTGGCATGTTGGTATAGGACAATAGGTGACGACGTGAAATTGATGTTTTCAGATTTGAAATTATTAATTATACGCTGACGAGTTACAAGCTGTCTATTCCTATTTCACTGTATTCAGACTGATTTAACTCAAACTAGTTTTTGATTGGCAGTTTCGACAAAGTTTGGTCTAGCTAAATATAAAGGGGTGTCCAATAAGAGTGTCAGAACTTTAAATTAGGCACAATGATGACTATAAGCGATAATCTGGTAATTTATATTTTATCTTGGAGAATAAATAATGGTATTATGTTTTGAAAATAATGTCGTTCAAATGTTCCCTTTGGCTTCGTTTGGTTGAATACATTCTGGAGGCCCAATTTTCCATTACCCTTTCACACATATCACGTGGTATATTTTCAATGGTGGATTGCATGTTTCCTTTAATCTTAGTGGCATTATCATTACGCGAAATAAAAAGTCCTGGAAACTTTTCTTGCAATAAATCGAATGTTTGGATGTCCTATCACTCCTTCAGTACAAAAACCGCATCACATAGTCTTTCTGAGGATGAAGAGGTCACTCCTGAATCTCTTGAGCATTTTCATTCGCCCAAATCCTGCAGTTATATTTGTTCACAAACACATTAGGCCAGAAGTGCGCTTTATCGAAAAAGACTATTTTTGGTCGTCGCTTTCCAACTTTCAATTTCCAGGTGCAGTTGAATCGTGTATCTTACCATGGTGAATTGACATAATGTACTGTACATAGCAGTCTATAATTGAGTCTTATTGGAAAACTTTTTACATGTAAAACTCTGTTATTTTATTTGAAATGTTATTTTCTTTTTGTTGTCAATTGATAACAATTTTGAATTGTCAAAATAATAATGCGTTTCGAGACAGACACACAATAACATCTCTTGTCTTGTTGGAGACTTTTTGATAAATGCATTTCAAAACTTGTTTGGTTTTAAAAAATAACAAATGGTTTAAAAAATAAATTAAATATATGCAATCACTTTTTCATATTTACAATTGACTTTTTTTACATCTTCTTTCGCGTTTTTCACCCAGGAACCCTCCTCAGCATCAGAAGAGCTACGAGAGTAGCTCGAGACGCCCCAGAACCCCTACAGCTGATAAAATCGTCACAAAAATCTGTAATCCTCAATAGACTGTGTTTACTATATTTTACACGAAAAAAGCTTTCCATTCATAGATGCGGCCTTCGTTCACAGTCGATCAAAGAGGCATTCGAACGAACACTTAAAAATTGTTTAGACTTATTTAAACGCGATTTTACTGAATTTCATCGACGTTTTATAACAGTAATCAAAAATGATTTACAATTACCCATCAGAGATAATGCAGTAGTCCAAATAGTATGTGGAAGAAGGTGCTATTTGGTGTGGTGCTCATAGACTACCTGGCAAAAGCTAGTACCATCACTGGGGGCTATTATGCTTCAGTACTGGGCCGATCGAAAGGTGCTACTTAGGAAAACGAAAGAGCTCTTTCACGAGTATGCGCCTGTACACACTTATCGGGTTGTTGCTGCAAAACACCTTAACTTATGCATCCACATACATCGTATTCACTGGAATTGGCTTCCAATGATTACTTTCTGTTCCCAAACCTGTAGAAATGGCTCACTGGGTGAAGATTCCCTTCGAATGATGAGAGGTCTAAACTGAGATAACCGCCTATTTTGCAGAGTTGAGCATGTCGTTCTTACAACGTCCTTAGTCTAAATGTATTGATTGCAATGTGACTACATAAAAAATTAGAAAAAAATTGTATTTTCTTTGTCAGGCCGAGAACTTTTCGAACGACCCTTGTAATAGATACATAAAAAAAATCATATTATTGTTGTTGTCCTTTTGGAGCAATATCAATTCACTACCATGTAATTTAATTTCTACATTCGAAAAGAGAAAGTGATAAATCAGAACGATACGACGGATGATACATTCAACCTATATTTGTTCGTTCAAAAAATCGATATTTGATCGAAAATTAATCTAGAATAGAAAATAACCCAGAAACCCAGAAAATAACCCAGAACAAAAAATCTCTGTTGAATCGCAGTAATAATACAATACTTATCAGTGTTTTACATAACAACTATTTTTAATTAAATAGAAGTTACATTGCAGTAGTGCTTTTTAATGCCTACATAACGAAAAAATGCAGTTGTTAAAGTAGGACGAGTTTTAATCAGTTAAAAGCTTGTACTATTTGCTGTGTCCAGCCCATTCCATCTGATATACACGGTTGATGTTAAAACAGGCCAATAATTTAATAAAGAAACGTTATTTCCAATCAATCGGTAGGGAAGCCTTTCAACGAAAAATGCTATTGTGTCCAAACAGGCAGCAAAAACATTTTTGTGAAACAAAAGATTGGTTAGATACTTGTATTCAAGGTCTTCTGGTGGCTATAAATAAAATTAGAAAAAAAATGTTGTTACTAAAGCACGCTATTGTGTGTCCCTTTGTTTATACGATAATGTATAAAGTATTTTTTTTCATTTTTTGATGTGCTCATGTACAAAATTAATTTCCTTTTTTATTAAATGCAATTGCTGTGCGTGAACTTCATTCTTTTAATTAAATATGACTAAATAGGGTCGAAAATTAAAATTTTGATGCGAAGTTCCACGTTAAAAAAATTGAATCAAATTAAATTTAACGTTAGTGTTTAGCAATGAAAATTTAAATTTCTTTTATATTCTAAAGCTTAAAAAATTAGGTAGTTTTCTTAGCGCACAATATTTTTGCAGAACTTTTTGTTTTACTGTTTACGATGCTAAAACAAAAACCTGTTCAAAACACGACTTGCAGATATTGAAGTTAGGAGTCGATCTAATTAGTAATAATTTGTAATCATTATTAAAATAAAAATGAAGTCCTAGTAAGAACTATATTATTGATATTGATATTTGATATTATTAAATTAAGAGAACTACTGCACTTTTTTCACAATGACACAATTTTTCAGATGTTCCCCGAATTTACTAATTCTACCGCAAAAAATAGATACGAAATTTTTACCCATACGAAAATTTTGTATTATTTTTAAGATCATGGCGACAATTTATGGGGCTTCGAAGGAGTTTCCTCGAAAAAAATCTAAACTTACTCAATTCACACGAAAGTTAGGATCTATAAAACACACGTACGGCCAGTAGTTACTTATGGCTGCGAGATATGAACCCTCACAAAGAAAACAGAAGAGATGCTTGCAGTGTTTGAAAGAAGAAGTACTCAGAAGAATTTTTGGTGCAGTGACAATGAAATTTGGAGGATCATGTATAACATTGAACTTAAGCAATTGTACAAAGATCCGGATATTGTAGACTCCGAAAACCGAGTACCAACAAAAATTATGGAGGGGCGAATATGGGGTAACAGAAAAAGAGGTAGAATAAAGACACGATGGCAGGATAATCTAAGAATAGATGTTGAAGAACTGCTGCACTTGGCAGTCAAATTGCTAGAGATCAGTCTGTTTGGAGGCGAAGGTTGAAGGAGGTCTTACTGACGGGGTGTAGCACCACAGAAAGAAGAAACCCACCATAAGATGCCAACATTAAGCTATGTTGCAGACTGAAGCAACATAATTTATTTATAAATAAGGGAAACCCACAAATAATTTTGCTACAGTAATTACAGGTGGGATTTATAACGACGTTGAATTAAAATGACAAAATGATTTTCACGAGCAAAAATAAACTTTCCAATGTAACTTTTATAAAATTCTGGTTTACAGAAAACAATTAAACTTTGAAGTAATCTATGTAACTGCCCTTGTTTAGATTAAGTCCTATTTCTTCATAAAACTTTTTATCATTTACAGCGACTTTCGTCTAATTAAAACCTGATAGAGGTGTATATTCGATTAGCCTTTGGATCTATAAAAAGCATATTATTAAAATTAAATTTATTACAAAAGCCTATTTAATATAAACATGCTTTGGAAGTATGTTTAAAAAGCTTCTTTATAAACATTATTCTATATAATGTTCAATAGATGATAAATAAGAGACAAATTGTAATGCATGTTAATTCTCGATCAGATTACATTTTTGGTAGTATTTTAAAATAGTAAATAGAACTCGAATGTTCCCTACCCCATACGATAAAATCGGTTCGAAAGCTAAACCAATAACAGTGCATTGGAATTCAATTTTGTATATATCTAATAAAATAGTTTCAAACAAGATCCAATTGACAGAAATCCGTAAATCATCAAAGTTTGTATTTGTTTTAGAAAAAAATATTGGGGAGATATATAGTACTATATTTGTAGATATTGTATTGGATTTCTTAGTAAGAATGGGACGTGCCTCAGAAAACAAAAATATTTTCGTAGAAATATGGTATTACGAGAAAATAGATAATAGTTTAGATGAATTATTTTTCATGAAATGTATTGCTTGAAGGAGTAAATGTTTCGTAGAAAATATACAGTGGATCCTAAAAATATTCGGACAAGTATATTGGTATGTGTGCTTATGAAAATAAAAAATATAAAATGTAATAAAAAATAATTTATTAGGAAAATTAATAAACAATTCTAGTACAACTATAATTTAAGTGTTAAATAATTCTAAATTTTTATGAAAAGTAAATACGTCATTAAAAAATATCAATTTATAAATTTCGAGTCACAAAAATGATTAGTATCAACAAAAAAATTAACTGTATAAAAAACTTAGCTTCTACTTAGTATTTGGTATGACCACCTTTGACCTTAATCACATTTCCTAAACGTTTTCGGATGGATACCACCAATTTTTTAATAATTTACGTCGATTTTATTCCATTCCTCCAATAACTTATTCTTTAAAGTTTCTTTATTAGTAATTTCATGTTTCCTTATATTAGTTTCCAAATAACGTCAAACGTTTTCAATGGGGTTAAGGTCAGGTGATTGAGGCGACGTTTTAATCACTTTTGCTCAGTATGTATAATAGCTATTATACTATATTTATTAGAGAAATGGTTTAGGGTTATTATCTTGGTAAAATTTAAATGAGTTTGTAATCTTCATTTTTGTTTTCTCCGCACTTACTCTCAGATTTTTAAAATATTTAAATAAATGTTTTTGCCCAAATTATACCGTCAATAAATATAACGTTACCAACCCCTTCTGATGATATACATCCCCAAACTATTAGCGATTCCCTACCGTGTTTAACAGCTGGACAAAGATTTTCTGTGACGCCCATCTGAGCCGAAAATTTTGAATTTTGACTCATCACAGAAAATAACGTCGTTCCAATAATTTTCAGGCTTCAAACTGTACTCCAGCAAAATCCAGTCAAGTTTAAATATTTTTCTTACTTAACCAAGGCTTTTTCTTTGCATTTGTTAGGTGCGTTATACACTTTGTATTGTTTAGGTGCGTACAAAACAATTACATACATAGGAAAATTTATCAAATTAGTTTCTAAACATTTATCCAAAAGAAACAATATAAATATTGCTTTCAAAACAAACAATAGTTTAGAACTCTTCATTAAAAACGATAAAAGTCAAATAAATAAACTTTATAAAATAGGAATTTATTTAATTGAGTGCGGGTCGTGTCGAAAAGTCTATGTTGGACAAACAGGGTGGTCTACTAGGCTCAATGAACATAAAATAAGTTAAAATAAACAACAAAATAATTCAAATTATATTAACCATTAACCAACCAATAGTTGTAATTATTTTACTTACTGTTAGTTTAATATAGTTCGTATTTGAAAAAGGCACTGTGTGTCGAAACAGTTGTTATACATACAAGGCGGTAATTTAAGATATTAATCTTTGTTTATTTATTTATGGAACTAATGTTAAAAAAACAATGTTAGAATGAATTCTAAGTTTAATACATTTAAAGAAATAAAATAATATAATTAGTTACATATTAAAAAAATATAATGAAAAATTATTCTTAAAATTTTTATGGAACTAGATCCAGCAAAATATAAAGATAAATATATGAGATATAAAATATATAAATATATATATATATATATATATATATATATATATATATATATATATATATATATATATATATATATATATATATATATATATATATATATAGCTTTCTATCTCCTCAATCATAAAAGAATTCTATGACGTGGACTAAGCTAATAAAATGAAAGGACAGGAAAAAATAACGTGAGTCTATTTGTCATTCGATTTATATCTATACGTAGGAACTGTAAGCTTTATTGTGCAATCTAAAACAATTCGAGGTGAAATGTTTTTGGAATAATGATGTTTTATAGGAAATGGGTGCTACATATCTTTCGCTGAAAATTTGACTTATGCATATTTTGCTCCAAATGTAATTGCATCGTTAAAGTGAAATAAAATTTTGTTCGTCCTTATTTTGTAATTTAGGTTCTTAGGATTTAATTAATCTCCCCAGGAATATTCGAAAAGTAGGTCAACAAAACTATGGGAAATTAATGTAAGCCAGTAAGTCCGTCCAGCTGTAAAAGGAACCAAAACTAATCAATATCAATGCACTAATAAATTTGTTAGTTTTAATAATATTGCTAAATACTTAAGAGCAGAAAATATGAAGTAAAATCAAATAGCATATATAAAAGAATGCCACCTGCACATTCTGCTGCAAAACGGTTTTCCAATAAGAGTGTTTGAAGAGTGGTAAACTTTAAAATGAGGCACAAGGATAACTACAAGTGATAATTCGGCCATTTTATCATGAAGAACAAATAATGGGATTATATTTTTAAAATAATGTCATTCAAATGTCCCCCCCAGTTTCATCTGGTGGAATGCATTCTAGAGACCCAATTTTCGATGACTCTTTCACACATATTTTGTGGTATATTTTCAGCGGTGGCCTGAATATTTCATTTAAGGCCATGAAATGTTCGAAGTTTATTTCTGCAATTATAAGACCTAATAAGACCGTAGAGAGGGTTTCGCAGTATTCTACGAACCTTTAATGGCAGTTTTATTGTTTTCTAGAGTTTAGTTTGTCTCTGTCGCGTTTACAGTACAGTCAAGTGTATAAATCGATTTTATATAAAATGGCAAGTTCTGGTCGTCGATTTTGCAAAAATCCAAATGGTTTTACAGAGTATTGTTGTTTTTTGTTTCTATGGAACAGTAAGGTAACAAAAAACATTACAGTAAGAAAGATTGGCCTCATAGAACTTCTCTTAAACCTGGTACTTCAAACATAAAATATCCTCCCCTTGTTAACCCGAAAACACGCTTCTCCCGTCTCTCCATATTAAGCTTGGACTAATGAAACATTTCGTCAAAGTCATGGAAGGTTATGGTTTCAAGTACCTAAAAGAAATATTTCCTCAATTAAGTGATGCAAAACTAAAAGAAGGCATCATTGTTGGACTTTAAATAAGGAAGCTTCTAGGTGATTTTCGTTTTGAAGAAATTAAATGAAAATGAATTGGCAGCTTGGAAGGGTTTTGTAAATATAGTAAAAAGATTTCTGGGTAACAAGAAAAATGAAAACTATAAAAACCTCATAGATGAACTTTTGAGAGCCTATGAAATACTAATGTCGCATGTCCTTAAAAATGCATTTTACATTCCCATTTGGATTTCGAAAAATTTGGATGCAGGAAGCGACGAACAAGGAGAGAGATTTCACCAGGACATCAGGACGATGGAACGAAGATACAAAGGGACAAAGATACATCAGGACAAGATACCAGGGTGCGGTGGAACCCATCTATGTCGAGCGACTACTGTTTGTTTTTAAAAAGACACATCTCAGGTACTATATTTTTTATTAACATAATCCTCAGTAATTTATTTGAATAGATTTAACACGTTTTACATTTTTATATTAAATAAATATTATATTGTAAAAATATGTCGACTCATTTTTTTTGCCCACCACCGACCTCATGTAACAAAAAAACTGTACATGTTACGGTAATTAGCTTATCAATTTCAGCTTTAGGACTACAAAATACTTCATGTACACCTATTTTCATCAGTGTTACCCCAAAAAAGTTTAAATTTGTTAACCTGTGTAATAAGCAGAAATTCAATAGTAATAGTAATAATCTTGTAATTTTTAACCTGCATGTGAATTAGATTTATAGAACACTAAAGCTGACTTAGAATGTTTAGCATTAAAATGTAAGCTTATATTTTGCAATAAAACAAGTTTTGGTTTTGTCACTTTTGAACTATAAGAGTAAAAACAGTTATAGCGAATATATTTATTGTAAATGCACTATACAATCATTAGAACCAAGTGCAAAATTTCACACAGGGAAAAATTCTACCAAAAAAAACTGATACAGCGAACCGTTGCTTTCAGTCAATTCGGTAGCAGCCAATCGTAATAAAAGACAAATCTAATGAACAAATATCAGCATCAACAAAATTTACATTACTAATTGGCAAAATAGTAATATTGAAATTAATTATTTTATGTATATCCAATTAGTTTTATTAACTGAGGCAACCAGGTTTATGAAACAATTTTAATTTAACTAATTGAAAATTTATCTGTTAAAGGAAAAATTGCCCACTGTAAAGTTTAGCCAAATGCTGTCGCTTTCCAAGTGAGCTCCATAAATCCTGATACCTCAAGGAAAATGCATTTTTCAATCATTATTAAAATTCGTTTAAAGTTTTTGAGCTCATTAACTTAAAGTTTTTCAGTGGAGTTCGTAATAAGAATGTTATTAGTGAATTTGAGTATTTTTAGATTCCTATAGTTTATAAACGTGATTAGAAATAATGGAGCGATATAGAAATTGTATGTTTTGCTTTACCATAGTTAATCTAACATTATATCTGATTGATATGTATAAAAAAAAATAGTATCACATACTCATAAATTACTGTGAGACTTATTAATTCAGACATGCTATATGTTCTTTATTTCATGTGTTCTATTCCTAATGATATAAAGATTGATTATTAAATTAGTTTTTCTAGTTAAAACTAAATATAGCCTTGAACAAATTTGTAAAGTATAGCTCTAAATGGCTATCTTGAACTATAATGCACGAGATAGGGATCTAGCTAAATAAGCTTCGAAATATTGATTTTCAACGGAAATGGAGTACAACATTCCCTTTCGAAATATATTTGTCGCGAATTTCAGTGTTAAAATATTTAACTTCTATGTTTTATGCTTTTTAAATAAATATTACATCTTATGTCTATAATTTTTGTGTAATAGGAATTGCGAGGCGAGAAATCACATTTTTTTTCTACTTTGTACTAGTTAATATACTTATCAAATATAATAATTAGTAATTTCGTTTCTAGGCACATTTAAAATAGGAATGTACTGAATAATTACTTGGAAAGAAAGAGGAAATGATGGACGAAATGTTAAATAACAATATAGAAATAATGGGGGTCGTAGAAACAAAGAATGAGGACAAGGGCATGTTGAGAATGCATGAGCGATATTGGATGTTCTGATGCGGAGTGGAGGAAAAACAAAGAGCATTGGAAGGAGAACCCTCCAAGCTCTATATAGGCTTATTCTTTTTGTATTTTTGTATAGGGGTTTAAAACCCTTTCGTTTTAGACTCCGGTCATTTTAGACCCCATTCATTTTAGAGCCCGGTGGTCTTGGGACACGGTAATTTTGGAACCCAATCCTTTTAAACTATAGTCATCTTAGTCCATAGTCATTCCGGTCTACAGACTTCTTGCACACCGGTCATTGTAGGCACCAGACTTCTTGTGATCTAAGCAACTGTTCAGTAATTGACCATCTTGGTAACTCGACAATCCAGAGACTAGATAGCTGAACAGCATCACAAAAAACAAGGCCAGATATTACTTTATTATTATTTTCATTAGTATTCATCACTGATTACTCTAATCACAGTTTCTCTATCATCGTTTAATAATGTTATATAGTTTAATTTAATTTAATTTATTTTAAGCTGATTTAAGATAATTTATTTTAATTTTCCTTGTACCCCAAATAAAACCCCTAATACTATGAGAATGTTTGTTTAAGATTGAACCTTTCACTTTATATGCCTAGTTAAGTACGATAGTAGGTATAAGTTTAGTTGGATAGTTGTATAAGTAGGACACCACAGTTAGATTCTTTATATATATTATAATAGCTATTACGATTACTGAGTTCTTTTTTTTGACTGCGACTCTTTTTAGTGAAAATAAACCTTTTCTCAGTTTTTAAGGTCTGTTTTTTATCTTTTATGATTTCAAATAACTGGGTGGCGCCTTATTGACGTGCCTGACCAATCCATCATTGACCTACGACCCAAATGCCTCTGGCGAACGGCTGCCGTCGCTGTAACTTTTAAGATAAAAAAAAGTTTACGTTACAATATTTTTTTAAGAACATATGGTTTATATTCATGGCAGAGTAGTTTAGTTTGAATTTTATTAGTGCATTTAATCGAGTTTATCTTATCAAATATATCATCAGTACAAGTTATCTAATTGATAAGGTTTATTTTATTTATGTGGTGGAAAGTGATAATTTATAGTCGACATGGACGTCTAGGTTTTTGAACACGCAACATCCCTCATGATGGGCGTTGTTTTTGATTTAATTAAATTTAATATAATTCGGTTTCAAGGATACGGCATTTTTTTAATTTCTGGATCTTTGTTGTTAACTTATTTATAGATACTATTCGTAGATTTAGATCGCATTGAATTTTTGACAGTTTTTTCTTCAAATTAATTGTTTTGAACAGCTTCATGGCTTCGGTAAGTAATAAAAATTCATACTCAAAGTTGCATCATTGCTCAAAAAATTGTGTCTTTTTAAAATTTCCCTATATATATATATATATATATATATATATATATATATATATATATATATATATATATATATATATAGATATATATATATATATATATATATATATATATATATATATATATATATATATATATATATATATATATATATATATAGTTTTATGTATATAAAGCATCTATGCAGCAGCTGGTGTGAAGATGACGAACTAAAGAGGGTTCCTTGTTCCAATTTCCTACATACAAAGTGTAGACTTTTGATCAGAAATTTTCAACAAAATTCAAGTTCCAATTTTAGTGAAATAATAAATAGGTTATTAATGAAATTTATGTTGTGGAAATCTGTCTAATAATATTGGTCTAAAAAGAGTGATAATCTGCCTAAGGATGAGTATAATCCTTTAAAGGAATCCAAGATAGGCTCTTCCTGGACGGCTAAAAGGCTAACACCAGGACATCCACACGTAAACAAATATTCAGATCGGCGACCCTTCTAATAATGATTGAATTGCCTCCGAAATGCCAAAGGTTCAGTTCGGGGTCACATACGCCGCATTTCGATTCGGACAAACAACTCTTCAAAAACAAGCACCCATCGGGAGATAACAAAATTATAAAATATTTTTTGACATTGATAAATATATTTAATTCTGTGAAGAAAAATTTACGGTATTTGAAACTGCTACAAAGTTAAACAATATTGATATGGGTCTATAGGTCTCGATTCGGTCTGTATTATCAGATATAAAAACAACTTTTTATTGTAAAATGTATATGCAAGGCAAAAGTTTAAAACTTTTGTTTATTACTGCAGGTGAACAGGCTTACTTAACGGTTACGGTCATGTAGACCTTAAGATGTTTCAGTATATCCCAAAATTGAATAATGTCTTAGGTGTCTAAGGCTGGTAATGCAAAAGTCTCTTACGCCCTTTTACATGTCACAAGAGTGGTCATCATGATAAATATTTCATGAGATATGCAGATTATTTTTACTTTTTACTCTGTTTAACAAGTTTTCTGAATATTTCAAGAATCTCGCATGTTCATATCAGATTTAAAGGCACTTTTCATATTTGGCTGCAGCATTTAACCATGGAAATGTATTGCTGCTTAGACGATATTTCCTTCTTTTATGGCGAAGCCTTGCTTTCCCTGTGATATTTTATCAGATCGAATATTCACTGAATGGAATGGAATTTTATAAATCCATTGGAATTGGAAATGTTCATTAATTTCAGCGCTGGTTTTATTTTTAATATGAATCATCTCATGATATATAAATCATTCTGTTGTCACTGCATATAATATTTTTCGATATCTTACATTTCAAATACTGTTTGCAGACCTAATACAAGTATACTTTCTATTCCTGGTTAAATATGAAGTTCATTAGTTGTAAAACCTTTTTTTTAGAGTGTATTGGAGCTTTTTTTTAGAATATTTAAAATATTTCGCTCAATTTCGATTTGGATTTCAATTCAATTTCGTTTGGACGACCAGCCCGGAGTGCAGCTTTTAAGCTGAAATTTGTCGTCTGGAACTTCGCAAACCACTACTGACAGATTCGTTTGAAGCGAACGCCTTTACCATTGACTTCGTAGTTTTCACAATGCATCTCTCCCTTTTTTTTCCTTAAATAAACAAAAACCTATAATTATATATAATATCAAAAAAGTTTTAATTTTACAATATCCTAAATAACCATGCTACTAATCGCAGTCACAAATCAAACAATAAACGTTGGTAATTTAGTAAAAAAAAGTTTCTGAGTCGTAATTTAACAAATTATGCCAGGAAACTTTGACACTTCATCTTAAAAAAAATGTATTACTATACCCTGGGCCAGTTATTTAAAAAATGGCCCATTTAGTAAAGATTTCAAAATTGTACCACAATTGGCACTTTTCTTTCTACAAAAAATAGTATTGCTTATTTTTTTGCAAAAATATCACATTTCAAAAAACTCATATCATGATAAAAATACTTTTATGTGTTCAAAAATGGACTTCACCGTGTAAGTGAGGTGGACAGATGTGATAGGGTCAGATAGATAATGACGCTGTTTGCTACCTCGTGACTACACTCCCAGAATCGATGTTTGCAGAACAATGTTGACGAGAAATCGTGAAAATCCGCAATTTCTAAACAAAATTTTATGTTAAAATTTAAAGTTAAAAATTTAAAAATTGTAAAAAAGTTACAGTTAACATGTGGACCGGAATTTTAAAGGGACAAATAATTTGCCCATTTGAGCTGCCTGAAACTTTCAATGGCGCTAACTACTTGGATTTTCTCCAAAACGATTTGCAGATTTTGTTAGAAGATGTACGTACTACTCAATATTTACAGAAAAATGTGGTTTCAATAAGATGGTTGCCCAGCGCATTATGCTGGTCCTGTATAGGGTTATTTGAACCGAGAGTATCCCGAAAGGTGGATTTGACGCCGTCGTTCAATAGTGGTCTCCTAGTTCTCCAGACCTAAACCCCCTTGATTTCTTTTACTGGGGCAGCATAAAAGAAAAAGTGTATTCAAAACCAATAAAAAATCTAGTCGAACTGCGTCACAGAATTAAAACAGCAGAAAAAATAAATGCAAGAAGATTCGCACGACTGGTGAAGAGTTCTTTTCTGAGGTGAGGGTTTCTGATTCGTGCCGAAGGCAAACAATTTGAGCATTTCCTTTAGTTTTAAAGAAAAATATTGTGATAAATAAAAGTATTACAATAATTCATTTCATTTCATTTTGATTAAGTTTTATCTTAATAAAATAATAGACCAATTATTAATTTGACTCACACACATTGCCTTTGGGATAAGTTTTTTTGAAATAACGTTATTTTGCAAAAAAAAGCTCAATTGTTGTATCATTTTGAAATCTTCACTAAATGAGCCATCTTTTGAAGTAACTTGCCTAGGGTAGTGTAATATATATATATATATATATATATATATATATATATATATATATATATATATATATATATATATATATATATATATATATATAGAGATGACATGTCAAAGTTAGCTGACAAAATTTTTTAAACCACCACTCAATGAAACTTTTTTTACCAAATTAACAACGTTCATTGTTTGATTTATTACTGGGATAATAGCATGGATCAATATTTAGGATCACGTTATAAAAAATAACACTAAAAAATTAGGAAATATGTGATCACAGTATCTAAAGATATAGCCTAGCCTCCTCACCGTATTCTCACTGAAAATTTGCATCTCTATGGTTACAAAGTCTAACTGATTCAACAACTTCATTAACTGCAAATGGCGAACGTTATTATGACATGATAACCCAGTTAATTGCCCCTCAATTGGTAGATATTGATCTTGA
This sequence comes from Cosmopolites sordidus, assembly GCA_031761425.1. Taxonomy (NCBI): domain Eukaryota; kingdom Metazoa; phylum Arthropoda; class Insecta; order Coleoptera; family Curculionidae; genus Cosmopolites; species Cosmopolites sordidus. The sequence goes on along the minus strand of JARFXV010001127.1, from coordinate 230,935 downwards.
AGGCATGTGGTTTCAGCAGGACGGTTCCACTTGCGATACCGCCTCTTGAAACATTGACGGTCTTGCATGACCACAGTGGGCCGCCACGATCTTGCGATTTAACACCAATGGACCATTTTTGTGGGGTTTTCTGAAGTCTCAGGTTTACGCCAACAAGCTCACGACCACCCAAGTACTAAAGACCAAAATAAAACGTTGTATCGACGAAATACACATATTTATGCAAAACCGTTAGTGAAAATTTCACCAGAAGAGTAAGGGTGTGCCACCAAAGCCGTAACGGCTATTTACTTGAGGTGTTCTTTCATACATAATTTCCAAATGTCTATGGTATAAATCGATAAATATTTCAATACTTTGCTACAGAAAACCATGTTTTAATTAAAATTCACATCTCGCGGTCTTATTATAACACCCTTTATATCTTAAATTAGTATATGAGAATCAGTTGTTTATTTTTCAATTTATATTTTAAGCATTGAAGAAAGGATTTTGGTTAGTGTCATTTTATACCTTTGTATTTACAAAGGTATAAAATGACACTAACAAAATAAAGTAAGTATACACCTAAATGGGTTTAACCCTGGTGTCAGGAAAAGTAAGACTATACGGAGCTCCAGTATACGAAACACGAACGATCTAGGTAAAAGACCTTTGTTTGAAATATTGATTATCCGTGGAAAAGAAGTGTGAATCGTTTTCTGCAATGGTTTCATTGAAGTAAATAAGTATACATTTTTTTATTGTTAATTTAATATAGTCAGAATAAACGTTAGAATAATGTTTAAACATTTTAGTATTCAATTAGTTAAAATGGTTTTTATTAATAATAACAGTCTAGTAGAAATTATAATATAGTTAGCAGACTACTACATTAAGCCACTCTGTTTTGCGAATAAATAACTACATATAATTACTGATATATAAAAAGTTTCCCAATAAGATTACCAGAACGTTATAACGTAATAGCGGCAACACTGTTTAAAATGTGAATGTCACTAGACAGATGTGTTCAGTAGATTGTGTCAATTCATTTCGTTTGCGTCGAACATTCGCGTATTGAACTCTAGAGAAGTTGGAAGGCGACCCCCACTTTAGAATTTTTTTCCGACGAAGCGTACTTCGAGCTTAATGGGTTTGTGAACAAACATAACTGGTGGATTTATGTCGATGAAAATTCTTCAGTGATTCAGGAGTTACCTGTTTATCCTCAGAAAGTCATTGTTTGGTGGTTTTTAGGCTGAAGGAGTAATAAGACCTTATTTATTTGACGACGATGATGGAAATCATGTTACTGTTAATGACGAATGCTGTAGGAATATGCTAACAGAATACATTTGGCCTGAACTGATAAATAATGAACAATTGGTGAACTGATGAACAATTCTTAGCCTTAAACGATATATTTAGGTCACCATTGAAAGTATACCACGCGATAGGGTGGCGCGTTTGTGGCCACTATACAGTTTATGGCCACTTTGAGATTTATAATGAAATATTAAGTATTTAGTTCTTATTATAGTATTAAATAGTATATTTGTAGGGTTTTTGATATGTTGGCAAACGCTGTGAACTATTTCCTCTACTCGTTAAAAGTCTAGTTTCAGAAATTATTGAAAACATATCTGGATACGTGTTGTATCTCGCCAATATGAATTATTTCTTGTAAGAATCTTAAGAACGACTCTGGTAAGTAAATCATTGATAAATATCAAAAATTATAATATTCTTTAAATATGTATGTTATATACTACTTAAATAACTTAATAGTTAATAAAAAAAATAAATTTACCGATAATACCATAAAACAACCCATTGCCACAACTGGCACAGCAAAAACATAAAGTGCTACTTTTGGTCTTACCGTGGCCACAAGTGGTGCATACGTTTTCCAGTTTTGGCCATAATACTTATTTATAATTAATGCTTAAATAGTCAATAAAGGATTTTTAATCAATAAAATAAGATTTTTTTTTATTATTTTATATTTTATGGGTTAAAATGCCATCGTGAATAAAAAAGAAGACCGTGGAAAAAAATTCCTAAATCAACAAACGCTACAATTAGTAAACCTAAATGGACATTTTTTGCTTATTCGGAATCTGATTTAAAGAAAGCCTTGGAGTTAATTAAAAATGAGACCGCTATCGCAGCGGCTAGTGAGCAAAACAAAATTTCAAGAACTACGTTACGTAATAAAATCCAAGGAAAACTACTAGAAACTTCAGGTCGAGTTGGTCCGGAATCTGTACTTGGTCGCAATATCGAATATAAGTTGGCGGAGTGATTATTAGAAACTAGTAGAATGGGTTTTCCAATAAATAAAGATTTTTTGATATACTCTATCAAGCAATTAGTGGACGCAGAAGGCTTAAGTAATCCCTTTAAAAGTAATGTTCCCGGTTTGAAGGTTTTCTTAGATGTCATCAACGTGTAGGACAAAAAAAGCTGAACATCTTTGCAAGGCTCGGGCAGTCGTCACTGAAAATGGTATACGTTCTTCATTTCTTCATGTAGCAGAAGACCTTGGTGAAAATATCAAGATCCTTGAAGATCCTCAACTGGTTTTTGACATGGATGAAACGACGATACATCTTTCACCAAAGTGTGGTCTTGTCTTGGCAGAAAGAGAAGAAGCTGTTTATGATGTAGCTGGTAATGAAAAAGAAAATGTTACTACACTGTTTACTGCGAACGCTACTGGGGAATTCGCACCACTACTGTCGATTTTCAAGTATCGACGTCTACCTAAAATTTCTGTTGACTCTGCTCCAAAAGATTGGGGAATAGAAAAATGGGTGAATAATGGGTGAATACAATTTAAACTACCTGACTGTTTTCTTAGATGGCCATGTTTCTCAAATGTTTATCCATCTGAATAAATTATGCAAAGAAAAAGAGATCATCCTGTGCTGTTTCCCTCCCCACTCGACGCATATTTTTCAACCACTGGACGTATCTTTTTTTTCCTCTGAAACAACGATGGAAGAATTTAATTCGTAATTGGCGCATACAAAACAATGGTGGTGACGTCCGAAAGCATAACGTTTCAGCTTTTTTAGTCAAAGCTTATTAATGAGAAAATTTTCGCAGATGTTATCAAGAATAGATTTAAAGCTTGCGGTTTATGTCTGTTTGATGCTAATGTAGTTGATTATAGTAAGTGCATTGAAATAAAAGATTCTCAAAACCATCAAATTATATCTAACGAACCTGTTTCACAAAAGTCGGCGCAAGTTTTATCTCATCGAGAATACGTTGAAAGCAAAATAGATGCTGATCTTTTACAACGTTTCAAAAATGCAAGAGCTACTGGTATTGGTTGGAAAACTGATGATAAATACGAGATATCGAGATAAATACGTATGATTTTTGCGTCGAGGCTGTAAAAGATGATTCAGAGGCGGAAAATAAATTGCAATCTTCATCTTGTCTTCCTCTAGCATCTGAAGATCCTTCTCCTTTAATTTCCAACGATAATAATGTTATTGAATTTTTGTTTCCTGAGTTTCTTACGTCTAACTTTAATAAACGTGAGTAGATTGAAAAAACATTGTTGAAGTATAATCTCCTAATATTGATCATTTTTCAGTTATCTATCCTTCGGTTGTTTAATTCATTTTTGAATTGTTTTAATTTGATTATAATTTTTGCCCTTTTTTAGTCGAAGAACAATTGGAATGTTCTCATATTCCTGATCAAAATTCCGATTGTGAATGATTGAACGAATCTCCTATCCTCGTAGATAATAATAAAGATCCAAACGCTGTTAGAACAGTTATTCCTTCCAGTGTTACAACTATCCAATCCCCTGTTATTATTGAAATAATGGAACCTGTAGTTACTAACGTTAGCACAGAAAATGTTTCTAATTTCCACACTATTGCGATTACGACGAAGCCGAGAGGACATTTGAACGACATTATTTAAAAAAAAATAATGCCATTGTTCGTTCTTCAGCATAAAATAAAACTTACCAGATTATCGCTTGTAATTATCATTGTCCCTCATTTTAAAGTTCTGACACTCTTACTGGACAATACTTTATTAAGTCAAATAATATAAAGATTTTTGTTTCTGGAATTCATATTAATTTTTGTGAGTCAATAACAGTCAAATGACTATAAAGTATTTTACTCGAAGCTAATGTTATTTCTTCGAAATATTTAGATATTAGGAAACTTCTACGAACATTCTATTCAAGGTGTTCGCCTAGTCAATTAAAAACATTCCTGAAACGAAATTATCTGAACTTTGCAGGCAACCACATGGAGAATGTTTGGGTGGAATTTTATTAGATTACACTGACAATTTGCAGTATGTTTTGGAATATGCTTTCGTTATCTTTGCCCAAGAATCTTAAACAAATATGTAATATCAAAATCTCAATCTAGTGCCTAGATCTACTCTAATATTATTGAGTTGGTAATTATTGCTATAAATACCGATTTCCAATTAACATTCTTATAAAGTCATAATAACAATTTTGTGTTGAATAATTATTTATTTACTGGTTATATTAGAAGAAAATGCTCATTGTTACCTAAAATGAATAGTATAGTTAATTCACTTTTATATTTTGTACATTTTGTATATTGTTTCGGTTTTTTTAACTTTTTCTCAGGTCATTTCGGCCCATAGCTTAATAGTATTTTCAAATGTTTTCTATCCTTGTCTTACTTTAACCACTTTTTTATCTGCTTTTTCCTTTAGATTCCATCCAAGGAACTTGCCTCTTATAAACGTTTCGCCTTTTTTACATCGCTTATTATTGGTTCACCAAAAAGTTCATATATTTCTTAAATTGTTCGTTTCTCTCATCATTTTGCGCTTGTCTTTACACCATATATTCTGCGTAAGATCTTTTCCCATACTTCGGTGATGTTTTGTACTTTCTGTATCGCTTCTATATAGTAACGTTAGTCTGGGAACCGTTTTATATAATTTAATGTTCATTTTCCCGTTCATCTCTTTTAATTTGAGTATTTTATGTAATCTAGCAGCACACCTATTGCTTGTTGCTATTCTCAGGTATACCTCTTTTTCTTTTTCGCTTCTGTCATTTATTAGGGCTCCTAGGTGCATGTACTTTTCTACTTCACTGAATTCTAGTATTTCCCTAGTCCTTTTTATGTTGAGGTTCTAATAAATAAGAGACTAATTTTATCATTTTCTTTGCAATTCGTTCCCAGCTGCATATAAACACTTTTGCTTTTATTCATCTTCAACTTTCTTTGTTTTGGCTGAATAAAATATATATATAAAAAGGTATGATGACCATAAGAAGACTAGAAACCAGTTTGGAGATTTTAAGCTTAGAAACGGGTCTTTCCGTATCAAATGGAGAACCTTCGAAAACAATCTTACCCAAAGAAAATGATGTCACATACTTTCGTCTGTTCTGTGATTCATGTGCTACCCGAAGTTTTTGAACTGATGATGTGAGTGTCCATGTTTCCGTATGTCAAAATAGGCAGCACGCACTGATCAAAAACTGTTGTCTTCAGACAAAGTGGGAGTTTATTCTTAAACACTATGTTGAGCCTGCCAAATGTCTGCCAGCCACACTTAACACGCCGTTCCACTTCTAGGGCAGTATCACCCTGCATTGAAATCCTTTGCCCGAAATATATGTAATAGTCCGCAACATCTACGCGTCCTAATATATATATATATATATATATATATATATATATATATATATATATATATATATATATATATATATATATATATATGTGGAATATGCATTCATACCCGGTATGATTTACGTACAGTCTCTACCATCCGTGAAAATACTCAGCACAACATATATATGTCCATAGTTTTTAATAATCCATCTCTATATAGGAAAGGAAAATTAATGTATAAGTATTCACCTAAAAAAAGTTAATAACCGAAGAAAAAATCTGAAGCCAGCGCCATCGCAATGACGATCACACTGATTATGAACGGCTCTGAACAGAAGTGTGATAAAGTTTGCTCATTTTGCATGATAAAAATTTCTGGAATTGCATGTCTTCAACATTTTTGCCCTTTTTTTTACGATGTAAAATTCAATAAGTCATTTTACGAATCTTTGTACCGGAAAACGACCATATATTCCTATGTTGGTGTTTTTACGATAACCGTTATCGAACAAAATGAACATAAAAATGTCAGCGAAAACCACTAAATCTGAACATAAATCTTTTCTATTTCATTTGTTGGGCATTTATAAAAATCTATAAATATTTATAAACATTTACAAAATGTGTCCACTGGAAATATCTAAACTGAGATAAATAAGTTAAAACAAGAATATATCTACGTTATAGCTGTTTCTTAAAATATGAACTTTTCCACAGCAATTGCCATTTAGCTTTCAGAGAATATAAAACAATAGCAAGTTATAGAAAAATGGTAGTTTTTCTAATAGATCCTTGATGTATTACTAAAATATATTTTTACGAAAATATAGTGCATTTGCAGATTATTGAAAAGGTTCAGTGGTTTTTAGGATTAGAGGCACATCACCAACTAAGGCTATTTAGCGATAGAACCTACAAGTTAACGTGGGTTGCGAACCACGGTCATCAGCTACCGAGAACTCCTGTCAACATTCCCCTTAAGCTATCAACCCTTGATTTTTGTACTTAACCATAAATCTCCTGAAAAGCCTACCGACTTGCAAGTGACCAAAGAAGGATATCTCTCAAAAGGCACCCGACCTCACCCAGCCTCGAGTTGGCGTGACAGAGTCGGGATTACTTGTCAGATTTTACACTTTTGTCTGGAAACAGTTACAACTATTCAAACAAAGTCACAAACATCCATGCCGAGTACGGGAATCGAACTCGCTATCACGCCAACTACCGTGCCGTCAGGCCACCGCCTTAGACAAAGCGGCCGGTTGGATTATTTGATGTAGATATAGACTAAGCATTTCGCAGCGGAATCAGGCTAATATTAAACTTCTGAAGAGAAAAGTATAATCCTTTACTCATAAATAAAGGAAAAAGCAAATATTTTTGTTACACACTAGTACATTGCAACCTTGTTGTGCAGCCAGTTGCGATTTGAAAGCCATGTGAAATATAGAACCCTAAAATTGAAACTTATGGTAGGAGCACTACTTATTTAGAAGAACCAATAATACGAAATGAAAAAGGACGAGAAGAAAATGTAATAAAGTTGTTGAAATCACTTCAAAAATAAATATATAAAACATTTTCTTTCATTGTACTGGTCTTACAATCTACTGATTTTTTTTAACTATTTTGAGTTTGACTCTTGAATCGAAGCGGACAATACTTGAAAATGCCAAGTGATATTTTGGCGAAACGTCGAGACCCTTCACAGAACGAATGTATTAATAACTGGAATGATTTACGAACTTAATTTATCATTTATTATCGTGAAAATATTCGATATTAACGAGGCTAACGCTGTAAAACATTTTATTTTGATTTCATACATATTTACTTTTGATCACCTTCAATATACACCCCTCCTCTATTCCTACAATGCTCCATGCGAATCTTCCATTAATCGAAACAGTGTTGGAAGTCTTCTTCTGTCAGCTCCTTCAAAACGCGTGCCGATTTCTCTTTCACAGCTTCAAAGAACTCAAATCTTGTTCCTTTTAATGCAATTTCCACCTTAGGTAACAGTTCGAAGTCGCACGGTGTAAGATCTGGTGAATAAGGCGGCTGGTCTAACACTGGGATTCTGTGCTTGGCTAGAAACCTCTTGACAGACAAACCGGAATGAGCCGGCTCATTGTCTTGGTGGAGAACTCATGACTTGTCTCTCCACAATTCGGGTCGTTTTTTCCTTATTCTTTCACGGAGTTCAGCAAGAACATGAAGGTAGTAATGTTGATTAATAGTTTGACCATCAAGAACCCAGTGCAGATACACAATCCCATGAATGTCGAAAAAAAAAAACAATCATTGCTTTGAATTCTGATTTGTTCGTTCGAGCTTTTTTGGTTTGGCTCTGTGAATTTGGGCTCTTCCACTGCATGGATTGGCGTTTTGTTTCAGGATCATAAGTAAAAAACCACGATTCGTCACAGACATTTTTGCGAGCTTCTTGTTGTTCAAACGTGCAAATTTTAGCCATTTTGGTATACACTTTTTGCAGTATGCACATCAGTATTTATTATATATATATATATATATATATATATATATATATATATATATATATATATATATATATATATATATATATATATATAATACTGATGCATATGCACATACACACACATTTCGTTTGCAATATTTGTTTTTAATGTAACATTTTTATTCCATCAATTATCTGTTTACTTTAGGTTAAAATTAAGGAACATAGCAATAAATTACATTAGAAATTCACTTACACAACAATATGGTAAATGAAGGCTACTCCCCGTGGCCTTTCCAAGAAATTGTAGATACGACTCTGAAGTCTTCTGTAGCGAGCATCACGGCGTGTAGCACGATAATTTATTGGTTTTCCGAGAAGAGACATTCTAGGCTGGAGAAGTCTTGCCCCCTGAACTTTTTGATTTTTTTCGTCGACCACGGTCCTGTAACTAAAAGAAAGAATCTCATTAGCTTGGTTAATCAAACTAAAAGCTTGTATATATTAATCGCAAAAATCATTTTCGAAAGAGCTACATTCAGAAATAAACTCCAGGTGTTTAAGAAAACTGGTTATATGATATTTCTATAAATTAATTCTTAGCATTAAAATATTTCTGCTGTATAATTACTAAAAAAAGAATAATTACATATATAAAACCTCAATAATATTTTACCCAATCCATGATTTTTATCAAATCCATACCAGAATAATGCATATGATGAATGCAAAAGGCTTATTAATGACTAAAAAAGTAAGCAAAATTTTGGGATGGAATTGAATGTCTAATAACAAGAAATTTTTGGGTAGATTGTGAAAATATAAAAGGAAAAACGAAGAAGCAATTAAAAGGCATGAAAAATATAGAAAATATAGTAATAATTCAGAAGAACGAAATATTAGATATTTCGAGAGTGACTCTTACTACTTTTATGGTTCTATCTACTACTGTCTCCGTTTATATCTGTTCTAATATTTCGTTTTTTTCTACAATTGTGTTCTTAGCCGTATTGTATATTCCTCCAACTTTTTCAATTATCTCTTTTATTTCGCTTTCTATATTCCCACTGTCATAAATTATTTTAACCAGTCAATATAAGTTATATTTGTATATTTGTCAATGTAAATCTTCGATAGTTTGTACAGTTTTTAGTGTTTCGTTTTTGTATAGTGGCAATATTATGTGCAATATTCTAGTCCCTATGTACTACATTCATCTACATTATCATTTCAAGAAATTACTCTTTTATCTTCCATGCATTTTAGCATGTCTGCCGTTATTAGATATTTATTAGATCGTTATTAATAATGTAAGTAACTTCCTTGACGATGGATTGACAGGATATTATTTTCTCCAATATATTCTAATTGTATGTCTTCTTTTTATTTCCATTTCTTTCCATCTTTGCTTTCTGAAAGTCCTTTAAAATATTCCTTCTATCTTTGCATTACATATTTTTCTTGTTGGTACGCTTCCATTTTTATCTTTTATGTTTTTTAGCTTTAGTGGTTTCTTCTGCCATAGCTTTGATATTTATAGCAAAAATAGCAAATTTTGGATGAAATCAAAAATGTTAATAAGCGAGCGAAAATAATGAAATTCTTTAAATTTTCTCGTATAAAATACATTATATAAGGAATAATATATAGGTTTTAATTTATCAGGTTTCAAAACCTTCTTTTACTTAATTTAACATATCCTAAGGTGTATGGTGGGAATCTGCTTTCATATAATGCGAACCTAACACTTTCGTCTTGAAATTCTGTGCTTGGCTTAGAATTTTATGAATGAGCACATTTCATATTTACACTATCTTCTAATAACACGGGAATAGCGGATGAAAAATAGCAACAGATTGACAGAATATGTGTTGTATAATTTCTTTCATATTTTTCGGGTTATATTAAACCTACTTCTTACTAGAAACTACAAAAAAATATATTTAGATAGCTTTTCCATACCAGACAGAAAAAATCTACTATCTTTCTGGTGTAAAAAGTTCGACACTCATAATTTTCCCATTAAAAAAACTTGTAGAAACAAAAACAAATAGTAATTTGATGGTGGAACATCGGGAAAGTATGGAAGTAAAGGAGGATTGCATAGCCTAGTTCCAAGAGTTTTTGTTTTGTCTTAAGAGCACTATGTGACCAAGCATTGTGGTGTTGAATGACAACTGCTTTTAGACTATATAGTGGAGGTTGTCTTTCCTTGATTTTTAAATTCAGTCACGACAATTGCGCACAATACAAGTCAGCAGGGATGTTTCGTCCACGTGGCAGCAACCCACATGGAGAGATCATTGTCGATCTTACCAAATACACAACATTTCTTTTGACTGTGGATTGGTGGATTTTGGGCTTACCCATAGTTGGGTCATTTTCATTGCCTAAAACATCACATCAACACTTTGCTCTAATTCTGCACACACTGATTTTAATAGTATTAATAGTTTCCTGAAAAATACTCAGAAGAAAGGTAGATAAGAAGAAAAGGTAAAGCTGCATCGAGTTTTTTGCCTCTAAAGGCTCATCGTGGTACAGAAGAGGAATAGAGTTAGTAGCTCAAACATTGGTTGAGCAATGACTTCAAGGTATACATTTTTCAAAAAGAGAATATTTAAGTATCTCAAAAACGCGAATACTTTAGTTACACCCTAAAACAAGGTATCAATTATTCCTTTTATAAATCCATGTTTTCATTTGGTTACACAAACAATGTACAAACACTATAACAGATAACATGAGTTGTTTGGTTTCAAATTCTGTTAAATCCATTTTTTATAATTTTGAGATAACCCTGTTTTGGAAAAACAGTTTTGGAATGATTTTGGCGTTATTTAATTAAAACTAAATTGTTTATTGCTATATATATATCTACTATCTATACTACTATCACGTTTCAAAAATTCAACAACCATGTCTTTTGAAATAAATATAAAATCACAATTTGGATTTAAAACTGATGTTTGGTGGCGCTTGCTTGTGGATTAAGTACAATTTGAAACCAAACAAAATGGATTTGTCGGGATATGAAGATGAAAGTAACAGAAGTGAGTCAAATTTCATTGAATAAAAAAAGGAAACTCAAAAAATGACATTTTTTTTTCTTAGAAATATCACATAAAAATGTCTTAAACTCTCAAATCGGGTATATCTTCGGTTTATTCGCAAAAACAGGGATCTTCGTCTTCACTAGTTTCTTCGGAATCACTGGGAACATTATTATCGTGAAATTTTTCTCCACTTTTTTGCATAGTGCTTACTTAATAGGTTGTTTACGTCTCTCATCTTCAGATCTTTTGGTTTCACTCTGGTAGGAATTCCTTTTAGCTGGATATTCAAAGCAGTTTAGTTTTTCTTAAAGTCTCCTTTGAATACTCCTGTGTCTGAACCCCAATACGCTATATAAGTCATTTTAGCCCAAAAATGGATTGATTTTTATATTTGCAAAATAGCAAATATAAAAATTTGCACAAAATAAATAACAAATTTGCAACTGGAATATAGCAATCAACAATATTAAAGAAATTTTATTAAATATGTCTTTAACGATAGTTTGAAATATTTGAAATAATTTTTTTTAATAACTTTAATCATAGACTTTCATCATATCTGAAGAGGACAGAAAAGAATATCTAAACGAAATATAGTGGAATAGCATAAAACTTTTTGCCTTATTTACTGTTATTGTGAATATCCATCAAGTAACGGTCTATACAGTATTTTTTCATTAACTTTGGCTTTTAGAAAAAGCCTCACTTTCAGATAATCCAATTTGTCACCAGACTTGAGTTTCGAGTGAATATTTTTGTTGTTTCATCAAAATTTATAACATAACAACTCCCAAAAGAAAGACAAGCCTTTGTCAATAAATATAATTTTTTCGATGGGCACGTTATAGTTTTTTGCTTCTTTTTATTCAACTTTGTTAAAAATCAGTTGGTTTCCTTAAATTTCACCAGCAATAATGCAATAAATGAATTCCTGCAGATTATGTGGAACTAAAAGGAACATGCGTAGATATATTTTCAAAAAGAAGGTAATTTACTTTTAAACTTTGAAACCTTCTTTCGGCAAGTCCTTTGATCTCGTGATTTTCTACCCCGTGCTCTATTGTTTGAACCTCTATTCATGCAAGCATTCATGCCCTAATGAACGAATAGATTCAAACTTTTTCCTTGTGTGCATTCACTTTCTTTTTACATAAGTCAGGTATTTTTATTATAGTTTTTACAAAGACACGTTTCAGCTGATAATCATTTAATACGACATTGGAAATTTGTGACGATTTTATTAGTCTTAGCGGCTTTGGGCATCATAAACGTTCATCTTCAGTGGATGTACGACTACGTTAAATTCAGCAACTCACTTTATTACCATCGAAAAGAAAGAGGAATACTTATTTAAAGTCCATGCGAACTATATATGGAAGCATACGAACTACTTCAATGGATGCCCGTTTTGAGCAACATTGCACCGCCTCAAATCAGACGCCTAGCTGCCCTAAAGACACAGTTTGATAAATGTAATGCCAATCCCATTCTTCCTTTTCACATCTATGCTGCTCCTCTCAAACAACAACAGAGATTGAAGTCCAGACACCCGCCCTCGGCAACCGCCAACCAGTTGATAGGCTTCCACTGCAATAAACACTGAGCATCACAATAGAGAGAACAAGACAGCACAAACTCCCATCTGGTACAACACCCAACAACCAAACCACCAGGGTTCGTAACAGGATCCGAACAGGCCATCGAATCTGCAACCAGAAACTGGCCTAATAGGGAGCCAAGGAGAGCCCGAGATATAAACGATTGCTCACCTTGCCTTGGAATGCCCCACCGTATGCTTCAGTGACCCCCCTGCAAGATATCCATGACCTCAACGATGAAGCACTGGCATGGCTATACAACTGCGAACTGCGCCTGTGATATAAACCTTTAATATTATACTACTATATTAATATTTGTTTTGATTTCCTTGTAATATTAATTATTAGTGCTAGTAATACCCAACATTTATTGTAAAACTTAATATATATATTGTATATATATATATATATATATATATATATATATATATATATATATATATATATATATATATATATATATATATATATATATTTATCTCGTAATACATGATGCGTATAGCTTTCTCTTCCGCTATTTTCCTTCTAAAAAACTTTATTTGTTTATTGGCTACTATATCATAATTTGATTGATTGGTATAAAAATTTGTGATTTTATTCACCATAAATAGAAAATGATTTTTAAAATAAATTGAAATTTAAATTGGATTCCAGTGTTAACAACCTAAACAAATATTATATAACGCAGTATATGTATATATACATACATATATATATATATATATATATATATATATATATATATATATATATATATATATATATATATGATGATTTCCTCTCAAGATTTGTATTAAAAAAATATTCAATAGATAGTGTATTCAGTAGTGAGACACCGCTCATTTCCCAAATTTTCAAATTGAGTCAATAAACTATTTTCTCATGTCAATTTGATGTTGTTGACCTATTAGAAATGGTCTCGCTTTGTTCTACAATTATCCATATCCTGGATGTTATATTGTCGTTGTTATGTAAATTAACTAAGGTCGAATCAAGCCTTCTTTTGTTCTGCACCTTGATAGTGCAGCATTTCCTATTTCTGCCTAGATACGCCCTCAACTCCCTGACGTTTTAAAAGGTGACATAGTATTACTTCCATTCGGTTTTTAACCTTTAATATTTATAGCCTAAAGTTTATTTCTGTGCTTTCAGTTAAGGGTGTTTTCTTATACATCATGTGTATCAATAAATAAGAAGACCACTTCGAAAAAAATTAATTATTAAATTTCCTTAGAAAACAAATAAATTAATCATTAAACAAATCACCAATGCAAAAGGCTACGCTTTTCAGTAGCCAGTAATTGTTAATCTATTTTAGCAGTTTGTTGAATATTATATCATAAAATTAAATAATAAATATAATTAATGAATAATTTATGAAGAATTAATAATTTATGAAGAATTATTTTAATATTATATCATAAAGCCTGGGACGCTCGGCCATAGATCATGTTCACTACATTTTGCACGATGTTTTAGGTTTTCAGGCTTTCCATTTGATGAGGCCACGTTTGTTAATAGTCGACCAGAGATTCATTTATATGTTCACTTCAAAAGATTGTTTAGACGTATTTAAATGTGATTCTACTGAATTTATTGGACGTTTTATAACAGTCGATGAAACATGGATTCATAATTACAGATCAGAGATGAAGCAGCAGACATAGGAAACGAAAACGGTTCCATATGCAGAAAAAGTTATGGCTATGGTTGTCTGGGATTCTCGTAGTGTGGTAGTCATAGACTATCTGGAAGAAGGTAGTACTATCACCAGGGAGCATTACGCGTCACTACTGAACTAAATGGAGGGTGTTATTCAGGCTGAACGTTCACAACTGACTAAAAAGAAAGTACCCTTTCATCACAATAATACGCCTGCGCACACGCCTAGGGTTGTTGTTGCAAAACTCCATGACATATGCTTCGAAAAACGTATTCGCCTGATGTGGTTCCCAGTGAATACCAAACCAAACCTGAAGAAATAACTTTCTCAATATAAATTTGCAAGAGAAGATGCAAGTTTATAATTTCTTTTAGGAACATCATAGAATATTAATTTAATTTATTTGGATTTCAGTCATATAGATAGTATACCGGGTTTATCCAATAAGAATCGAGACTGAGATAATAAAAAAAAACATTTATTGAAGAAATATGTAAAGTTACTTAATAATTTTAAAAATACGACCCTTCAGGGGTTTTTCCAGTCTTCATACGTCCCGTGGAAGTCCCTAACTGCAAGGCACTCAAGCACTCTGTCGAAACCTTTTAGACTGCCTCAATCGTCCCGCAATACAACTCCTGTGCCATCAAACGAACACTTAACCGACGATCAAAATTCAGAAATTCTCGCATTTTGTCGAGATCGGACGTCCAGAGCGTTGTTCGTCTTCAACGTTTTCCCGGCCTCCTTTGAATATTTTATGCCACTCAAAACACGTATTCTGAACATGGCTTCGTCCTCACAGATCATGTGAAAAGTCTTATTATATTGAAAGTCAATATCACACAAAATTTGATGGCACATCGCTGCTCGATATTTTCTGGCATCTTGACTCTTAACACGAACTTAAAACACACGTTCACTTTTTGCACGATCTACGCACTCCAAAGTTTCGGCGAAAATGGAGCCAGGGACAACAGCCACCTCCGATATCACTTATAAAAACCACTGGACTAACGCTGTATATATATATATATATATATATATTCCAACCTACCTTACCTTAGTGCCTGTTTAATAGGATTTGCGAATTACTTAATTTATTGCCGAATTTATACATAACAGTTTAAACCCAAACAGACGAACCTATTACGTTCGATAATACATACTATACAATACCAGTCTTCCATCTCGAAGGAAATGTGAAAGAATCTTCTAATTTTAAGAGTTGAGTGTATCTGTATATATTTGGGGACTTGGTAGTAGTATACTACGAAGTATGTATAGGCACTAACATGTAGAGTTTAGATTATTTCCTATAATTAGAAAACCATGCGTAAAATAACTGAAGAAACAACTCAAGAAATAAAAAATAAAAATGTTATTTCTTTGTCATCCATACTACTTTTTATGTCAAACCTAAAACTTAATAGCCCTTTTTTATTTGCATAGTATAAATTCATGTTGAATCTGCAAAACTGTAGAATTTTTAGAATTTTTCAACTTTTTCCTTTTCCTTTGATATTGCCACTGTAAAGTACGATTATACCAATTACCTTTTACATTTTATTGATTTCAATATCTTCTAATTTTTCACTAATATATTTTTCCTCCCAGCTCAATCAAGCCTGATAAGGGAATGAAATTTTCGTGTTTTTCTTAATGATTTTTTGTAACTCTCATTCGATCAGTGCTAATCTTAACAGCTTCATTATGTAAAGAACTCTAACCTAGACTCTTAAGGTCGAAAAGCGGGACTAACATACAAAATTACGCGAGATACTAGTAGTTTGCTTTCTATTTAATATATAATATTAAATCTATTTAATATGACTATATAATAGTCAAGTATTTAATAAAAAAACTTACTTCAGTACCAATGCCTAATAAATAAACCAACAGTTAGTCTATTTCAACTTCTAGACATTAAACATTAAAAAAAATAATTTTACAATGTATATTAAATAACATTTTCTTTGACAGCGATGAATTTTGTTTATTACAAAAAAAAGTAAAAGACATACTAATTGTAGATGTATCGATTATATAATTAAGGCCTCTAAAAGGACTATAATTTTACAAACATTCTTTTCACAATGGCATACGATTCTATTTAATATATTTAGGGTATTTATAGACAATTCCGTATTTTGTAAAGGAAACAAAGACCAGTTTTAATTTAACTCCTCCTAAGTTGAAGGTTTGATTTATTATTACATTTATAAATAGATATCAAATGGAAAATACATCTTTTATTCGAAGCCTATTTTTAATTGAGGCTAATAATTAATTGTTAATGAAAACCTCAGCTTAGAGATTAAGAAACAATTACTGTAGTTTTCCTCATTCGTCTTGTAGGAAAGAACTGTTTAAAAATTTTTTTTGGTGCCCTTAATTTAGGACTTTAGAACTCATTTTAGCTATGTTTGGGGCGCTAAATCTAAATATGATCAGTTTTTCTCTATCTGCTCTATTTTTTAGATACATCCACATCTATCAATATTTTTTTTTCATTCAATACATTCAAGTATGGTATACACCCACTAAATGCACACCAAATATCCTTGCTTCTTGTGCCTCTGGGAAAGTAGAGACAAATTACATGACTGGATAAGAAAAGGGTGGCCTAAGAGAGAAAAAATTGACGTTGGGGAAAAGAAAATAATTAACGACCCCTTAGTTGGAGGAGAGAAAATCGTCTTTCCATCCACTGCATATCCATCTGGGCCTAATGAAGCAGTTTGTATAAGATCTTGATAAGAATGGATCATGCTTTGAATATATATATAGGAAAAAATGCATCAGTTGAGTACGGGAAAAATTAAAGCCGAATCATTTGCCAGCCCATAAATAAGACAACTCATTAAGAAATCTGCCTTCGTAAATTCGATGAATGAGGCTGAACGAAAAGCCTAGACTGCATTTGTTGCAGTTGTCGTAAATTTTCTGTAGTAGTCACAGTAAATACGCATCAGATGTTGGCGCACCTCCCCTTTAAATTGCCAGATCGAATGATACGCCACCAGCTTCATTACTCTATTTACAACAGACCTGGTATGTTTCATTTGTACCAATTATTTTCAGTACAATTAAAATCTTCAGATAGACGTTTCACGATGATTCTACTACAAAAATATAGTCAGTTAGTTTTAGTGACGTAAACAATGAAGTTTTTCCTAGATTCCTTACATTAACTCCAAGTGTTACATATTTATGTTCTACGCCATGTTAGCGCCTGATTTATTATTTGTGTATCGATTTTAAATATATATCAGGTATTTTGACTGAAGTGTATTTTAATAGATGTTATGTTCTAAAATTAATAGTTCGACTGTTGGGAAATCAATGCCAACATAAAACATATTTTTCAAATAAGTGCAAGTACTATTTTAAATAAAAAAAAATGTACTGCGTGTGAGTTTATTTATCTGTGGGACAGTAGCGACTCGTGAGTTTTCAAAGAGGGACGGCGTAGAAGAAAATAGTGTTGCTAAAGATTTTTTTTTGCTTTCCCCTTCCTCCTTTTTAGTTTTCGTGCTATTGAAACCCTGAACAGGAGGTGAACCAGGAAAATGAGTTAAAGGAAAGAAACTGAACAGAAATAAAATATGGTGTTTTGCTTTGAAAAATTGTTTACGGTGATAAATGCTAGAGCGGCGGCGTCCCAACGCCCTCCCTCACGAGCGGCCACTGCTTTGAGATTAAAATACGTACGTAATAGTACCTTTTTATCAAAATGCCTTTTTGTAAGAAATTAACATCTTTATTAAACTCGAAGAGATTTACTACTAAACACCAAATCACTTTTCTAAACTTCTCGACTCACTATTAAATCATCTGATGATGCTAGCAGGGTTAGAGAAACGTGCATCAAAAAGTTTAGAAAAGTGATTTGGTGTTTACTGGCAAATCTCTTCGACTTTAGTGTTTTACACCGAAGGTTCCAATGTCAACCTATTGTTTTTCACCTTTTCTTCCTCTTTAAAAGATTTCCTATTTAAACAATATTGGAGAGAGCGGAATATATGGTAGTCCGAGGGTGCGATGTCTGGTGAGTAGGGTGAATGGGGCAAAACATCTCAATTAAAGCTCAACAATTTTGCTGGTACCTGACTGAAACGTGTGCTCGGTCACTGTTTTTATGAAACATGACGCCTTTCCTGTTTATTAATTCTTGTGGTTTTTTTTCCCATTCCTGCCCATTCCTGTCGCACCTCGGAGGAAGCCCGTCCATTGCCATACTTAAAACGGCTGACACGACACTGGCAGTCCCCTTTTTAATACCAGTCTTTTTATCACCAGTCTTTTTATCACCAGTCTTTTTATCACTAACCCCCTTTCTATTACCATCTGCTTCAGAATTTTTTCGACAAAAGATCGTACAAGAAACAGAAATTCGGTTCAACATATTTCGCTCACTAAGTCCCTAAAGGACTCACACAAGTGTCGGCAGACTTATCGATATTTTTCAAGTTAAAAAATCATCGATTTGCCAATACTTAACTGATATGCTACATCAAGGACCATGATGAGCGAATCTTTGTGTATGATGGTGTTTATTTGGCCTTTTCATTTTGTAGCCAATTTACTATATTCCCACTTCAAAGTTCTAGAATGGTTCTAATAGCACCGCTCAGGTAAGACAAACCAATTGTATGATAATGTACTATATAATACAATAATCTACAATAGGGTGTTTGTAAAGTGACAAATTTAATAATCAATTCCATTAATTAAGCATTGCAAATACTACAGGAAGTAATAATACGTAGATAAACATTGCTAATCCAACACAGAATTTTGATTACAAGCGTTAAAAGAAGAACTAATGGAACATTCCTACGAATTTTCCAGACAACCCGATATTTTGCAATATTTATTTAACAGCAAAATAAAATTTCCAAACAAAAGAAAATTGTAATTATTATTTTATGAAAGAAGCCAAGATAAACACATGATATATTAATAAAAATAAGACTTTTCCTTTTCTTATTTGGCAATAGATAATAAACTGCTGAAGTCACCAAAGGTGTAAACGATTCAAGATGAGAGATGCTTGAGTATCTAGACTAATTGGCGAGTGAACCAAAATAATAACAGACAAAATTTTTCCTCATATTGAAATATTTCTCAGGTAAAAAAATCTAATCCTAAGTGCTTTTTCCAGATCTAAATCCTGTAAACCATATATTATTTCCAGAGACTGACAATGGCGGTAATCCTCTATGCTTACCACATACTGTTTTGTCTCCTTTTTATGGAATAAAATATTAATTGTTATTTCCGGCCTTTCTGGGATTTTAACCTTCTAAAACTAAATTCATTATATTCGCTGGCTTTTGTGTTGCTTTTTTCCTAATTTATTTGAATAATACATAAATAGTTGCGAGTTTAATTCTTTTTATTTGACATCCCCTCTCTGTTTTTTTTTATGTCAAATAAATCAATAATTCTTCGGAATTATTATTTATTTGTATAGTTTTAATATACTGAGGGTTTGCTTCTTTCGATTATTTTTTTTGTTAATTTCTAACCGGTTGTTTTCAGTTTCTTTTGCCTTATTTGCCCATTTTCGATATTTTTGTCCTATTATTATGATCTTTGAAACAACCTACTAACTTTTACCTACTTTTTTTGTATAAAACATTTTCTGAATTTTATTCCTAAAGTTCTTTAAAACAATCGTAAAACACTAATTCTTTTTTAAAAGAGTCTTTCTTTACGGAACATGTAAATGTTGAATGGAGGGTTCTAAGATATCGGAAAAAATCCTATATTTGTAATTACATAGGCTTTAAATTAATCTTTGAAAACACATTAAAGCCATTGTTTGGAAACTTTTATTCTCAATTTTTTTTATTTATCCACATTTAGAGGATGATGCCTAAGTTGAGACTTTTTTTAACAGGCTATAAAACTCGATAAAATAAATATTTTTTTGATTCAATTTTTTAAATATCTCTAAACTTAGGCCGCTGCAGCCTTTAATAAATCTTAAAACACCCAAGCCCGACACTTAAAATAATTTAAACAAACTAATCGCAAATTCAAAACGAACATAAGACAATTAATGTTTATCGTTTTTTTTGCGGATCATGCATTCCGTTTATTTTCTTATCTTGTATTCTATTGTCAGTTTTAATATGGATTTCTTTCGCGATTTTTGGAAAGATAGAATGGCCCACGTGTATGAGAATAGTGAGTTAGTTGACATGCTATTAATTTATGGATAGTGCTTTCAAAATGTCAATGCTGTATCTAAGCTATACGCTGAACGATTTCCTTTTCAGGTTGACCTATTGCCAAAATCATTTATTCAGGTTGTTCAAAGAGCCAGAGACACCGGTGATTTGAGGTAATATCGTGCAGGGCACGCAGGAAGACCGAGAGTACCTGAAAACGTGCAACGGAAGGAACACATTTTGAATCTTGTCGAGAAAGACCCAACAACAAGTACTCGAGAAATAGTACGGCAAGCTGTTTTTAGAGTTAAAAGTTAAAGAGTTCAGTTCAGCGAGTGGTTTTTACATCAACATGAGAGAGAGACATGAGATCAAAACTTTTGGTTATGGATGAGACTTTATTTACTCGGAATTAAATTCATAATTTCCACAATACTCATTTTTGGTTAGTTGATAATCCCCATGCTTCTAAATAAACAAATGTTCAACATAGATGTGAACGGCAACTGTCAACGGTATTCTTGTTGGACCTTTTATCTTCTCGGATCGATTAACGGGCAAAAACAATCTCGAAGTTTTATTTTATCATCTGCCCGGTCATCTAGAAAATGTGCCTTTGAATGTCAGGCAGAACATGTGGTTCTTACACGATGGAGCGCCAGCCTATTTTAGGTGTGAAGTGCGGGAGTTCTTAGAGATAATTTTTCCTAATAAGTGGGTAGGTCATGGATGGCCAGTTGCGTGGCCGCCTAGGTTAAGCATTGTGATTTCTTTTCATGGAATTACATAAAAAGCATAGTGGTGGGACTGTTAGAGGAAGACCTTTATCACTGTTACGCGCATGCATCGACTTTTAGGTACATCGCGCCCAACTTTGTGTGGAACGGATCGGCGACCACTTCAAACCTTTGCTTTGTTTTCGAAATTAATATCATAAGTTTTTTATCTTTCAGTTTTTTGAAAAACGGTATTAAAAAAAAATAAAAAAAATTACTTTATCGAGTTTTATACGCTGTTAAAAAACGTCTCAACTTAGGAATCATCCTGTATCTATAAACTTGATATGGGAAGAATTGAGAATAGTTTTTGTTGAAAAAGTTTACTTAAAGGCATCTGTAGCTGGATGAACAAGAGCCCTTCATATAGAATATATTTAAAAATGATTGATGTGTTATTTATTTTATAGCAAATTCTCTATATTCCCACTGCAATGCTCTAGAATGGTTCTAGTAGCACCCTTGAGGTAAAACAAACAATTGTACGATACTCTACCATATAATACAATAATATACAATAGGATGTTTCTTAACTTGATATTTTAGTAATATTCACAATGTCTCTTATATTTAATCTTTGATTACTCAGTAACTACTTCTATTGGAACCTTAGGTGTGAAACACTAAACTCGACGAGATTTATCACTAAACACCATCATTTTTTAAACTTCTCGGCGCGCGTTTTGCTAACCATGTTAGCATCATCAGGAGATAATTTAATCTAGAGGAGGAGATAATTCAGATCTCCTGAAGGTGATAACACTGTTAGCGATTGGTTGTTTTGATTTGATGGTTAGTAGTAAGTCTCTTCGAGTTTAATCCTCGATTTTGTTAATGTTTTCTTGAATGGTGGACGTGGAAGGTTTTCCCGTACTAGGTTCGCCTTCAACTGTTTCTCTAACATCACAAATCCCTGTAGCACTTCAAAACATTTTTTTTGCATAGCTTCATCGCCGCGACACTTTGGTAACATTTTTAATGCTTCAGCACAAGATCTTTCGTTTTTAGACAAAACTTAATACAAATTCTACTACAAACACTACAACGACAAATCTATAATTTCTAATTTAACAAGAGAAATAATATGAAACTTCGATTAGATGGCACTACAGTCATATTAACTTAAAAAGCAAATGGTTATATCGGTACCTAAATTTCGCGACTTTTTAAAACAAGTTACTTTACTTCTCACTCTCATTATATTAGAATAGGGTGATAATCACTTATTTCTTGCATACGTTAACGACTAATTTAGTGTATTCAAAGACGACCAGAAATGATTTACTACAAGTGTATTATAAAGAAGAAATCCGCCATATATGGTCAGAATATTACCGACAAATATTATATGGGTATTATAAAACGTGTAGATTCTGCAGAGCACAATGTACTGTTGAACACCCACACAGTGTTCTCATTGTAACACCCTGTGACAGTTTTCTGTTCTCGAAATTAATCACAATGAAGGTTATTCACGACAAAAACATTTCCGAGACTGAAAGTATTGAACGAAGTATGTAGTTTATTTTCTTTCTGTCGAACCTTTCCTATTTTTATAAGTTAACAAAATCCCCTCATTGTTTGACAACTTAAGTTATACAATACATATTTAATTCCCAGCAGAATATTGTCAGGTTCAACAAGTTATTACAGATTGGCTGTATCTTAAATTTGAATTTTTCGTGCCACTCTTTTGTAATATGTTTCAAGATTTTTAAACGTAATAACTTGAAATACTCTCTTAAAATGAATATTAATGGAAATGGAAAACCAACATAAAACTTATTTCATTTCTAAGTGATCTTGCTATATGAAACATTTCATTAACATTGAGATTCCAAGATAAATAATTTTTCAAACATTTTAAAAAAGCCATTCATTTTTATGGTTTTAATTTTCTATTTTGATATAGAACAAATTTAATTTCCAACATTACACAATTTGCTTTATCCTGGTATAAGTTCAGTTATATAAACATATACAAACAAAAGTAAATGGTGCTTATCAGGAAATTTGGAAAATGATATTAGCATCCCACAAGAGAACGTATTGGGGCTCTTTTTATTTCTTTAGATATGTTTACAAATATTAATTAAGAACTCTCTATATTAGATAATTGGCTATGTGTTAATAAATTAAAACTAAATTCTGTACAAAGTATATGATTCTGGGAAATAGGGTTATTTGCAAGTGGTTTATCGATAAACATTATTACATTTACATCGGGAAGCATAGGGAACATATTGGGATAGTTTTTGATTTTCAATTGAAAGTATGTGCTCATGTAAATTACATTATTAAAAAAAAATGGATTTTTTCATAGAATATCACATTACTTAAGTAAATACTCAAAATTATTATACAGTCAAAGCTCCTTATTAACGGTTTCGTAATTCGCGTTTTCAATATTCGTGGATTAAAAAGTAGTGACCACTTCTTGTATTCGCGACAAAATTAATAATACATACCTTAAATGTACCTAATGATTAGATTACCTTTTTACCTTCCAAAATACAAGTATCAACATATTTATAAACAAACAAGTCTTATTGCCGTTTGGCCGTACGTTCTTTGACAAATAAGTCGCCGTACGTGCCGCCGGATTTCGAGTGACGCCATGGCCATGACGCCTTTGCATGATCGGTGCCGAATATTTTGTTTTATTGCTTCAACATGTCACTCGACGCAATGATTTCGAGAGAATAGCACGTGTCTCTTCCGATTTGTTCGTGATTTATAATGTTGAGTAAAACAAAAGAAAATTAGTCCCTACATGGAAAAAAGTCGTGTTGTCGTTTAAGGCAAAAGTAGAAATGCTTGACCGTTTACGCCTTGATGAGTCGTTTGCATAAATCAAGAAATCAGAAAAAATAATTAATTCTACAACTTCAACCTCACTATCAGCAAAAATTGTTCGTGGTTGAGCAATTAAAAAAATGGAAGCTACATTATTATTACGGTTTGGAAACTGTAGCCAGAAGAAAGTGCCTCTAAGTGGTGCTACAATCCGAGAGAAACCTAGGCGTGTTTGCGCGTCTTTACGTGCATTTTAAAGAACCTGGTGATGAATATACGGATGGAGGATTTCAAGCATCGGAAGGTTGGTTCAATAAGTTCAAGGTGCGACAATCACTGCATAACCTCAAAATTGTTGGAGAACCTGCATCTGCAGACAGTTCAGCAGCAGCAACATATCCAGCAGAATTTTCAAGTTAACTGCAGATCGTGGATATAAACATGAAGAACTGTTTCATGCTGACGAAACTGCTCTGTTTTGGAGAAGAATGCCAAACAAAACTTTAATATCCAAAAGAGAAAAGTCTCTGGTTTTAAGGCAACAAGTGCAATTTTCTCTGACTGGTTCCGGGATTATTTTGTCCCATTTGAAGTTGAAACGTATTTAAAATAATAATTTAGATTTCAAGGCAGTTCTAGTTTTGGAAAATGCTCCAGGTCACCCTCGTGAGCTTGAAGCTATGCATCCAAATATACAGATGATAGTTTTGCCTCATACTGGACACCATGGAATGTGATCCTGAAATGAAAGCTATGCTGAAAAAAATTTGATATAGCAAAATGCATTGTTAGCATAAAAGAATCATTGCAAGAGCTGAAGCCATACACATTAAAATCATGCTGGAAAAAACTATGGATTGATCTACCTGTCGGTAACGATGAAGAATCCGTGCAAATTGAAATATTAACTGAAAACATTGCTCAAGTTACGAATGGTATAGGACGAGATGGTTTCAAACACATAGAATCAAGTGACATTCACGAATTTCTTGAATTGCAATATGAACATTTGACTGACACCGACTTGGAGGAGATGCTTAATCTCCATTCCATTGAAGAGAAAGCCTCAACGAGCACTGAAAAGGTGACATTAAACTTAAAAAACGTAAGTGAAGGTTTACGGATAGCTAATGAGCTTCATAAAAATTAATCCGTAGAAGGAAAAAAGTCTAGTTTTTAAAAGGCAAATTGTTAATGCCACAGCCGAATGTCAATCCGAATTGAAAGACCTTAAATTCTTTAAACCATCGCCTAAGCCTGATAATAGTTATTAATATTGTTTAAAAATCTCTCATTAAATTGCTTTTATTATATATTTTTTGTCTTTATTTTGTAACCTTGGAACATATCTCCTATAATCCCGTACAAATTACCATTCCGTATTCACGGTTTCAATATTTGAGGCATATTTAAGGAACGTATCCCCCGCGAATAAAGAGCTTGACTGTATATAACACCCTAAATTATCCACATTTAGTTCGTGTCGTTCCTTACTGTTAGATCTGCAACTTTTACTGCAACTTTGCAACTTTTACAAAATGAAGCAATACGAATTGGGACATTCTAGTATCTTAATGCGTCCAATATATAGGAAAGGATAAGCCAGTATGATAGAGAACGGGAGAGGATATTGAAATATGGCTGTCATTCGGTAGAAAAGAAACAATCCAAAATGTAGCGGCTGTGGGCTGACTGGTTATCAAGTACAAATACGGGGCTGACATCAAAAGGGGATCTTAAGATGTTAGCGTATATAACAGTTCTAGTTTATGGTTCATAGACTATGTGGAAAACAAAGGCATCTGAGAGCAGGTTAAGAGAAAAACGAGAGAGAAAGGTAGGACAGCAAGCAGGGAGTATGAATTTCAGGTTTATAACACAATTTATTAGCGCAGGACCTGAACTATGTTTACAACAGTTGAAAGTATGCTTGGAGGAGCCCAACAGTCTTAAAGGATTTCTATGTAGGAATAAATGGTCTGACATCTGCGGTTGAAAACATATTTCAAGAGTGGACCAATTCGCTTGTTATCTTTGGAATACAGAGAGACTAGTTTTTTTTTTAAAGTAATATAATTTTTAATTTATTAAGTAGTGTGGTTTTCGCGTTATGACTTTATATACGACTGTTAAAATGTGTTCCCCTACACTGCTGGATTTTTATAACATTAACATTAATTATTATAACATTAATTATACCAGAAAACAATAATTCTAAATTACGTAAAATTTCGAAAACTCAGTTAAACTTTAAATATTCATTTAAAGATCAAATTTAAAGTAACAAGAACCACAACAGCGAATTAGAAGTTAAATATTAAATGAAGAAATTATGCTGTGATTTAAAGCTTGGATAAAACAGCTTAAAACTTGATAACGAACTGGAAAAGCTGCTGATACAGTAAGAAAGTCCGTTTTTAGATCAAGATATACATTTTGTTTCGATATTCCTACTACCTTAAATAATTATTTTGTATTTGTGGCACATAAAGTTGTATAAGCTTAAAAATCTGAAGCTTAATATAGGATTAATTTAAGTGAAAAAATCGGGTTAT
This sequence comes from Cosmopolites sordidus, assembly GCA_031761425.1. Taxonomy (NCBI): domain Eukaryota; kingdom Metazoa; phylum Arthropoda; class Insecta; order Coleoptera; family Curculionidae; genus Cosmopolites; species Cosmopolites sordidus. The sequence goes on along the minus strand of JARFXV010001127.1, from coordinate 204,200 downwards.
TGCAGGAGTTTTAATAAGAGGGCTAATAAATTTCAGAAACAGGTCACCTTTAGTAACCATCAGAGAAATACCTCACAATTAAACAGAAATATTGCAATATTCCATCTATAAGTTATATCTGCAAGCTCGTCCAGATCTCAAATTTCAACAAGGTTACGCCAGACAGACATATAGCTCGTCAATTGATGTGGTTTTGTATAAGAATCTACGATAGTGACACTCGAGTTGTCCGCAAAATCCCAGATTTATCGCCGATGGAACATCTATAGGTATACACTATATAGGTATACAACTTTTGATGGTCAAGACGAATGCATCTGTTGAAAGGTTAGACGCATACGATGTTGAACGAGAGGCGTTCAAGGACACAAAGAAAAATCGTGACGCACGACGAGACGCCCAGGTAGCGCACCGACTCGCACCCATGTTCTGTATCTTGAGCATTCGCTTTCAACTTCTTGATATAATTTGCAAGTTTTTGCAATAGTTTACAAATTTAATTTAAAGCAAAGTAGTTTAATTTTATTAAATTAAATTAAATATATTACATTATTTATTTAAGAACAAAAAATAAATATGTAATTTTGAATATAATATTTTTTATTATTTTTTGGCAAACTCCAACGCAAGACGAAATTACATCACAATGCTAAAATACATGGGAGAAATAGCAAAGGAAGAATTTTTGTCACTACTAAACGATATCATAATAGAAAAGAAGGTATCATCACACTGAAATATGGGTATAATATTGCCTTTGTTTAAAAAATGAGATATCAAAGAATGTAAATACTATAGAGGGATCACTCTAACAAGTTTACTTGAAAAAAATATTTACCAGAATAATAGAGCATAGGCTGAAAGAAAAATAAGAAGTATTACCGGAACCACAACATTGTTTTAGAAAGGGTAGAAGTACACACAATCGGATATTTATAATTAGACAACTAGGAGAACTATTAAGAAAAGAAACCGAAATCCATATTTGTTTCATTAACCTGAAAAATGCATTTGATAGAGTAAAAAGAAGGAATGTCTGGAACAGTCTAAAAAGAAGAGAACTAGAAGTGGGAGTAATAGAAATTATCAAAGCCTTATATAACAAGAACAACAAGAATAAAATAAGATCGCATACCAATGAATCCACAGAATTTGAGACAGGGATAGGCCTAAGAGAGGACTGCGTACTAAGACCACTGTTATTTTCAGTAGTTATTGACGATGATGTAAAAATAGAAAAGAAAATTGCAAGAATATGAAAATAAAATAGGTTTTAGAAACATTAAAACAGTGACTGTGTTTGAACTTGAACACCAGAATTACTGTTCGCTCATGATGTGGTCCTAATTACAATTTCTAAAGGAAAACTATAATATAATGAAGAGCTAAGAAATGTTAACATGAAAATAAATATCGACAGAAGCAAAACAATGGTAATTGCAGACACAAAAATAAAACAAAACTTGTACTCAAACTTGTACTCAGTGGGAATGTAATGGAGCAAGTCAAAAGCTATAAGTAATTAGGCACAATAATAGAACATAATGGAAAAATGGACGGTGAAATGAACCAAAAATGGGGAAAGCAGACAAACTATACAAGTCCCTAACAACATTCCTAGAAAAAGTAAAGGTACCGAAAGAGGTAAAAGGGCAGATGTATCAGACAGTACTGAGACTATCCCTGCTATATGGTAGCGAGTCTTGAATCTTAACAAAGAGAAACATAAGTAGAATTACAGCTGCCGGAATGAGATTCCTACGCAAAATAGAGGGAATTACAAGAAGGGACAGAGTGAGAAATACGACACTAATGGAACAACTGGAAAGAGCCAATAAGCGAAACCAATAGAAAGAGCTATAGAAGAAAGACAATAAATATTCGTTTGTCCATACAGATTTTCTGTATTTTTCCTTTATTTTCCATGCTCTTATCAACACCAGCACAGCAGCACTCATACCGGCTAACATGGCAATGTTAGATGTATTCATGAAACTAAAATTACACAGTTAAAAATAGGTACTTAAAATGTCTTTACTGAACTCTCCAGAAATGTTGAATGAAACTGACGCAAGCATGTGGACAAGAAGGAGGCATGCGTCTAGGATGCATGGGTAACGTAAGTTGCAAGGTATGTTTAGACGCATGTTGAAAGGAAAAGTTGAACAGATGTCGACATACCTCATGGGCTAGCATTGGTTGAACTTTTGACCGATCAATCGGCCGCCAGCAGCCTTAAACGGAATTATTTACAACTTATAAAAGAAAAAAAACAGAGCATTTATTTCTATAATATGTTTACTTCGTCTATAAATTTTGTGTTAATTAATTTTTGGAAATTCTGCTAATCAAATGTGAGCCATGAGCAGCAATGCAACTTTGAACCCTTTTTAATACATTTTCTATAACTTTTGTCCGCATATCTGATGTTAATGCTGTGATTTCAACACGGGTGTTGTTCTTGACTTGCTGTATGGTTTGGGGCTTATTTATGTAAACCTTTCCCTTCAAAATTCCATATAAAAAATAATCCGGAGTCGCTAATCGCGTATTTAATATTTTTATTGTCTATCTACAACAGGTCACGTTGTCAGGTCACTGCAAGTCACTTGCCTAAACTGCGTGGAGGAATTTCCAATTGTACATCATGTCGTCGAAATCGGCATTTTTGGGGACTCCTTCACACTTTATTACACAAGTACAATATTTTCAGCGCTTCGCTCTGTTTCTGGACCTCTGATGCGGGGGCATATCCCTAACTACTGCGAGTTCTTGAAATTGGTTGAATAAAAGATAAATTATCGTTCAGCGTGTATTTAGCCATAATTAAAATTGCACGTCTGCTGTACACAACAACCAGACCCAAATTGTTACAAATATCACGAAAAAAAAAGGGACATTTCTTATTATTATTGTATCATTATTATTATTTTATCATTAAATAATAAAGTCATGGTATATATAAAAATTAAAAATTAATCCAATAAAATACATTTTTCATGGTGTTGTTGTATATTGTATATACTACGGTGTATTAAAAGTACTTGTTATTTTTTTTTCCTTTGTTTATAAATATAGGATTATTCTGCATATAAGTTTAATCCGATCTTAGCTTTTTACTCCAACAAATAAATATTCCTTTGGTATTAAACTGATTCCGCTGCCGGTCGCGTTGTTTTTCTTTCTTTCTTCTGTATGTTTACTACCTAAATGTTTGTGATTGTTTCTAGGCAAGAGAGTAAAATCCGACTACGAATTACCCCTCACGCCAGTTAAAGGCTGGGTAAGGCCGGATGCCTTCTGAAAAGTGTTCTACGTTGGTCACTCGCCAATCGGTAGGTTTCCTGATAGACTTATGGATAGACACATAACTAAGGGTTTATAGCTCGAGGGGGGTGCTGGCCTGGATTTGTCGGAAGCTGATGACCGTGGTTCGGAACCCACGTTAAGCTGTAGGTCCAGTCGCTAAATAGCCTAGTTGCTGATGCGCCTCTAACCCTAACACTTTACCTTTACCTGATTCCGGTCCGCACCAACGCGACCGGCGACGGTTTTTAACAAAAACATTAAAATGAGTAAAATAACTTGCGAAATTGAGACAAATTTAAGACATTATTTGAAAAACTGTTTCAAAGCAACTAACGCCGTTTGTAAGATTTGCAAAGTAGAGAGAGAAAGTGCCGTATCAATCCGCACTGCTCCGCTTGGGTTTAAAAAGTTCCGGGAGGGAGATATGAGTTTTGAAGATAGGGCAAGATCAAGGCGTAATAATTCACTTTGACTTGGTTCCTGATGGTAGGGCGATAAATTTACTTTTAACTCTACTCAGTTTAACTTGAGAGAGTATACGCTGTTCTGATCAAAAAATACCCAAGCGTAAAAAAATCCTCCTGCCGTACCACACACTTCATATCTGACCAGCTTAAAAATTAACGAATTGGACTTCGCGCCAACGGAATACCACTTCCATCTTTTACCACTTCCACTTTTTGTGAGAAAATCAGGACTAAAGAAGAGGTAAAAACTGGCTGAGTCGAGCTTTTCGCCTCCAAAGACTTGTCATGGTACCGAAGAGGAATAGAGATATTGTTTTATATAGGTAAATATTTCGAGGAATAACTTCGAGACATAAATTTCTTAAACAGTGATTAACTAAGTACCTCTAAAACGCAAATAATTTTGAAATTAAATTAAGTTTGAAATATAGAAATGCTATTTTACTATATTTTTGATCAGCAATACATGTGTAGTCAATTATGTTATAAAATATTTTTTGCTAAAGGTAACTCAGATTGTTTTATAACGATCAACGAGGTGTTTTATACGAAACTGTTTAAATCAAGGTTTTCTCGGGTAATTATTTTTGTTTTAAGAGCGGCATAAAATATACTGCTGTTAGGTTTTGGTAAATTTTCATAAACAGAACATATTTTTGGACAAGATCATGCCCGAGAAAAGCAGAACGCTAATTTAGGTAACTAATCATCCTTAATTAATAAAGCTAATAATCTTATTGTCCTGTTTTTTGTATATAGTTCAAGTGAACAAGCGCTACCTTAACTGTTGTATTTAGATATAATAAAATAGAAATAATATTCGCCTGGGTATTATTTTTAAGATAAATATAATGCAGTTCTAATCCGAGAAAGTTTTCATGTATCAACTCGATAATCACTATAGAAACTAATTACAATGGGTAAAAAAGTATTTTAAAAAGAAGTTTCTTGTCAATAATTTATTTATTAATGAAGTTAGATAGATTTTTTTAAAATTAATTAACAAAGTATTTTCACATAAATTCCCAGTGAAATATTTTTAAATATTTCAATTTTAAAAGAACAATTTATGTTTTAATAAAGAAATTGATCCAAATAAGTATTTGAATAAAAAATTATAATAAAGATTTAAATGTATTTGTCTATAAACAGCCCTTCAAATCTTCTCATCTTAATAGTTGAAATAAACATTAGATATAAATATTATGAACTTCCATAGTCAAATTGCATTGGTTTTGTGGGAAAAATAATGAATTGTGTTTATGGGTGCGAAAAACAATTTGTGAACTTCGGGAAAATGGTTGAACTTACTATTACTATTAAGTGAAAATTACTATTAAGTTTAAGGAAGAGACAAAAAACTTTGTTTATTCTATGCTCGGAGGCTAAAAGCATATATATATATATATATATATATATATATATATATATATATATATATATATATATATATATATATCCGTGGTAAGCATATACCAAATATTAAACATTTGCGAATTTACATTTTTGTCGTTAATTTGACAATTTATTTCAATTTAGGTTATATTAAAATACTTAATAAATGAATGTGCCAATAAATTAATAAAGACTAGTCTATATCCTTTCATTAATATATTACTTTTTGATAAAAAAACTTCTTGTACAAATATCTTTTTACCCACTGTTCTATGTGTTCTATGAAACTGTTATAATGATCAATACCCAAGTACAAAAAAAGTAAAAACTAATTTAATTTTTATGATTCCTTTTATTTTCGCTTATTTGTCTCGATGATTCCTTAACTGAGTTAATGGAAGGAAATAAGGTAAATTAATAATAAGGTATTTTTTTCACGCTAGACACGCCAAAATAAACATACAAGGTAAAATTCAAAATAAAAGAATATACCATAATTAAAATATAACAAAGTTCAATAAGTAATAATTCATGAAATAACAATTTTGAACCGGCAAAAATTAATTGAACATCTAAAAAAAGTGTCTAAAAATGGTAAAAAAGCTTTCAGTGTTTTACAGTAATATACAGTAAGCAAGAAAAAAGTGTTTGCGCACACTGATTTTTAGGGATTTATTACAAATCGTTCAAAATAAATCTTTTTTTTATTTGTAAATATAACAGTAAGATACATGACATGAAACCAAAGTTGTTTCACACATTCATCATATCACACAAACAATATTTCCAACAATGTTATTTTGGACTGCAAAGAAAGTATTCGTACACTTGGCATAGAGACTGCTTCAATATAAACACAGGCACTGTGAGGATTAGTGTGGCCTATTGTATATACTAATCCTGTCAATCATTTCAGCTTACAGTCAGATTTCAGTTTAGAAAGTGATTTTAATTCTTGTGTTAAAAATGTCTTTGTAGCGAAAAAAGATTCCTGTAGGAGTGAAGGTATTGTACCGTACCGGAAAGAAATTGGAAGATATCTTAATTTATTATTTTCTACAATGCGGTATTTTATATAAAGAAAGAAATGGCGGGAACAATTAGAAACAAACCCCAATCAGGCCGTCTTCGAGTCCTCATTGTAAGGGAGCGACAGAAAATTGTCAAATACGCTTTAAAAAAAAGCCGCCTAACATCTTGCTAATGTCTTTGAGACATGCTCGAGCAAGAAGGTCACATCTCAGACAATAAGGAATATTCTCCAAGAAGAAGCCCTTCCTCAATTAAATTAATAGACGAAAAAGACTAGAGTGCGCACAAAAATATAAATACAAGTCTCTAGATTTTTGGATTATTTTTTCGACGAGAGCAAAGTTGAAGTTTTTAAGCCAACATTTTAACATTATGGAGGAAAAAGAAAACTAGGCTTAATAGAGAGAACATACTAAATTGTATTTAGCCCGGTAATGGTAATGTTGTAGTTTGGAGGTGCATATCTTACATTAGAGTAGGAAATCTTTACAGGATAAACAGTAATATGGCAGCCCAATCCTATGTGGAAGTGTTGTGAGATAATCTGCGAGACAATGCTGTAAAATTAAGGCCGGAGAGGCATTCTATTTCTAACAAGATAACGACCCTAAACAGCTAACATAACCAAGGATTGGCTCCTCTATAATGCATATAGAAAGTTACTCATACTACTCCAGTTACTGGACCTTAATCAGATCGAAAATTCTAGACAGAAAAATCCGTGCAGTCACAATAAAGAGCAAGGAGTATCTAAATGACATAATTTTTGATGCATGGAACATGGAGGTTACGGATATTATTAAAAAATTGTGGAATCAGTACCTAGACGTTTGGAAATTGTCATACGTGCTAATGGGATGCACACAAAATATTAAATAAATTAGATGCCAATGGAAAATGATTTTTATAATAATTACTACCGGTACTTGGCGGTTTGCAAATATTTTTTCGCGGTTTCAGACGTTATTGTTAAATATATTATTTATGCAATTGATATTTTCCAATAAATTGTTATCATATGTTATAGCATTTCTTGTTATATTTACAAATAATTTTGTTTTTAATTTTAATATTTTAAAACCCTAATTTTAATATTTTAAACCCTTAAATATTAGGGTGTTGTAATACTTTTTTGTCTACTGTATATATTCACAATACTCTCCTAAACAGCACATCCATCAGGTTAAAGACTCCACTAGGAACTAGGAGCAACACTAGAAAATATAATCTTTTATATCTCCATTTTAACTCGAAAACAGGATTATCCTCTAAAAGAACGTTTTTATCAACCTATATTTAGAGGTAAACAATAAACAACTGTGCCAATATTTTATCTCCAAAGTTCATACATTCCTCTCTCTTTCATGTTTATTTTTATATCCTGAAAAGTTCTGGCGGTCATTTTATTTTTTTGAAGAGTTAATTTAAACAGCATTTACCATAAAAAATCATTGTAGATGTTGAAGTTCATAGAAAATTGAGCAAGTGAATTATATTTTGACTTATTGTAGCATAAAATAAGCCAAAGCATTTATTTATAGATCAATAATGCATACAGCTTATTATGATATCATCGAAAATAACCGTATTGTTTGAACCCATCTTCAAACAAAAATAATTATATATACTTGTTGATAGCTACAAAACAATATGCATTACCATTAGCTTATGTATTTGTGCGTATTTCATAAAACAACAGTTGATACTGCATCACATTTCAAACTCGAAATGATATATGCACTAATTATTTAAATTAACAGATTGATTGTAAGAGTTTAAGCTGTAGTATCAAAAACGAATTTAAAATCTAAAGAATGTAATTAAATTTAACTATTCCTTTCGAATTCTCGCTAAAATTAGACGTGATTGACTAATATATATTTACTGCTGTACTCTCTGATAAAACATAAAACTAATAAAAACGATACATCCAGAAAATGTTGGGATTTAAACGTGAATGAGGCATGCTTGTGAATGTTCTATTAAGGATGTATCGGAAGTACAATCGGAGGCAAAAGAACTGAAAATGAATATCTATAGTATGAAATCTATAGTATATCTATAGTATATCTATAATATGAAATATACCGAAGGCATAGAAATACAGTTATTTTTATTTAAATTAATTATAAAGGGCTTCTTTTAATCTTCTAATTAAATTATTATTATTATTAAATTATCATTCTAATTAATCTTCTTAATTTAAATTCAATATGGTTCCCGATTCTTAAGAATACAATTAAACACATTTAAATATTTGAATACACAATCAGTACAATAAACAATCACACAGTAAACATTACCTATATATATTTTTTGGTAGTATGTCACTGTCATGAAAATCTATTGTTGTCAATGTAAGTATCGTTGACATACACAAAAAAATATATTTACTTTCACTCGTTGCTTTATATATTACAAACTAATATAATTTATTTTTTAGTTTAGTTTTGAAAACGGGTGGAGAGTACCCTCCGAAACGTTAACTTTAAAAGTTTGTAAAATTTTTTATAACATTTTTATATCTTTAAAATTTTGTTCGTTAGGCAAATTTATTACAAAAAAGAATCACTGAGAAATTTGTCTCCGTTTGGTTTTTTGTTTTTACCCAGTGATTCTTTCTTTACATAAGAACAGGTATTTTTGATATTTTTTGAGTTTTAGATAGTGACGAAAAACCCAAATAAAAGAAAAAAATATCTATACTTTCGACTAAATGACCATTCACAATTCTCACTTTGTAAAAATTCATACACTAGTTCCAATCTCAAAAGTGTGATATTTTCCAAGCTCAAAAAGAAACTACTTAACTATTGAAGTATAAAAACTATTAAGTACATATTTTGCTTAAGTAAAAAAAAACAAGAACAAGAATAATTCAGCTTGTATTAGTAAAGAAGTCAATTATTTTATAAAATATAATAACATGTTAGTTGTATAAAATATTTGTCTTTCAGTGAGTGAACCAGATATTTATAAGACAGAAAAAGGATAATAAATTGGGTAATTAGGCACTCTAAAAAAAGTGTAATAATTATAATTCTATTTTATCTATTATTATCACAGATTATTTTGTTTTGTCAATTATAATTAGGTCGAGTTGTTTAATGTTATAAACAATATTATACAAAACCAATATATTTGAAAATATACTATAAATATTCTAGGAATGTTGACTTTTTTGCCTGGTGTATTAAATGTATAAAATGAAAATCAGTCTGAATTGATAATATATGAAATAATAATTATATAATAATAAGGCATTCATTTTACTATATAATATTCAATAGAAACTTTGTTACACTTTGTACTATTCAGACATATATGCGTTTTCAATATTGCTGTTATTTAATATAAATGTGATTCCAAACTTCAGTATTAATATAATTGTATTATTATTTTTATTTTTTATTTCATTATTATTATTTTTCCTTAATTATGGATCTTAGATATAAATTTAATGTTGCAGTTACGTATAATGGAGTATTTTATGTGTTACAAATATTCTAATCTTCCATTTACATCATATAAATGGAAATAAGTAATTTTTTTGTCGTGATTTCGTAAAATTTCAAAATTTATATATATATATATATATATATATATATATATATATATATATATATATATATATATAATTTTTGTAATATCTTACAATGTTTGATTTAAAAAAAAATAAAAACAAAAAGGTTTACAATATAATTAAAAAAAAATATGTAAGATATAAAAATTTCCACAAACCTTAGTTCTAGATTAAAATATATTGGTTATACTTGCTTTAAAGTTGTTTAACCCCGCTAACCGTTTTCAGTTTTCAAACAGATATTTGTACATGTTCGGGTATTTTCGAACGGGATCAAACATGAGAATAGACAAAAAACACTCGGATACAGAAAAAAGATCACACTCAAGTTTATAATAATCATTTTTTCCGGTTTAATAGTTTTTCCATTTCCAGTACAGTGATGAGACGCGTCGCCAGAGCGCCACGATGAACGTCGTCGGCTGTGTCGCTCGCATCGCTGAAACTAACTGAAAATCCCGAAAGGAGTATTTCAGCAGGTACTGGAAAGAGACGATACGAAACTGCCCTACGAATTGGCTTGCGCCGTTTTCGGCCGCGGATTATAAACTCGTTTTAAACTTTATTAAAGTGGCATTAATGGATTTTTATAAAGGTTTAGGCTGAGTATGGCCAACGAAAATAAAACTGGTATTAGTTACAGGGATTTTAAAATGTCTCAGTTTTTTAAATTGTATACAACAGCAATATATTAATTTTTTCTCCGAATGCCAACTATTTTTTGCAGACAATTATCATTGTATACTGCAATACACTGTGATACTGAACATTCTTAATAAAAATAATTTATAATAAAAATATAAAAACTTTTTCTTAATATAAATTTACAATTCTTGACAAAAATTACACGAAATTAGTTATTAAACGATATAAATGGAATTTATTTCTATATTATTTCTAACGATATTAGTTAAGTACTAAATTTCAAATAGTACTCTCCTGAGTACTGATGCTAGTTATTTTCGGTTCTATAGTTCAATCTAATGCAGGAAGTGATTCTGAGGGAGAGTGACATCAATGCCAAGGGGTTAATATATAGTACCAGACAACAATGCTTGTCCTATGCCGACGTCATTGTATTGATTGCAAGATCCAAGGAAGTAATAGTAAGGGTATTCATGATGTTGGAAAGAAAGGCAAAAGAATAAGAAAAAATATAAGGTGATGAAAGATTGCACATTGATTGTGCAGAAAATAAGAAATATACGATAGAGAAAGTTGAACAAACTGAATATCTAGGAGTAACATGTAAAGGGGATGAAAAGAAGGAAATAAAGAAACGACTAGCGAATGGAAGCAAAGCCGTAGAAATGTTTTCAAAGGTTTTAAGGGCAAATAATATAACAAGAGCAGCAAAAGTAATAGTATACCAACAGTAACAATACTAAGGCCCACGATTACCTATGCATGCGAGACATGGACAATGACGAATAAGGAAGAAAGTAACCTGGAAGTCTGAGAACGTAAAATATTATGGAGGATTTCTAGGAATTAAAGTCCAGAATGAATTTAGAAGAAGAACAAATAGAGAAATAGAAGAACTGTAAAAAAATCAAACATTATTCAGATGATGAGAGCGCAGAGAGCCAGATGGCTGGGGCATATAGTGAGGATGCCCAGCGAGAGATGAGTTAAAGGAATACTGATGAGCGGTGAAGGTGGAAAGAGACGAAGAGGGTGACCGAGGAAGAAATGGCTGAATGAGGTGATAAATGATTTGAGGAAAGTAGGAGTCAGGGATTGGAAGAATGATGCTTTGGACCGAAAAATGGAAAAGAGGAGTGAAAGAACTCGAAGCCAAGGGCCTGTAGAGCTGAATATTATTATAGTATTTGAATGTCTGGCAAAAGGTTGGATAAATGTGCCTGCCCACACACACGTCTCATATTGTTGCTGAAAATTTTCATAACCTAGCTTAGAAGGCTTCCTTATACTGAGAGTATTAGAAAGTTGAAACATCGTTGGTCTAAATGAATCGAATTACAAGGTGACTTAAATATTAAAAAAAAAATCTCAAAAATATGTGTTTTTTTTCAGGCACAGAGATTTTGTTTTCTTACAGATTGATTGCTCTTTCACGCTCTTGCTCTTTACGAATTACCCTCGTATAAATGCACATGTAAATAGTTACAAAACTAAACGTATTAAAAAAAATAAAAAAGAAAAATAAAGATTATATTGAGAAAGGTTATGACTTTTCTAAAATATATCTCTACTTAAAGTTACTATTAATAAAATGTTTCCTCACCGTATAGCTTCACCAATAATCGTTACATTAGAATGGAATGTTATATTAAAAAGATAAGTTGACGTCTACGTACGGGTAAATTTAGTTAAAAGTTTAGGATAATCAATATTTCACTATAACACTAAATTAATTTGAAATATAGTCAGTAGAACATTGGCGCTGTTATAAGGAATAAATTGAGTATTCTCAAGATTTAAAACGTGTAATTATATTCGGAAATAATATATAGCAACATTATATTTTTTAATATAATTTGACAAATCTTAAAATTCGAAATAAAAAATATTATGTCATACTTCTTTATTGACGTAGTTGTTTTAGACCAAGTAACAAAAACAACTCAAATATTCTGCAGTCGGAAGGAACTAAAAGAAGTTAGTAGGCCTTGGAAATAAAACAAAAATTGTATTGTTTGAAAGGAGCCATCATTATTGTGCTGTCATTGTGTTATTTGAAATCTGTTGTATTTGAATGTGTGTAAAAATAACGTTTTAATTCAGTTGCTAAGATGAATCAGTTATTTAATCAAAAAAAGAAAGTTGAATTAATTTTTCTTCATATTGGTGGGTTAAGTCTCCCAGATTAGTTTAGGATTGTTTATGTCCCCTGTGACCTTGGCGAAATGTCTACACGTTCTCAACAAACGAAACACAAACGATCGAATGTATCATATTATCATCATCACCGTGTCCATCCACTAGAGGATGAAGGCCTCTTCAGCATGCTTCCAATGCTCCTATGTACTCAATGATGTCATCAGCCCATAGTGTTTTCGGTCTTCTTCGTAGATGTTGGCGAAAAAGCGACATCCACTCCAGGATTGTCCTAGTCCCCCTGTCGTCCGATCGCCTCGCTATATGTCCTGACCCCACCTCTATTTCAATTCCTTTACTCTTCTGGTAAAAAAGTCGTTTTGTAAAGCGTCACGATGTTCATTTTCAATTATCGTTCAATTGAGTGAAACATCCAATTGAAGTGCACGGGTCGTTGTGCTCGCTCTTATAGGCCGATGGCTGCGCAGATTATACTGGGATTATACAAGGGTGTTTCATTTCCATTAGGTACAAAATGTTCCTTTCGGAGCACATATATACCTATCTTTAAATATGGCATGCACGAATTTGCACCCTTTATTATAATTGATCTTAAATGTTAATACGGCTACTTTTCTTGGCAACAAAACTATCTGAACTTCATCGATATAAAGTTGAAGGCGATAGTTTTTTGACATGTATTTCAACATTATTTTATTTCATTGAAAACTAACGCTAAAGCAGTAATACACAGGCAACAAACGTTCTGGATAACCGAAAATATTTCAGGATGCACTTTTAATTTCGAACTGCAATTATAATAGACTGAAAAATTAGATCGTCCTCCACTTTGCATTTTTTTGTGCAATTTTGCATCAAAGAAATGATACTAAAATAATATTTATATTTGTCATAATAATATTTTTTAATATATTTTGTTTAGTATTATTTAGCGTTCTGAGTGTTGTGACCAACCGGTCTTTCAAAAGATATAAAAATATTTTTCGAACACACAAATTATGTCTCTATTCATATATTTTCCGCTACGTTTTTTTTGCATTGACGCCTCTGTTCTTTTTTTATGACATTCAAGTCATGCCGAGAAATCAGAATGATTAAAAACATTTCAGAGACAGATTTTTTTATATTCAGTAACTTTTTAGTATTTTTTATGTTCAGTAACAGTCAAGAATCGGGGTCTAGGTAACTAATGTTTCTAGTGAAATATTTGAATAGTTACCTTAAAACAGTTATATTAAACTATCCTATGAATTAGCTTCAATCATTTTCTTCTTCATAGACCGTTCTAACTTACTTCGGGAATTCCTTTTAAAATGAAACCGATAATTTTAGAAAAATAAAATGACAAATAAAACTCCCCTTTTTACAAATTTCGACTTTATTCGTCAATATGTTCTCCTTGAAGAGCAATACAATACATTCTAATGCTTTTCCAACATTTCTACACCTTTTTTATAGAACGATTTTTCTTTGCCTTCAAAATATCCTTCAGTTTCGTCAATTACCTCTTCATTGGAGTGAAATTTCTTTCGTGCGAGCGAGCGAGCATTTTTTTGAGTTCTGAGAACATAAAGTAGTCGGGAGGGCGGCAGATCTGGATAATACGCTGGATGAGGAAGCAATTCATACAATTTAGCCATCGTTGCCAACATTTTGTGACACGGTGCAGGTAGTTTAATTTGATATTCGTGCAAGGGAAAGTCTTTGTTCAAAATTCGATGCAGAGAGCTTTTTGATAGAAGAGATATAAAATGTCTATGTTGGTTCGTTAAAAAACGGTCGTAAATTTAAATTCCGAAATTTGTGTATTTGAATAATTCAAAATTACAAAAAAATTACTTAAAAGCCGAGCTGTCATGTATATTTTGACATTGACATTATATGACATTGACATTATTGTAATATCTGCATTTTAGTATTCTATGAATTCTATTCATATAATTGCAGCTCTATGCCAACACATAACATACTAATAAATAATTCCCCTTCCCAAAAATTACACCAAAAACTTTTATAACCCAGGACTTTCTTTATCCCATTTTTGATCCCAGCAATTTTGTTTGGTACGTATCCATTTCAAACATAATTCCATCATCCATTCATCAATAACAAAACATAATTTCAATTTATTCGTAAATTACAACCAATCTGAATCCATTATACCTGTATCATTAATGAGGGACAGTATATGGAGCGCAGAGGATATATGGAGCGCAGAACTATTTGCAATTGATCTTGAGAAATAATACCAATCTCTGAGGGCAAGGAACGTCAATCCAGAACTACTTCTGCGATAGTTCATACCACCCTAAGATCAGTCTTTCCAACAATGATTAACTGTATTTATAATTGCTTAGGTTATTAATATCAAAAAACCAAACTTAACTAATTGAAATAAAGAAAAGACAACCAAAAAAATAAATAAAAATTTTATTTCTTTTTAAACGCTGTAAAAAAATATTTGAAATTATTATATATTGTTTTAATGGGTCATACGTTTTTTTTGCCGTATAATATTTAATTGTGGTACAATGATGATTTTAAAATAGGACGATAGCTTTATCTTTTGTTTCGACGAAAATTCGAAAGGTAATATGCAGTGAATATATTTTATATATATTAAAGCATATATGACACTTCAAAAACTACAGATGGAGAATATGTCGAATATAATTTTCTCGCTTTAAAATAGTTTTAGATTTATTGCATTTTGTTTAAAGTATCAGGAAATAATTAAATTACGAGAATAGAGTGAAAAGTCAGATATTTTTCGGATAGGTGGCAGTGCGATTACGAAGGTGATTACATTTCAATAGCTTCACTTAAATAGCTTCACTTACATCAGCTAATAGCTTCACTTACATCAGCCGAAAGAGGCTCACTAATCACAGTAGTTATTTCTATAAATGTAACCGATCATTTTGAGCCACCTTTCATTGTTTTTCCTAGGAAAATATAAACCTCCAGCTCATAAAATGTTGCATACTAGGATATATAGGAGTAGTTCATCCGTCAGGATGGATTCAAATACACATATTCACAGATTGGTTTAAACACTTTCTTAAACACACCAACCCAAATCCAGAATGTAAAGTTCTACTCATATCAGATGGTTACTTCAGCGACACCCCTAACGTCGATGTAATAAACCTTGCTAGAGAAAATAAAGTAGAAATTGTATGCATACTACACACAAGCTCGAGTCTTTGGACAAAACTTTTATGGAACCATTAAAGGTCAGTTACAGTAAAGAAATACGAATCTGGATTAGAAACAGTAACAGCCCATTAAGTCCTTTTGACATTGTAGAACTATTTAGCAATGTTTATTTGAAAGTATAAACAGGCGCGACTGCAGCATATGGGTTCCGGGTTACAGAACTCTGGCCATTATATAAAAACATATACTCTCAACAGCGATGTTGACTGCTGCGCAACAAGATGATGTAAAGATGGTTGTACAGCAAGTGTCACACCGACAAAATCAAACTTCTTGACTAAAGAAGGACCATCCACTACCAACCCTAGTTTAACGGGTAACAATTCTAGTTCAAATGATACTTCAGTCGCTGAACTTAGACTTAGGCTGTGGAAGCAGTTATCACTTCTTCATCATATTAAAATAATCTCATCGAGAAAAGTAAGAAAAAAATAGAAAAAAAATTGTCCAAGAGACAGAATATGAAAAAAAAGGAAGCAAAAAAGAATACTAAGCCAGATCCTGTGAACTCATGAAGACTCTGAGGATGAAGACGGAGTCCAGTTTAATACAGACAGTGAACCTGATGCCACAACAGGAGAACAAGCTCATCACTCAGCAGACGTCGAATGTATGTTCTATCAGGGACTGTTCTCGCGCAGATACTCAAGGAGAAACATGGATCAAATGTTTAATGTGTGGGCTCTAGATACATAATGACTGCATTGGTCCCTAGATTGAGATTTGGGTTTGTGATTTCTGTGCGTAGAATAAGTTAATTTTAACAGAATAAGTTACTTTTATTTTTTACCAAAGTCTCAAGATATCTTATAAAAATATGTTACTCTTTTTATTATTTTTTTTAAACTTTGTGTCTTATTTTCACATTCCATATTTGGGTGTATTCAATAAATCGCTACCATTTTATTTCGTAGATTATTAAATAAAAAAATTGTAATTAATATTTAAAAATAATAATTAAAAAAAAACGAGACTGTCACTCAAATAAGCCAAAATATATGACTGAATTTGGTTATAATTAAAAGCCTTCAATTCATGATAGTGTTTT
The DNA here is from genome assembly GCA_031761425.1 of Cosmopolites sordidus. NCBI lineage: Eukaryota > Metazoa > Arthropoda > Insecta > Coleoptera > Curculionidae > Cosmopolites > Cosmopolites sordidus. Next base: position 187,345 of record JARFXV010001127.1, on the reverse strand, counting down.
TTTATGCCACAAAAACAAGATGGTATTCCATATTTGGTCAGTTTCCTCTAGTAGTTTTTACGGCTAAAATCTATAGCACAAACCGAAGACATGAAAAATTTAATTGTTTAATTAAAAATTATTAAAGTGACTTTGTACCTTCACATTCCATCGTTTATAAGTGATTTACTGAGTTTCGTTTATGTCACAGAACGAGTAACACTCTACGCTCAGGACTCCCCATTGGGGTCACTGAGGAAATGGCCAACAAAAATCATGATATCGTGTTGACCAATAGCAGAATAAAGATTAGGGAGATTGTTAAGATGATGAACATCTCGTATCAACGTATACAGAATATCCTACTTGAACATTTGGGCATGAGAAAGCTATTTTTGCGATGTGTGCCGCTTTTTTTCACTGCGGACTTAAAAGGGAAATATGTGCCTACTCCACAGTGGTGTGTATATATGTACAAGCGCAAACCCAAGGAGTTTTTACGGCGATCATTCGTTGGTGAAACTTGCATTACATCACGATACACCAAAAATGAAGAGAAAGTTAAAACGATAGATTTTAAGAAACGAAGCAAGCAAAGACGCTTCTATATATATATATATATATATATATATATATATATATATATATATATATATATATATATATATATATATATATATATATACAAATGGTATATGCCAATATTGTATAATAAACAATGTAATGATAAACAAATGGCTGGCCAGAAAGAAATTCACATCAAATGAAGAGATCACCGAGAAAAAGGACTATTTTGTAGAATTTCTACTTTTTGAAAGACTTCCATTTTACATCATTTTATTTACTAACTGAAAAAACTCAAGCTGCGTCATTAAGAACATATTTTGAATATTTTCAATATTCCTTTCATATGCTTTTCATATCCAAATGTCTCAATCTTCGCGGTGACTATGTGGAAAAGTAACTTTGATTGTACTGGACTACTGATAATAAAACTATTTTGTGATTCACACGTTTCTTAATTTTAAGACACATCGATAGTTAAAAACAAAATAACCCTCCTATATATTCTACTAGTTTTATTCTATAGACCGTGGTTTGTTTGTTGCTTAAAGTTTATCAAAACAAAGTGAATAATATGAATGAATGAAATGAAATAAGTGGACAGAAAGAAAATATCTTCAGATATGTTTTTTCGATTCAAGATATAGTCGCCCGAATATCGGTTAAAACACTATTATAAGAAAGAAACAATGTATCATATATGTCCTCCAGAAATATATAAGGATAAATATATATGTAGGTTGTGGTACGTCTTCTGAATTTTTATTTTCCCTTGGGATATTCTTTTAGATTTCAGGTGATTCAAGTGACCTAAAGAAATCATATAAAACCATTTAATCAAAAAAGAATATATATATATATATATATATATATATATATATATATATATATATATATATATATATATATATATATATATATATATATATATATAATCTTTGTATTTGTTTTTAATTAAATATCTTCTGGCGAAAATAAATAATACAATGAACATGATATTGCAGCTGCTGAGTTGCTGAAATAGCTTTTATTTATTGTTCGCTAAAATGAGCGTTTTAATATATCAGTTGCCTAAGTAAATATTTGTTATATCCATGTTTATAGTCGGTACACAATTGCATCAAAATCCAATGTAGATTATTTTTAAAATCAATCTTGTGTTCTCATATTTAATATTCATATTTAATGTTGACAGACAAATGTTTTAGCAGTAATAGTTACTTTTTATTACTGAATATAATATATACAGGTGATTAACATTTAAAAAGTCGATAGAAAGCAAAGTAATATTAAAATATAATTAAATTAGCTCTTAGACTAGCCAGAAAGGTCGAAAGCTTTATATTGGAATTACAATCACCAAAAGGATAGTTGAACCTGTTGGATAAGATACATAATTTCACAAGGACAATTGAGCAAGAAATGTAAAATATTGTAAGGAAAAAGTTAAACTATTTGTCAAATGTGAAAAGTATTCTTTGTCCACGAAGGACTGTTAAGTTTGAAGCTTGTTTCGACTTCTGTTTGTCATCTTCAGTCAAGCGACACCCTGAGATAAGCTGGAATTATTATTCCAAGAGGTAAAACTACAGAAAAGATTTTTGATCCACCAACATTAAATTTTGATGCGTAATCACGAAGATGATGATATACAGCAACACCTTTTTGGCGTGAATGTTTAGTTTTGGACTCTTGGTTTACTGCTCACCAGGATTAACCACAATAGAGGATCCACATTACGCCAGAACTCACAATATTGATTTTTTCCTAGCTTGTGAAGTTTTAGTATGGCGGGCGGTGTTACTCCGAGTTCCTCTCCGAATACTAGCAGTGTACGATAAGAACATTCTGTCACTTCCTTTCTCCCCTTTTTTTATTGTCCCGGCCGTTCTGCATCATTTAAGACAAAATTTCCATTTCGAAATTGCTGGATCTACCGTACAATTACTGTACGAAACAGCATAATCTCCTAAAGCTTAATTTTCAGGTTATACTCACATCAAGCTCGTATGTTACTCGTATACTCACATCAAGCTCGTACATATATATATATATATATATATATATATATATATATATATATATATATATATATATATATATATATGTGTGTGTGTGTTAGTTCGAATTGTTTCGCGGATGGCAGAATGAATTAGACTATTAGTTCGGGAGTACATCCTATCGTTTGTGTCCCGTTTGTTGAGAACACATGAACACATGATTGTCTGAAGTATTTAACAAGTCCTCAGACAAGCATTGAGAATGCCAAATGTGACCTTGGCGAAATGCCTGCACGTTCCTAACAAAAGGGATACAAACGATCGGATATACTCCCGGACTAATAGTAAGGTTTTACAGTCGATGAAACCTAGGGGCCGAGAATTAATTTGAGGATATGGTTATTCATTTGGGGGACATGGCAGTTGAACTAACAAAACTTTTCAGTGAAACATTAAAGATATAGAAGTAATACCAAAACTATACTAGTCTTTAAGAAAGGCAGCAAAAGACTACTAACGAAAAACTACAGGAGTACAATCCTGCTAAACTGGTAGAGATTTTTATAAAAATACTATTATCCATACAAACAACAAGGGTTTTATAAAAACAAATCCAACATTGATGCAATATTTGTCACCAGACAGATAGTACAAAAATCCAAAGAATACGTATTAAAACCAATCTTCAATGTGTGTCGTAGACCTCAGAAATATTCCATGAACAAGTTTCAAACATTGTCAGTTGAATTATAAAGAAATATAACTATCAAACAACACGAATATCTCTAAACAACAAACTGACGAATACAAGTATAATCGAGCATAAGACAAAGAGCCTCCCTCAACAACTCTTAAATATTTTAATGGAGAGTGTAATGAACACGTTAAATATGCAGGATTAGGACACACATTAAACACAAGAGAAATAAAAATATTTACTTACGCATAGGACGCGATATTATATCTCAACCAAAATGACGTTGTCAACATCCAAAATCAAATCAATCGTCACAACTAAGGAACTAAAACAATGCAAACTTAATATAGATAATAAATCTATAGAATAGCTAATGTCCTTTAGCTATCTGGGTGTAGAAATGTCATCGAGCCAAGATAGCTCTGCAAAGGCTTATTTTTGGTATTTTCTTAGAGGGTTTCAATTACCAATGCAAAACTAGAAGCCCAATCTAAGGTGACTTCCTAGACACCTACCTCTGGTAGAACTGTTCCCCTTTAGGAAACTCTTTGAGAGACACAGACTCAGGGAGGATAATAGTAATAAGCATTACTACCAAAGGATAGATAATATCATAGATATTACATTGGCAGTAATGCTTATTCAAAACGCATAAACTGGACGATGGATAGTATGAGTTTCTTTTATACTAAAGAGTTTTCGAATAAGAGTATCAGAACTTTGAAACGAAATAGGGAGAACACTGTTTGAAATGTTAATGTCACTCATGGGTGTTCAGCTCGCCCTCCACTAGGGGAAAAATTATCTTTTTGGACGAAGCGCATTTACTGGTTTAATGGATTTCTTAACAAACATAACTGTAGGATTTGGCTTGATGACAGTCCTCAAGTGACTGAGGAGACCTCTTCATCCTCAAAAAGTTACTATTTGGAGCTGTTTTTGGAGTAAATGAGTGATAGGACGTTGTTTTTTTAAGACTTTGATGGAAATCGAGTTATTGTTAATGGTAAACGATATAGGAATATGCTAATAGAATAACTGCGACCTGAACTATTAAATGTGGAGCGTTGCTTCGGAATTGATATGTCAGTTGGCCACCAATCATACGATCTCACGCTCTTGTATTATTTTTCTGGGATTATGTTAAATCTCTGGTTTGCAGAAATAAACTCCGAACAATTCTTGATCTTAAATGAAATATTCAGGCCACCATTGAAAATATACAATACGATATGTGTGATATGCATGTCTCAAGAATGCGTCAGATGAAGCTGAGGGGGATATTTGAAAGACATTATTTTCAAGATTAAACAAAAATTACCCGATTATCACTTGTAGTTATAATTGTGCCTCATTTTAAATTTCCGAGACTCTTATTGGACAACTCTTTAGATTAGCTGAAGCCATTAAACTAAAAAAGATTATCACTGCATCCTGTTTCACACAACTCCCTTGTCTCCCTAAAGGACTTAGGGCTTAGGAATAACGAACTTAATGCTCCATCCCGACAAAACCTCTTCCCATACGTCTGCAGAAATCGTAAACTTTTTAAGGGAAAGGAATATCAGTGTCATCGAACACCCCCTCGACTGATACCGCAACGTGCTATTTCTATTTTTGTTTCGATATTCGATTCTCTATCTCTAAATATAATTTAGATAATCGCCTTGTTAATTCAGAAATGGTTTAATTCAGAAATGGTTTAATTCAGAATGGTTACGAATGGTTCTGTCTAAAAAAATCCTATCAAATAAATACAGATAATCGTTCGAGTAAAACACAAAATATTGGTTTAATCGTCCAGATTTATTTAGCTTTATTATTTATTTAACTAGACCCTAATTGCGAATAATCGTCGAAACACTTCTTGAAAACCCATTGCGGTAAGGTCTTTAGCTCCTTGTGTAAATCTTGTTTTACTGCTCCAGTGGACTCAAAACGTCTTCCGCGAAGTGATAATTATAGTTTTGGAAACAAAAAAATACGGTGGTTAATCGATGACATTCGTTGAGTTTTTGAGAACAAATATATATATATCTTTTTTCCCGAAAACATTCTTACTCAAAGGCTTCATAACGTCCAAATAATATTGTTCTTTGACTCTGAAAATAATTCTAAGTAGGCAACGCCTTGATAGTTAGAAAACAATTAACCTCACTTTCATTTTCGGACAACATCAGCGTAGTTTTTTGATTTTGGTTCGTTATCGACGTTATTATGAAATTGTGTAGCGTTTAGAAATTATCGGCCGCTACAGGTAGTATTATTTTGCGCATAACTTGCTTCAAAGCCCACCTGTATACTCCACGATAAACGCTGGGGCAGTCGAAAACCTCGCCTCGTGCTGAGCACTTATATCTATACCAAAAAAGACGTACAGCAACCAAGTGGTCGATGCAGCTGATAGGCCAGGTTAAGTAAGCCCTCAATTAGAGGCCAAGCCCAACACAGGCTTATTTTGTTGGTATTTTTGTAGAGGGTTTTAGAGTATGGACATTTTAGGATAAGGACATTTTAGAATCCAGACGTTTTAGACTCTGGTCATTTTATATATGGAACATTTTAGACCCTGAATGTTTTAGATACGGAATATTTTAGTTACCAGACATTTTGGGCCTCTATAAGTTCTGATACAAAACCTTAGTTCCCGGACTTTTCAGTAGCTGGATATTTAAACGGCACCACAAAGGATAAAAGTCAGACTTTATTTTATTATTATATTCACTATTATTGCCCATTTATTATTTAATCACTATTTGTCTACCATCATTTTGAATTGCAAGAACGCTAGATAAGATTCCTTACACTTTGACACTGTTAGTTTAAATTTCCCTTTTTTTAATGATATAATTATTTTTAAAAATTTTTGTTTTTGTTTGTCTCTGAACTTGTGCTTATGATTATTAAATAATTGTTACAGTTAACTGAGTCTTTTTGGAGTAAGTAGCCGATTTTTCCCAGTTTAAGGATTTGAGGTTTTTTTTGATTTCGAAAAACTGGGTTTGCGCCATTATTGAAGTTCTGACGAGATTTATCCGTAACCCATGACCCAACTACCCCCGGCGAACGGCTGCCGTAGTCGTAATTTAAGTGACCAACAAAAAAAGGTTACATTACAGTAGGCTTGCACGTCAAACTTATTAACCCACTTTTCATCACTCCTAATGAAGCGTTTTATGAATGTAGAGGCCAAATTCACTTGTTCAAGCATATTTACAGAAACCCGTTTACGGTGTTCTTTTTATAGAAAATCCAGCTCCTTCAGAACCAGACCAAAAACATCAACTAAAATTCTACGAATGGATTCGTGAGACATAGGCAGATCTTGAGCCATGTGTTTTAAATTTAGATGAAGATTTTACACCGCCATTTTTGCCATCTTGTTGATGTTTTCGTCACATTAAAGTGGAACGACCGTCATCTTCAACCACTTCTCAGCATTATTTGCATGCTTTTTTCTACTTGTATACTATCATACTTATGATTTTGGTAAAAGTGACTCGTCGTGGGCATTCATTGCCTTGGAAGGCAACACAACTCATGCCATTGTGGAGATAAGACCCTAATTACTTGAAAAAGTTGTCGGAACTTGAATGCGCTTTGTCAAAAGTACCCGGTGCGGACATTTGTACGAAATTGTTTTGAAACATTAACGCTACTAAATGTTATTTCACATAAAATAAATAGATGAAATACATAATTTGGTAAAAATTTCTATTGATTGCGCGATTGGCTCTTGATAAAACTTCGTAGCAATGATAAGGTTTAAGTGTTTTAATCTTATCGTATAATGTCGTTGTTGTTTTATTTGAATTTAAAATATTGGAAATCACTGAATCTAAAAAAAAAATCACCCTATATCGACACATAAAATATTTTTAAGCATTAATATAACAGGATATAAGTACATTTCCAACATAAATTTTCATTAAAATGCTTTTACTATTTTATGCTTACTATTTTTTACTTTATTAATTATTATTTTATGAATTCAAAATATAGATTTTAATTTGACATCTACTCAGTATATTTCTATGTGCACATAACCATCAATTAAAAGAATATGTTACTAAAAAAATATTAACCAATATCATACAACTCCATAAAACATAAACATAAAATTTTTGATATACGACCATAGATTCAGATATTTTTCCAATAGATGGCGGTATGATCGCAAAGGCAATCGCATTTCTAAAAAGCAGCTTGCTTTCTAATAACGCGCCATGAGTTTCAAGCCGATATGGCATTTAATTTTGTATTGACAGTCTTTATAAGATGAAAAAAAACGAATTTTGACTGTTGTTTAAACTATTGAGGAAATGGTCAACAAAATCCATGATATCGTGTTGGGCAACCGCAGATTAAAGGTTTCGGAGATTGTTGACATTGATAAAAATCTCGGTTACAAACTACACGAATTTTAGTGCATGAGAAAACTATCAGCTTGTTGCTGCATTTGTTCACAGCGGACAAAAGACGGAATCAAGTGACCACTTTACAGCGGTGTTTAGACATGTACAATCGTAATTGGAAGGAGTTTCTACGGCGTTTCGTGACTGTTGATGTAACTTGGATTCATTACTATACACCAGAAATCAAAGAACAGCCAATAGAGTGGGGTTTACACATCAAAGTGCCCGAAGGAGGCGAAGACACTTCCATTAACCGGAAATGTCATGGCCACAGTATTCCGGGATTCGCAAGGCATTACTTTCATCGACTATTTGTAAAAGGGAAAGAAGATCGCAGGAGAATATTATGCTGTTTTATTCATCAAATTTCACGACGACTTTATAAAGAACGCCCTAATTTTGCATGAAAAGTGTTGTTTTATAACGACAAAGCACTCGCCTATTCGTTCGCCACTGCAATAACGAAATTGGTTAATTTACGCTACGAATTGATGCCTCATACACCCTATTCTCCAGATTTGGCTTCTTCCGACTTGTTTCTCTTTCCAAACATAAAGAAATGGCTGGCTGGGAAGAAATTCCCATCGAATGAAAAGGTCATCGTCGAAACGGAGGATTATTTGGCAGAGTTCGATAAGTCGTACTTTTTAGAAGGCATACAAAATTGGAAAATTGTAGAATGAAGTGTTTCGACCTAAAAGGAGATTATGTTGAAAAATAAATCGATATTTGATCCAGTAAATAATCTACAAAAAATCTTTAATAAAGCAAGAATCTATAATTCTTTCTTCAACTCGACAAAACTTCTACATTAATAAACTTCTAAAGAAAAGTATTACTTAAGATATGTTCGAGTTATTTTCATTTTAGGACAAGATGGAAATTGAAATTAATCCTGGGTTGATTTTTATTTTCCAAGCATACATTTTCAAAAAGGTTTCGTTCTCATTGCACTAATTTACGATATTGATTTTATTGAAATGTATTAAATATTTACTTGAATTATGATTGAATACTTTTTTTCCTTATATTAGCAATAGAACAAATAACATGGGAATTAAAACGTAAATTAAAAAAAATCATCATTAAGAGAAAATCAATAGATAAAATAACTTATTCCAAGTCGATTTTCTTTTATTACGAAATGGTAAACTGGGATTAATAATTCCTCATCTTTTTTAAAGTCCTATCATAAATATTTATATCTTTCTTTACATTACACCTATTGATAATATTAATTTTTTATGGAAATTTATTATCAAAACCATTAGAATGATCACTGGATCAAATGTCAATAATACCAGGGTTGTTATTTATGTATCCGGAATGGGCAACAATGGTGTTGCTAGGTGCCATCTAACATATACATCGTAAAGTTTGACATTGTTGACTGTATACGTACTCATAGCGTTTTGTCATACGGACGCTATTTGTGTTGTTTAGTGACTTTGCTAGGTGATGATTTCCTAGAACTTTCGACGTGGCTTATCTTAACGACATTGCATCAATCAACTCACTTCGACTTCTGGCAATGGAGCACCATCTAAAACCACTGTATATCACTCGGATAGTTAATTCAATCATGACCGGCATTCGCCCACGGATGAATTTAAAGAAGGTCATCCAAAATCGGTTGTTGTGCCAGAAAACATCTATACTGTGCGCGAACTGATAAAGCATGATCGCCATGTGACATACCGTGAGATTGAGACATTCCTGGGCATTAGTATGATAAGTATATGCAAGATTTTACGTTAACATTTAACCATGAAAAATATTTATGAGCGTTGGATTCTGCATAATTTGACAAAAAATTATTATAATTATATATATAATTATATATTAAGATATATTATGTTTTTTGTTTCTACCTTTTCATCTATTCTCATCTCATCATTCTATTTTGCCACATAATTCTTTTGCCGTTATTGAATCATAACCCATTATATGTTAATTTAATTTTTGGATCGTGTTACTTTTCGTGTGGCCGTAATTTGATGTTTGGGCCGTTTAAAATATCACAGAAACTTCTTGTTCACTTTTGTCTTCATCACCATTCCCTTCTTTGAAAGAGATTTGGCAAGATTTCCTATTTCCTCGTTCCTAAGCACCTCATTGCTCTTCGGCCATCTAATCATTCAGTTTTTCCGTCATATCGTTAAATCCTTCTCGGCCTATTTGTCACACTGTGTCAGTTATCGTTTTTAGCTGTAAGTTAATATCATGGGCGTTTTTAGAATTTCGAATGGCATTACTCCACCAATTCAATGAAACTGCGGATACAGAGGTCCTACTGCATTTAAATTGACTCATGCATTTACAAAGTTCTATATAACAGTAATACCTCGTAGCTGTTTTAGTTAATTTACTTGAAATAATAAATCATTTATAATCATCGATAATTAACTGTGATTAAATAATGTAATATTCTTTCTAAACTCATCGGCAAAAGGCTTGCTCTTATTTATCTCAATATGGCGTCTATGCGCAATAAGAAATTGCAATAAGAATGCACAATAAGAAGCTAAGAAATGTATTTATCAGAAAAATTAATAAACAAACGTGCCAAAAATATCTTTGGATGTTTTATTAACATTTACCAGTGTGTATATATAATGTATATATATATATATATATATATATATATATATATATATATATATATATATATATATATATATATATGATGCATTATATAATGGATTTATATGATGTTTTACTACATCAGTTTATTTGTATTAATCGTACAGTATAGCAATAAAAATACCTGGGGCTGAAATTTTTGTGTTTAATAAGGCCCGAATTATTGCCTTGTACCAAAAAGGTTTCTCGCGACATCAAATTGCTACTCGTTTAAATATTGTTAGAAGTAATGTTAGCAGAACAATTCGAATATTCGAAGAAACTGGTGATGTTGCCTTACTACCCAGAAGTGGCCGAAGAAGGGTTGCAAATGAACGACAAGATCGTTATCTTGCTCAATATGTACGAAGAAACCGCTCAGTACCCAGCGATAGAATTTCAGTTCCAACGGACGTACCATCGTGCTATATCAACTCGTACGGTTTTCAGAAGACTTTTTGACGTTGGAACTGCATCGCAGACACCCAATTAGAGTTTCCCTAAGTTACCAGCAAAGGCAAAGGCATTTTCAATGAGCCAGAAAGCATCAAACCTGATTATTGCCTCAATGGATTTGAGGCAAATTAAACAAGAAATGGTTTAATCAGCGATGATTATCATCAGAGGGTTTGGAGGGAGATAGGAAGACACCATCGCCTTAATACAGTTATTGAAGTAGCTGAATATCAGAGCGAAATGTTTTGGAGAGTAATATGTTACAATGGAAGAACAGAGCTCATTCACACCCCACAAACAATGAACGCACATTTCTGCTTGGAACATATCATCAGACTTGTTATTTATCCATTACAGCAAGAAATTGGTAACAATTTTATCTTTATGGATGATAACGCCCGTCCGCATAGGGCTAGGATCCTCCAGATGGCTCTAAATGAAGGAGGAATTAATAGATTGGATTGGCTACTGTTATCGCCGTATATGAATCCAATCGAACATATTTGGGACTACCTTTTTAGAGCCATTAACCGTAGGAATAATCCGTCAAGAAATTGCCAGAAACTAATAATAACCTAATCATTGGCATACATCGAAGAGTTTACGCATTAATACTGCCTATTAGTTGAACAATATTTACATTAATTTAGCTTTTTGTATTTTAGGTATGTATTTTATTATATATATATATATATATATATATATATATATATATATATATATATATATATATATATATATATATATATATTTAATATTTATAAAATCCATACACATATTATAATTTACAATTATTTTGTATTCCATGTAAATCATTTGCATCGATTTTTTTTACCCTAAAAAGGGTAGGGTTAAAAGCATCACGCGATGCTCTTGCAAAATTCATGTTATTCAGGATGTTGCAGGCTTAAGATAAACACATCGGTTTTTAAAATAGAAATATACTTCCATGTTGAGTTCAAGTCGAACCAATGACAATTTAGTGGGAAAACTTAAGCTTGTCTAAGTCTATAATTTAAACAAAATGAATTACATTTAGTGAGTTAAACAAATCGAGAGTGTCATTATACGAGGGTGGAATAAAGAGTACTATACTTATTTCATTTTTGTTTTTATAGAATAGACGTTCGAATACTCTTACCCTATTCTTGAAGTAGTTCCTCGGAAGTTACGTTACACATTTTTTCTATAGCTTTAATCGTTACCTAGCATTTAAAACGATATCAAACAGGAAATGATTTTGAGAAGAAACGCAACATAAGGATGAAATTTTACATCCTGTAGTTAACTAAAAGAACTGTAAACATATTGGATAACAAAAAAAGTGTAAAATCCAGAATACATGTTGAAATCAAACTAAAAATATAAGTAATATTTATACCCAAAAAAATTATTTGGTTAACAATATATTGTTTTTCTTTTTTTCTTGGTAAGTATTTTTTTTGTGGAGTGTGTTGAATTTGTTTGAGGTGTATTGTATTTTATATTTAGGTATGCATATTACAGTCATACAATCATCTACAAATCTTTTATAAAAATAAGGCTTAAATTCGAGGGTATTAATAACTTTTGTTTCAACATATTAGATTAGCAATAGCCCATATTGGTTATTGTTCGTGTACTTAAGGTGGCCGAGTTGCTGCAATCTTCTCGACTTTATTACCTGGTCAATCATTGGTTTCTTACAGAGTACATACTTTTGATCAAGGTCTCTCAAAAAAGTGTGAAAGCTTTTTATTGTCATAATGTTGTTGTGGCTGAAAGCTTTTTTCTGTCCTAATATTCTGGTAGAATTTTCTAGTCTCCTGTTGGTTTGTATTATTTGACTTTTGGAACCCTTTTGTGCATTTCTATAACTGTCCCAACGTACTTCCCACAATTTCTTTTGGCCAAAATTCACGTGTTCAAGAAATGAAGAATAACTTTTTTATTTTTGAAACTATTTTATTCAGCAAAAGTAAAGCCAAAAACATTACGTTTCCAACGGTATTCCGAGAAAATTCCGAGAAAAATGTATGTAGTCGAATGCTATCGCCAAAAAACAAAACCTGTCCCACCCTACGGACATATCCCTTACTCATTGTACAAGTTACGAAAAATAGAGTAATAACACCACTGGTGGTGTAGCATTTGATCTGGTAACATTGTCGGGTTTGCCTTTAGAGGGGAGATTGGCCAACAAGTGATGAGGAGAATGAGAACGCTGGGCCTTTGACAAAAAGGCTGGGCAAAAAAGTCTCTTGAAGTTTTGCAAAGGTTCCGCCGCACTGTGCCCAAGCCTGAAACAAAAATTGAAAGCGCACCGTTGCTCGAACTTGTTGCTACTCATTTTCAGAACACTTTAGAAAAATCCAGTTCACGAAAAGAAATGGTACGGACCATCAAGTGACACAAAGGAGTTCAAATTCGTACTGCAGACGCATCATTTTGACCTGACTCCCCTCCAGGAGTTAAACCAACAGTATTGCCAGATCGAATGCTAGGCTACTAGTCTGATTACTTTATTTATATACCTCCTATATCATATATTGAACACACTTTCACTTTACTTACACTTTGTGTTTCTATATACAGTTGTTAAAAATGTAACAAAGTAAACTGTTTAAAAAATTATGTTTCTAATATGTTTTAAGGTATTTTTCTTAATGTCTAAGCATAATTTTTATGTAAAGAAATTTTTATAAAATAACATCAGAATAGGACATTGCTGCTTCTACCGTTATGAAGGCATGGAGAAGACAGTTGAAGGATCAGGGTTATGCACGACTATGAGGTTCTGATAGTTCTAGAAGTATCTAACGATATGACAAACGGCATCTTGAACTTCTTGCTTTATGAAATTGACATGAACATATCGTTCAAGTACGTGATGATTTTGTTCGAGGTATAGGTTTCCAGTTGAAGACAGAGTGGAACTCAATTTACTTTAATAACGCGTCAAGATTTTATTTAGATAGATAGAATGGGTATAGAAGGATAAGAAAAATTCGGGGTGAAAGGCAAAATTTAAATTTCTCATAGAACTATAGAATTATAGAATTTGTAGAATTAGGCTATCTTGCTGGGAAACATCTATACAACATGCCTGAAACACCTTACTACAAGAAGACATTGATTATGTAATTTGGTTTATAAAAAAAGTAAGTGCCCTTTCACCACGATGATAGGCCTGCCCAAATATCTGGAATTATTGCTACCAAACTCCATAACTTATATTTGGAAGTGCTTCCACATGCACCATATTCACTGGATTTAGTTTCCAGCGATTATTTTCTCTTTGCAAATTTGAAGAAATCAGTCACTGGACGAAGAGCACTTCAAATGATAATGCTAAAGCGGAAGACAACCGCTTATTTGCAGAGTCGGATCGCATTAAACTGACGGTATTAAAAATTGGGACGTCGTTGGTCTAAATGTATTGAATTGCAAGGTGATTACACTGAATTATAAAAATGTCAACAATTTTTTTTTGTTTAGGCCGAGAAATTTTCGAACGACCCTCATAATAGATTTCAATTTGAAGTACTGCGTGCAGTAAATGTAGTAATAAATTAATTTAAATTTTCTATTTTAATTAAAACTGTAATCACAGCTGTAATTCGATAACATACAACAAAGCAAAACCAATTTCGTTACATTGAAAGATGATGACATGTGTTTTTCGGGGTGCTAATGAGATTTTATACATCAATTAGATGAAAACAGATCTCAGCCTCTTTACCAAGTTTGACTTTTTACAGAATCTATTTTCTCTCAAACCTCTCCTAGCTGATCAACCTTATAATTGAATCAAAAAATAGCTAAGAGGGGACTGCTGGAAAACCCCTTCCAAAGCAGAATAATCTTGTTAGAGCATTATTGAAATAAGTGTATCTAACTCAAGTAAGAAAATGTCTTGCAGATGATTTTTACATTACAAACTTTCAGTATCCTAATACACATAAACATTTTCATAGGGATTAAATCATGGATACTTGCTAAATGAGTTTACTAAAGTTAATATATTCTAAATAATATTTCCATACTATTTAGAATCTAAAATAAATAGTTTGCCGAATTATTGGACAAAATGATTTTGTTTACTATGTAGATTCTTTATATTGATTAAATCCACCCCAAAAAGGTTGGGTCAAAGCGATCGTATGTATATTATCCTAACAAAACTCAAAATATTTAGCTCCCTGTTAGACAATATTAAAACCGATACAACAATTTATTTTGCTATAAATATTTTCCCTGCCTCTATATATATATATATATATATATATATATATATATATATATATATATATATATATATATATATATATATATATATATATATGTATATGTCCGCTAATTAATGGTACACACCAAAACAGCAGATTTTTTGTGTGAAAATATTTCGATTTAACCCAACTTACCTTAGTCCAAAAGTTAATACTAATCAAGATCTTAAGACAGGGTCTTAAAGTTATAATTTTATTTTGAATTTTTGTCAACAGATTTCTTAAAAAGTATTTTTCTTGAACTATGGAAATTTAGTTAGTGTCAAATTTTTGTATTGATTGTCATTATTTAATATTGTAGGAATTTAAATAGTTAAATAGTTTTAAATAATAATAATAATAATTTTAATACATTATAGTAAAATAGTTTTTGAAAGATTTTCACTTAAGGCAAGAACAAAATGCCCAGACATAAATTGTTTTCTAATGAAGAGATAGGTTAGGCATATACGCCGGAAATACTGGACGCTATACTGGAAAACCCCTTTCAAAGCAGAATAATCTTGTTAAAGCATTATTGAAATAAGTATATCTAACTCAAGTAAGAGAATGTTTTGCAGATGATTTTAACATCACAAACTTGCGCACAAAGAAATGCGAGATATGATAGGCATATACGCGCAGGAAAATTTTAATAGACGAAGATATTTGAAGACGTATCCACGACGAAGACAGCCGGATTTTAAGATTTTCAAAAATCTTTACTTTACGACAGCCTGGGTAAAACAGGTTTTTTCCGTCTAAAACGAGATTCCACAAGTCGTCCAAAGATTGTTACCACCGACCAGGAAGAAATTGTGGTTCGTCTAACCGAAAACCCTGAAGTAAGCACAAGACGCATTGCTCTGGGAGTTGGGGTCGGCAAGTCCACTGTTTGCAGAATTTCTGACGAGGAGGGACTGTATCCGTTTCACTTCACGCCTGTACAGAATCTACTGGAAACTGAAACTGATTTGTTTACACGTAGAGAGTTGTAATAGCAATAAATTATTAAAATACTGCTAGAAAGATTATATCCCTGTCTCGTTTTTTGGCAATTCCTAATAGAAGGCTATTTCTTTTATTTATTTTTAGTCAATTTAATTTGGATATTCGATAACAATAGTCTAATGCTGGAATAACCGAATTACTGCTAACTATGCAGAGAGACAACTTGAAAGGATTTGTACCATAAGGTTACATAAGACGGAAATTGAAACTCGCGAAATTGCTACGCGAATATAAAGAAATAGTGCAACAGTTGTTTGTTTTGGGAAGGCAGGTGTCTCAAACAGATAGGTATCACATAGAGAAAAGCTTTTTTTGTCTAAGATGGCTCATACTCAGAGAAGATAAAGCAATGTAATTTCTTCTGTATTATGAGCTCAATGTATATTTTCAAAGACTAATAGTGCCTTTCAGTAATCGACATCATACACTTTATTTGGTAGGGTATAAACTACGAAAAAATTCAGATAGAACGGAAAACAGATTTTTTTTTCTCGTTTTTCCTTGTGAACCTGCGCTGGTCGTAGAGAAGTAAGTCAAGTTCTTTTGTGGAGTGCCGTTGAATCTAGAGATAATTTAAGAAAAAACTTAAGACACCTTTCTAGAAAACAGCGCCCAAGAGTAAAGTGACTTGACTTTAAATAATATTACTAAACCAATGTTTCCATTTTCTTTTTCGAAATAAAGTGTAAATGGATTTTTTTTTAATAATTAAAATAACAAATATAATTTACTGTCTGATAATTTTAGTTGACATGTTACTATTTTAAAATATTATAAAAATATCATGATAATTTTCGACAGTATGTAGAGCTGAAATAAACGTAATTTTAAAATATTATTTTCTCAAATAATAATGTTTACCATCAAGATTCTTTTTATCGATTAAGTCCACCCCTAAAAAGGGATGGGTAAAAGGTTCACGTGTTTCCAGTGCAAAATTCATTCCATTTTCCATTTAGTCCAGTGTAGTAGCTTTGAATAAACTAAAAAAAAAATATTTGACCTTTGTTTAGTTTATTTAATGATTTTTCGCTTAGTTTGAGTTGGCTAATCAATTAAGATCATTGCATATTAAAAGTAAAACAACTACAAATGTTTGTATTTTCATATAATGGCCATTATATTCAATGATTTATTTCCGTTGCATATCAAGAGAAAAGAAGACTAAGCTGGTGATTACTATCTACCTTGCAATATTAATTCTTGTATTATACAACAAGGACTAGTTAAATTTGACTATTTCTCAAGTAAGATATTGCGAAGATGTTCTATACAGAAACTTCTAAAGAACAATTGCAGATATAATCTATCATACTCAAATAATGATCTTCTGACAACCTACTATCAATTCAATATATATATATATATATATATATATATATATATATATATATATATATATATATATATATATATATATATATATATATATGAACACTTCTGTTGGTTGTTTGACCGGGAAGGTGCCCCACCTATCCCTTCAACTGGATGACATATGTTTCATCTCTCGAGGTTCAGACTCTTCAGGCCGACGAGAGGTCGGCAAAAATATGGGTTGTTTGATTGTGGAGAGGGACTCCCTATTCTTGGCGAGAAATCATATGTCGGTATCCTGATGGGTCTAACCAGTAACAGACGAAACATGTGCTCTCCAATGTAAGGGGTGGGTGGGGCTTTCTCCCGGTGAAGCAACTAACCATTGCTATATATATATATATATATATATATATATATATATATATATATATATATATATATATATATATATATATATTGAAAGAACAAGGACTAAATCTGAAAACGCTGGCAATTATTTAATCAACATTAACTAACACAAGGTCAAAAGTTAAATTCACGGGTGACATCTCATTCACGGGGATGGACTCTCGCCACTCTTATTTCACTGTGCTCTAGAAAAAGTAATACAGGAGTGGCGTGAAAAAAAGTCGGCCCTGAATATTGACCAGCCCATTAAACTGAGGAGAGCCAACATCAAAATTGATTGTCTGGCGTTTGCTGATTATCTAGTACTTTTGGCTCAAGATGTATTAACGGCACAGAAACAGATTGAAATCCTAAAAAAAACAGCAGAAAAGGTAGGACTCCAAATTTCCTTTAAAAAGAAACACAATACATGACCTGCAACAGACTAAGAACACCATTTCTAAAAACAAAATATGGTAACATTAGACGAATCTCTCAATTCAAATATTTGGGTGAAATCATCATGGAAAATGGATTGGAAAAAGCGGCCTTATAAGGGTAGATGTCAAAAATGGAAACGGCATTGAGACTTACACAAAATATTTACATCAAAAAATGCCTATATAAAAACACAAAACTGAGACATTACAACACAGTTATTAAGACAGAATGTCTATATGGGGTGGAAACGCTCATTTTGAATAGACAGACAGGCATCGAGGACATTGAAAAGAAGGAAAGAAAAATCTTAGGTCCCAAACAAATAAATACAACAACATACCGACTTCGAGAAAACCAAGAAATCAAGCAATACACAGATATACATAGCGATATGAGAAAAAGAAGACTTAAGTTTTACGGACACATAAAACGGATGAATCCGAGTAGGTTAACTAGACAAATGTCGAATTTTATGAAAATAGGAGTAGAGCTAAAGTAGAAATAATTAAATGGATTTCTGCAATTAAAGAGAACCTAAGATCGGCAAATATTACGCAAAGTGAAATTCAGGATAGAGACACAAGGTTGACGTTTGGAAGGTTGGCCAGAGAGAAAAATGTAGGAAGACTGGAACAACTTGGTCTGACAAAAGGAAAAAAGCTCATAGCGAAAGAATGAAATTAGTATGGGCGCAACGGAAGGCTAAGAACAACAAACGCCTCTAATTGTACTTCGCGTGGTCCACCAGGGCCCATACATAAAGGTGTTAAAGTCTTGAAGCCTGTAGACTCTGCAAATATTATTAAGATTCATTTGCTAATTTTCTACAATTTTTAGCGTTGAGGCAATACAACAGGTGCGGCAAGAGGCACCACTTACAGGCGGTTAAGACTAAATATAAATGCAAATTTCTTTGCAAATGCTAGAATATATATGTCACGATATGTTTCTGCAGTTTTCGAACCGATAAACCAGTAGGGCATTATTTCATATTTGCTTCCATCATCATCATGGGATCAGATTTCGTTAAAAAAATGTATTTACGAAAAGAGCTTTATTACATCTGAGCGGGTTGATACCACGCTGTGGATGTTTGCACTTTGTTTAAATGTTTGTATATGTTTTGAAAAAAGATAAGGTGTTAAGTTTTGAAACCTGTAGGCTCTGCAAATATTATTAAGACCCATTTGCTAAATTTTCTATGATTTTTAGCGTTGCGGCCACACAACAGGTACGGCAAACGGCACCAGTTACCTGCGGTTAAGTCTAAATATAAAAGCGAATGAATTTGCAAATGCTACAACATATGTCACGATATATGTCACGATTTCTCCAGCTTTTGACTCGATAAACCAGTAAGACATTATTGCGAATTTGCTTGCATCATACATACTTTTCAATTAAATGCTCATGGGATCAAGAGTACTTTAAAAAAAAATTGTATTTTTGAAAAGAGCTTTGTTACATCTGAGCGGGTTGATGCCACGCTGTAGGTGTCTGTAGTTTGTTTAAATTTTTGTATATGTTTCTTAACAAAAAGTGTAAAATATAATAAGGATACCCGCAGCTACTCCAGTAACCAGGCTGGGAAAGGCCGGATATCCTCTGGGATAATCTTTAAAATTACACCTATTTATTTTTCTGCTTATATAGCAGTGCTGCAGCATTATACATGATAATGGGTGTATATGTTGGTTCTGGGTCTTATATTTATACCTTTTAAGACGCCACTGCAGCATTTTGTAACGTTATGGAGATATATGTTGGTTGCGGCTGTTATAACTTTTTTTTATATGATTAGTTGTTTTTCTTTATTTAACAGTATTTTATTAAAGAGGGTTAAAGTGTTTATTATTGTAATATGTATGTAAATATTTATTCAAAGTAAAGAACATTACTTAACTATTAAATCGGAAATTGCATCTTATTTTTATTTGTTTCCAATATAGAAAAATCATTTTCTGTATTTTTAATTCAAAATTATTTTAAAATATAATTAATTTTTAATAAAATACTCTTCTTGACGAATTGGCTACCTTAGATTGCCCAATTTGACGGATGTTGGGCATGTTGTTGTTTTGACGCTCGATAAACATTATTTTCGTTTTTTCCTCGATTATTTCTAGTAGTTTCTATTATGTATAAATATATGTATACGTATATCAAAAACAGGATATACAAACGAACTTTGACTTTGATAATGTTGTACTGATCATTATATGTGGTAGAACTCAATATTTCGAAACTTATGAAATAAATTGTGTACAATAATACATGAATTGGTTCATGAATATATTATCTAAGAATAAAGCGAATATTAACTTTAGAAATGATATTAGTCACAAGATCTAACTATAACAGAAAGCAATATCTTGAATTTTATAGGACACGCACAGTGGAACTTCAATTGCCTTTTAACAAACCTTTATGGGTCATGTAATATAAAACTTGAATATTAGGTTCTGCAAGAAAGTAAATAAAACATCTGGCTGAGAAGATGGCTGAGAACCAGTTGAAATTGTATCAAAAACTCCAATCTGGTCCCCAACCCCACCCCTGTGACTATTTTCTTTTCCTGAAAGTTCAAATTTCAATTAAATAGACCCTTTAAATGAACCAAACTGGAAATAAATTATTTTAAAGGCTTATACCTTTCTCATATTCCTAAAAGTCATGTCGTATCGATAAATGACATTTATTATATTTATTTCCTTAAGCAAAAATGTTATCTCTTTTTAATAAACCTATTGATGTGAAAATTTATTGATTGATTGTGAAATTTTAATTTTATAGACACGAAATACGACATTTCCAAATGTTTATTCTGGAAAATGACCACATGAATGAAACCAATATTGGTTAGGCATTTAAACAGACCATGCAATCTGCATGTCAGGTGTGCAAATTTGCTTCCGAATAACGACTGCTTTATATTCGGTCAATTCGCAATATTACTGCTTCCTATATAACTACTGTAACATCGGATGCACATATAACAGAGTTATATACAATTATAATTAGTAATGAAAAAGATTAATATAAAATATATATAATTGGTGTCAAATCATAATAGATAAAATAAAATAAATTCTTCGAAACGAAAAATTAATTTGTTCATCTTTAACCAATTAAAATTGGCCATATGTCCTTGTTAGATATAATGTTTATTCTTTGCTTGGAAACATATTACAGTGCACATGATACGAACGATTTTAAAGCTAAACATTTTTATTTTCATCATTCTGTACAAAACATGACGCCTGTACTTACCCGTGCCTTAAAAATATTGCTGCAGATCAGCAACTATCATCAGCAGATCTATATTGCACGAAGATAATGATAGAGGCTACCCTTCGTGTAGGGCCCTCAATACGTTATTCCATTTGATGACCAAACGAATTATATTTATAATTATTATGGCTGGAAAGCTTTTCCAACGGTCTATTACCACCTGCCTAGAGTATTTAGAGCTTTTATCCAGCAAACTAAGGCTTTACCACCATGACTGATTGAGGGCAAGACGTGACTTAGTAAGAGGGCTAGGATGCATCATAACGAAAGAGCTACTTGTCCTCAACATTTTATAATCCTATTTTTCCTGACTGAACGGAGTCAGGTTTAGGACCAGGTGACACATCTATTACTCTTAAATATGATCCATCTGCATAGGTTAGTGACGTTTTCGTTGGCAAACACAAACAATAACTAAGACCGATTAACACTAAAGTTAATGCAAAAGTAGTCTCTTTGGCTTGGAACTAAGCACTTTTAAAAACGCAAAAAAGAATATTTATTCGGAATCATGTCCGTTATATTGTATTATATTTATTATACCACGAAATCTAAGTATAAATATATATACTATCTATATATATAAATATATATACTATCTATATATCTATAAATATATATACTATCTATATATATATATATATATATATATATATATATATATATATATATATATATATATATATATATATATATATATATATATATCTATATATATATATATATATATATATATATATATATATATATATATATATATATATCTATATATATATATATATATATATATATATATATATATATATATATATATATATATATATATATACGTTCGTTTAGTCAAAATCTCATTTGACATTTTCAAGTATTGTTCACTTCGACTGAAGTATATTCGTGTGTGAGATTTTAGCGAAAAGTCGTGACTCTTCACAAAATGAACGAATCGACACCTGGAATGATTAAAAAACATTATTTATCAAAGACAGTTCAGGAGCGAATTTCAGAGTTTTCAGTTCAATTAACCACCACAACTGCACTTACTGGCCATCTGAGAATCCACACGTCACTGAAAAACATCATGTTAATTTGCCAGGGGTCATACTGTGGTGTGGCTTATCTGCAAAAGGATTAATTGGACCGTTCTTTTTTGACGGTATTGTAACTAGTGGTGTTTACCTTAATTTGCTTCAGGAAGCAGTATTCCCCCGCATTCTGAAAGCTTTTGAGGGCGAGAACTTTTATTTTCAACAAGATGGTGCACCTCCACATTATCATCATGACGTAAGAGCTTATCTTGTCGAGACTGCATGGAGCAGATGGATTGGACGAAGAGGTTGGGTTGAATACCCCGCACGTTCACCTGACCTTACGCCGCTCGATTTAGTTTTATGAGGATACATTAAAGACAAGGTTCATTAGACAATACTAATGGAAATGATTGCTTCTCATTATCACTGCTTCTCGTTATCAGCAATGCCTGGGCCACCATGGTGGGTAGTTGGAAAACTGGCATTAGTCAAAATAAAAGCTGTTTCTTTAGCTTATTTTTGAAACCCTAAAGTATGAAAATATATACTGATTTTAGAACCAGTCAAAGTGTGTATAAATTTTTTGGGACACTCTATATACACACATATACATACACTCACACACACACATTTATATATACATATATATATATATATATATATATATATATATATATATATATATATATATATATATATATATATATATATATATATATATATATATATTTATGATCGAAAAATAGTGACCAAACTTCGGGTAAGTACCGATCATACCTGGTACTTACCCGAGGTTAGACGGGTCACGAACGGTCTCGCAGAGTCTAACTGCTGCGACCGTTTACCGCAAGATGGCGTGGTTGCATGCGATTGCAGCCTCCATTCGCGATTGCTGGCGCTTTGGATGGCGGATGGAGGAGCACCGACCTGGAGCATGGGTAAACTTTTCTTTGCTATTAATATATATATATATATATATATATATATATATATATATATATATATATATATATATATATATATATATATATGTATATATATATATATATATATATATATATATATATATATATATATATATATATATATATATATATATATATACACATACCTACCTTACCTTAGTGCCTGTTTAACAGGATTTGCGAATTACTTAATTTATTGCCGAATTTATACATAACAGTTTAAACCCAAACAGACGAACCTATTACGTTCGATAATACATACTATACAATACCAGTCTTCCATCTCGAAGGAAATGTGAAAGAAACTTCTAATTTTAAGAGTTGAGTGTATCTGTATATATTTGGGGACTTGGTAGTAGTATACTACGAAGTATGTATAGGCACTAACATGTAGAGTTTAGATTATTTCCTATAATTAGAAAACCATGCGTAAAATAACTGAAGAAACAACTCAAGAAATAAAAAATAAAAATGTTATTTCTTTGTCATCCATACTACTTTTTATGTCAAACCTAAAACTTAATAGCCCTTTTTTATTTGCATAGTATAAATTCATGTTGAACATATAGCAATAAAACTTCTTCAAAATCCAGATATATAAATTCTATGCAATTTCCAATTTACACAAGTAATAGACATGTGAAGAATTATAATAATTAATACATTGTAAGAATAAAAATAAACGGTAAGCTAGATTAAATTTTATTAAATTACGAATTTTGCAAACCCCTTTTTTATTTTTTATGGCTGAATTGATTTGTGCAAAATACCAATGTAAACCAAGATATAGCAAAATTTTTAAATTATCAAATTTTACGTTCAATTTCAGGGGAAAATCGAAAAATTTGGAGGGCATTAGAAAGCGCATGAATTAGAGAGCTTTTTATGAAATGTTCTTTGTAATGGTATAATTGCGCTTCTTGAAGAAAAATTTCGAAAAATCACAAAATTTAGAAATATTTTTACAACCGATCAGAAATGGACTGAGAAAAACATTTTTTTTCTGGTAAATAAATAAGGACACTGGTAAACAAACATGAGCTTATTTTGAGAATATATGAGAATATCTTTAATAAAGTATGACTTAAAAACAGAAAATGGTCTTATATTTTTTCTATCACTTACAATTTGTTTGCTATAAGATATTGTTGCATTGTAACAAATTATAGCCTGAAAAAGTTTTGTTCTTAACAGTTCAGTGTATGCGTATATTGCTTTCAAGTTTATTGCTTTCAATACGCTCATTCGACCATTTTTTGTCTTCGAAACAGTTTCATTTCAACGACAGGCATACCAACTTAAAAAAACAAATAGTCGTATCAGTATGTAAAACGCCCAGATTTTGATAATAATAATAATAAATCTTTATTAGCCCAACAGGATATCCCAATTACAGAATTAATTACTAGTGTCTAATAGAAATCATTACAAAATATAATAACTACACTAATATCTATACTACTAAACAAAATAACATACGATAATAAAAATAAAACAAAATTCGAAGAGAAAAGGAAGTAAACCAATAAATTAATTACGTTGAAAGTAATTGTATATACTCAAAATAAAGTTATGTAATAAACGGTATTACTTTTACTAGAAATAACAAAAACAAACTCAATCACTGACTCATGAAGTAATCGCAAACATGTCAATATGTGGCACAATGCACTATTATTCATATCACAATCCGCTATACTAATAAAAACAAAGCACATAGAGTATAATGGTGATTTAATAGAAACATTGTTCAAAGCCAGATTCAAATAAAATGGCAATGCAAGTCTAGACTCCACCGTCACTATCCGAAAGTTCAACTGCCCGAGCAAGCATGGACTATTAATTTTGTTATTCAGCAATTTATATAAAAAATTCACAGAATGATAACATTTTCTTAGCTCCAATGATTCAATATTATTCATAATCAGCAACTGATAATGATCAAAGCATCTTCCGTAAACGCCAAAAGAAGTCAAGAATCATTAAAAATCACCGTTGTACATCCACCAAATGTTTGTTATGATTTCTATAATATGGGCTCCACACCACAGAACCATACTCCATTTTAGGTCTAATATAAGCATAGAACAAACTCTTTAGAATATCACAATTATCAAACCATCTACAATTACGTACTATAAACCCAAGCGATTTAAAAGCACTATTCATTACATTATGTATGTGATTCCCAAAAGAAAGCTTAGTACCTTTTACAAAATTAGGTTATCAAAATTATAAATTTTCATTCAACAATAATATTAAACAATCTTCAATATTTCTCTATAAATTACATTTCAGCAAAATATCAGTATCGATATATTATTTATCAAAAAGTTATCGACGATGGAAGGAAATTGATTGCATCAGACACAAAACAACGAAGAAACCGAAATATAATATATTTTGATAAAAACAAATAAAACTACTTACTGTTCTTGATGCCATTTCTCACCGAATTTATCATCGTCGCTTTTATAAACAGCTTGAAATTCGACTGTTTTCTTCATCCGTAATCCTAGTTCTCGCGAAGTTAACAAAGGCCGTTGAGATAGAGATGGTGAATCATTAGGCGTAGGGGATGCTGTGCCTGAAGTCATTTTGCTGGCTCAGTCAAGAAACAGTTCTGAAAAATAATTTTTTATTAGCTTATATATCTATATATGAAATTTTCCTATGGAGCAAGTGATAACGGGTCTTTCAAATTGAGCGGTTTTTTAATTCTTGATGTTTTATTCAAGACGGCGAGCGGCGTTATCAACTTCCTAAAGGTCTAGTCGCATTTTCGAAGGGTAATGTATGACATATATAAAAATGAGCGTTTAATGAAAGATATTTTTAGAAGATTACGTGATATTTACGGTTTGTACAGTCGTCCATCTGAAAACACTATCAATCGAATTGTTCAAAAAATTCAAGAAACTAGTTCGGTGGAAGATAAAAGAAGAATAATATATTATAGGCGTAGTGATCGTTCATAAGAGCATATTGATTTTGTACGAAAAAGTGTTGCTGAAGACACAAAAATGTCTATTTGTCCACAATTGAATCAACAACACAGCGTATTTTACGAAACGATTTAGCTCTGATAGTATATAAGGTTCAAATAACACAGGAACTAAAGCCAAAACGTCGTACATTTGTCAATTAGATCAAAGAACAAACAGCTGATTTTTCTCAAAAAATCATCTTTTCAGACGAAACACATTTTGAAATTGGTGACTAAAAATATGTCAATAAAAAAAATTGCCGCATTTGGGGTGAGGAAAATCCACGATTGATTTATGAGAAACCTTTACATCCTAAACCTCTCACTGTTTGATATGCATTATGGTCAGGAGGTATAATTAGGCCACCTTTCTTTTAGCCGCTCGTGAAGCTGTAACTGCGAATTGCGTTCGAACGCGTGAGATGATATCTGGATTTTTGTGGAATGAATTGAATAATATTAATCTGAAAAATATGTGGTTGCTGGATATAATGTGGTTCCAACAAGAGGGCGATACACCTCACTCGGCTAATTGAAACAATTCCTGGACGAATTATTGAAAGAAACGGTGATATTAATTGGCCACCAAGATCATGTAATTTGACACCGTTGGACTGAGGTTACGTGAAAAGCCATGTCTATAAGAACAATCCATAATCGATTCTTAAACTAAAGGATGAAATTATTCGAACCATTGGTGAGACAGAGCCTCGGTTTTGCCTAATGTCATTCAAAATTTTTATGTCAACTCTTTTGACTTTTAAATATCATACACTATGCTTCAATTATCAATAAAAAGTGTTTTAAAATTAACGCAAATTCTGTTTTTTATTCAAGAATTAAAAAAAAAACACTGAATTTGATACACCCTTTATATAGGTTGAAAAGTTAGTTAGTTTAGGTTTTTTTAGGTTAGGTTAGTTTAGGTTAGATCATTTTCCGTATAAAGAAAAGACAAATCTTATAGAGCGGTATTGGACTCTGCGTTAATTTTTAACCATTTATGTACAGGGTGTTCCATATCGTTATTTCAAATTTTAGGAGCATACATTAGACTGAAGTTTATTGTATGCTCCCATAAAGAGTATGGTATAAGGTATTAGTATGCCATATAAAGAATGCATTCTAAGACTAATTTATATTGTATACTTATTTGTTCCGAAGTTATAGACTTATGAAATTGTGAACAGTAAATTAAGTAATTAAAACTTATCTTTTTTCATGAATTGTGTATTAATTTTATTTTCTAAAAAAATTTTTTATTGTTTATAATTTCATGTCACTTCGGAACGAATCAAGATCGACCTACCACTTTTGCTTGTTTTTTAATTCTAGAATTAAGTCTATTTTATGTTTCCAAAATTTGAATATAATATACGAAACATCCTATGTACTGTTTACCTGAACGTATATTAAGGCCATTAAGGTCAGTTACATAGCAAACTTAATCATCGTTACAGAGCAACTTTTATAATCCATTTCCATTCTTTTCTATCCATTGCTCTTGTTCTTACTTCTCTTCTATGTTCCAGGAAATATAATAAATGTATTTAATATTCCAGATTTACTTCATATCCTTCAAAATGATACCGTCATATCAGTTTTCTACAATCCGAGCAGGAACTTTTGTTGGTGACATTGAGAATATTACCTAAAACATCTCCCATTTAGACCTCTCAGATGAATATTACATTTCTGGAATGGCGTTCGCGTTCTTGTTCCGAGTGGTTCAATCGATGATAAAATTGCTATTTTACTCGTTAGTTCATTCTTCTTGTAACATTCTGTTTTATTTTTTGTTATATATATATATATATATATATATATATATATATATATATATATATATATATATATATATATATATATATATATATATAAATAGGGTGTCCAATCACTTTTAGACGATTTAATCAATAAATGTGTCGGCAAATGTTAGTTATTAAAAAGATACAGGGTCTTTATCTCGGATTACGTCTCGATCACAACTGTCATTGTTTTCTATTCCTCCCATTAAATGGAACGGCAGGATCTTTGACACTCCCTGGTGACTTTCTTTAAATTCAGTTACCGTAAAAGACTCCCAGGCCACCTTGGAGGCCGGACACCCATATCTGCATCTCTAGTCTACAACCACTATCTATTATAAATATTATCGGCGCTTGCTTGATTTAACCCAAAGGCGTTCGCACTTCCTCTAACGAGAACATTAACTTATCCCAGATATCCTAGATATCAGAAGGATTAAGCTCTGTGGGGACCCTTTCGTTTTTATCGGGCCACAAGGTGACGCTAGAATTCTTTGACGTTCCTGAGTTGTTCAAGAACTTCCGAACGGTTCTCGCTGTTCCAAGTAGTGCTGTTTTCCACATGGGCTTGAAAAGTTGCTCGTTGAAACCCATTGCTTTTATATTCTTCAGTAGGCTCTTATAGCACCCGTTGTTGATATTATTATGGGAACTATTTCTACACTTTCCATGCCCATTGTTTTTTAACTTATCCTTGAAGTTCCTGGTATTTCTGATTTTTTTCCCTTTGCTTCTTTGATATATTATTGTTATTAGGAATCGCCACATGGATAAATAGAGCGCGTTTAGATAATTTATGCACAGTAATAATATCGTGCCTGTTGTGATCCAGTCTTCGCTCAGTGAGTACAGTACGGTTCCAATAGATCTTATTATTATTGCTTTCGTGAATAGGTTCGGGATTGTAGTTGTAATATGAAGCTCTCTCTTTTAGCAGCTGCATCTTTATTGAAAGTTCCTAGTGCAGAATCTTTACGACTGCATCGTGCCTATCTTTATAATCGATAGCCGCAAACATCGTACATCCTCCAATAATGTGTTGAATGGTCACCATCTGTATTGAAGGTCGGACATCTGTATCGACACTTATCGTCCACAACCCCAGCATCTCGAACAATATATTTAGATTTAGACAAGATATTTAAGATAATTTCTAGTGGCAATAACTTGATCTTGGATTGCCACTATAAATACCTCTGTCTCGGGGAAGATCTGTCCTGCAGTCAGCCAGTAGTTCCAAGCTAATATGTCGACTTGTTCTTGGATGGCCTCATTCTGATGTTTCCCATGCACGGATTTTTCTCTCCATGGTTGCAACTTTTCTTGATCGGTTTTTGCTTAGCTTTGACCCAGATTTTCTATCAATGGCAGTGGCGTTAACACATCGATCTGACATATTGTTCTATGTAATTCCGCGGTTTCTGCTTGTTTGAAAAAGTATGCTCGCATGCTTTCAATTTGTTCATCAAATTGCTTGCTTATATCGACCAGGCCTCTACCGCCTTGATGTCGTGGCAAGCTGGTGCGTTCTACACTACTTCGTGGGTGATGCTTTTGTGCTTTTGTGAGCAATGTTCTAAGCTTGAGTTGCATACTTTGTACATCCGTCTTACTCCAGTTGACTACTCCAAATGAATACGTTAAAATAGATAATAAAATAGATAAATATTGTTGTTATTATTTTATTTTTAGGTATCAATATTATTAAAAAAGAATCAATCATTCTCAGAAAAATAATATACTAAAATAATTTAAATCTCTGGATTAAATGAAACTTTCGCCAAATTCTTCCGCTACTCCTGAAAAATGGATATTTCAACTAACTATCTCAACATGCAAAAACAAAAAGATAAACTTCACTACGAGCGTTACAGCCAGACAGTATGACGCGAGTTAATTAATTACGAAACAGTTTTAGAGATAGAAAGGTTACTTTTATAATGAATTTAATATAGTTTTATTTAATTTTAATATAACTTGTATGCAAATGTTTAAATTCAACAAATATAATCTAAAGTTATTGTGGTCTTTTGTTCAATTACCCTTTAAAGTAGTGAAAAAAGAACATAAGCATCGAAGTTTACTCAAGAACCAAAGATATACTCATAAGTTCCTCTAAATGGCATACCTGTTAAGTCTTAGTGTTGTTTTGACCAAAATCAAGTCTTTATTATGACAAATTATCCTAAAGATCTCATGCCATTTCCTCTTCTTGAAATAGAGTGCATTTAGCACTGAACAACTTTTGAGGTTTTAATTGCATTATTATATTTTCTAGAAGCTAATGCAGGTTTTTAAAAATAACCTTTGAAATGCCATACCCAACTCATGCTAATATTTATTAATCAGAATAAGCATCGTTAAAATAAAAACATTTTTTTCTAAAAAGAAAAACATATTTATATTTGTAGAATAGCATCGAATGGCTTAGAACAGAAATATTTGTAGATATTCGAAAACCCAATAAGAGAGAGAGATCTGGCGTGTACATTGCTTTCATGAAGAATAACTGGGCTGTTTTGTTAGCCAGTCCCAGTTGTAAATATTTTTTTTATGAATTGAATTAATCCTTTTTTCCTACAGTAATCTTTTCTAAAAGCAAAAAGTTTATAACGACTTTTCCGCTTACCTTGATCAATCTTCCGCTAACAAAGTTAGTAACATCAGAAAATGATGACAAATGTAATTATAATAATTTATATATAGAACTAACAAATATGGATAAGTCGAATGTTTTCCAGTGTTATTCAATGCTTCCTTATCGAAATAAAGATTTTAACAGATAACAGATATCTGTCAATAATATATTTAAAAAAAAACATAATATTACATCCCCCATCAATGAAAACTTTTTCAATCTATTTAATCACTCCAATTCGTCAGATAAAATATTAAAATTCAAAACCTCTATATAATCTAAATATCAAATTCAAACGTTTTGAAACAAAACATATCGAGTTCTTCTCGTAACAAACTAGGCAAAGCTAAGCTATCTGAACTTTGCATCCATAAGTTCACGAAATAATATCCAATTCAATAATATGAATGAATTGAGGATATTCTCGAAAATCCTCGACTACTTAAAATGATACTTACTCAATGAGATTCAATAACAATTATTCTATAAAAATGACTTAAACTAAACACTATAACTATCGTCGCTAGTAGAAAAAGCTTTCTTAATATCTAATTAGCTTATAATAATTTTCAAAATTACATGAAAGAACAAATGTTTGAGGTAGCGACTTTACCAATTTCCCAAACATTTAATACCAAATAATCAAGGGTGATTCTTTTAGTGTGTCAGAATTTCCGATAGGCGCCACTGTCAACGGAACTACTGTATCAATAGTGTGGCAAATCATCATGGAATGTTTCACATCAGAGTTTACAAATTGTCGAAAAGTTTACAAATTGTCGAAATTTCTCATCAAAACAAGTGTTCTGTGCGCCAAACTTATAGCACCTAATGAAATTGAACTTCGTGATGCATTTATCAAATTATGAGCAAATTCCGAAAGCATTTCACACTGCTCGATATTAAAACAAAAATAAGACAAAAAATTGTGCGTTACAAAGAAAATATTGCCGCTGTTATTGGCAGTGTTGATGATAATCAAAATTTATCATTTCGTCGCCATTCACAAGAAGTTGGACTCCGTGGATTTAATTCCGAATTTCAATGGTATTGATGTGGAGATGTGGTTCCAGTAGGACGCTCGATATATCATACAGACAACGCAACAATGGATTTATTGAGGGAACAATTTTGTGAGAAAATTATTTCGAAGAACGGACCTGTTATCATGTGATTCAACGCCTTTAGATTATTTTCTTTTGGTATATGCCGCTAAACCAGCAACTATTGAAGTCCTTGGAAGCCAATATAACTCGGACAATTGCGGGCATAAGACCATAATTTATTGAAAAAGTGGTTGGAAATTGGATTGACAGAATGCGGTTTGTCCGAAGTAGTCGGGCCGGACATTTGTCCGAAATTGTTTTCAAAAGTTGTTGTTCAAGTCAAAATTAATAAAAATATTATAAATAATAGTAATGTATTTAAAATTGTGGCACATAAAAGTAAAATTGGAGTGACAGAAATACTCTCTGAAATATTCTCAATTATTATTCTCATAATAATTCAGAAAAATTTTGCTTCAATAACAATTCTAAATAATTCTCCTAATTTTGTAAACATTAATTTTAATTAGCTTGAAGGTATTAAAACAATTGATGTTAATGTGCCAGATCTTTTGAATTCTCATCCAACTGAATATCAATATTTAAGTTAGAAATAAAAATAATATTTTCCAATCAAATTTTAAAAACTTGTATTTAATCGAAATTCTGAAGAAAACAAAAGCTATCAGGAACCTTTTGAAAAACAAATTACCATTAATTTAATTTAAAAAATATAGCTTCAATTTATATAAAGTTGGTGATGCTCAGAGCTCCATACAAATGAAGTCCAAATTTAAATTTTAAAACTACTTGCTTAAATTCACCATGGCCCCTGTCAAATTGACTAGTCTTGAAAGAACACCGTGTTTTAAACGTACAAAAATGGAATTTGATTGAATTAATCGGACAAACTATTAATCTCGAAGAGATTTACCAATTATTGATGTGCGTTTCGCTAACCATGTTATCATCATCAGGAGATAACTTAGTTATATTAAATCATCTCCCGATGATGGCTAGCGAAATGGGAGTCGAGAAGTTTAAAAAAGTGATTTGGTGTTTACTGGAGTTTAGTGTTTCACACCGAAGGTTCCAATAGAAGAATTGATAGACAAACTATTGATGACAAGTTTCCCTTTACCAAAAATAACTTAGATTTTAGATACATAGCGACATCATCATTCATCTAAATTTATCTTGTCTCCTTCCATGTAATCTCATTTCACTACATTACACTGTTTCCATCGTTTTTTCCATATCTTGAAAAAGGTTTTATACTCGAATTCTCATGTTTTCTTTATAGCGATCAGTAAACTTTCTTGATGGCTTCTATGAACTCGAAACAGCGACCACGAAGTGATTTCTTCAATCGAGAGAGATCGATGCGATATCTGATGAATATGATGCTTGAAGAACGGTGTTTGTTTGAATTTTAGAGAAAAATTGAGCAATAATTGTTGCGGTGTGTGATAGTATGTTATCATGATGCAAAAACCATGAATTGTTTTGCCATAAATCTGGATGGGTTTTCTCGAATGGACTCTAATACTTAATCGATGATTAATCAGAACAAACTCCTCGATTTTGGAAATGTTTTCTTCAATGATTGACGTGGAAGGTCTTCTTAACGAGGTTCATCTTCAATTGCTACTCTACTAAGAAAACTATTTCTATTTTTTTCGACACAATTGAATACAAATTCATTTTAGAAAATTGCCAACACATTTTTTTAACAATTACAAAAGGCGATATAATTTCTAACTTAACAAGGGAAGTGATATGAAATTTCTGTCAGACGTTTGGGACAGTGATATCAACTTAAAAAATAAATGGTTGTATCAATACGTAAAGCGCGCGAATTTGCAAAACAAAGTTTACCTTACTTTTTAAACACATACTACCATATAACTGTTCACTTTTTTATATCTTAAAACAAAAAAAAACTGTTGTCAAATATAGATTAGTTATCAAAAAAGACTTCGTGATGAAAGATCGGTTAACTCCAACGTATCTCAGAGGTTAGAAAGTGAGCAAAAAACAAAATTAGTTGGTCTGATAGGCCCACTTTCGGATTCTTTTCTGAACTATTTCAATTCCCCCCTCTTAAGTTTTTTGTTAGTGAACCAATTGCCGAAAGAAATAGTTTAAGGTATATTGGGATTTGCAAAAACGAATCAGAAATATATCTATTATTGTCCCGTTTTACATGCTGGGCATTTTAATGATACGAATCTCTGAAAAAAGTTACCTGGTCACAATGGGGTAAATCATTTAAACTGATTTCCGAAAACCAACATTTTATTTTAGAAAAGCAGTTTAAAGGATATTATATTTGCAGACTATAGAAACTATCCGAATCCTCGAACAATAACATACACAATATAAGCTATCCTTCAAAATACGAGGATAGAGTGAAAAGTCAAATACTTTTAAAATGAGATATTGTTTGTTCAGTCGAACATGGATTTATTTTTAAACGTTTTATTTAGTCTCCTTTCAGCTCGATACACTTCGCCCAACAATTTTCCAATTTTTTTATGCCAAAAAGTACTACTTCTGCAAAATAGTTCTCTGTTTCGACCATGATCTGTTGATTCAAATTTCTTTCTACCACTAGTTTTTCTTTAGACATTTCTTTGAAGAGGGAGCTATGTTTGGAGAGAAAAAAATGTCAGACAGAGCCAAATTTGGAGAACAGAATATTGACCAATTTTGCTGTTGGGGACGGAAAATGTTAATGGGCGGGTGTTTTATGGTAGCTTTTTTCTTTGAAAAATGAGGGCATTTTTATCAACTTTTCGTCAAATTTCATATATATTCATGCTGTATAATATTCTGTTCAAATCGTCTTTGCCTTTTTCCAAATAGTCGATGGAGATAATGCTTTGCAAATCCCAGATAATAGCGGCCGTGACTTTTTAGGCCAATAGAAATGTCTTCGCCTTCTTCGATGGGAGCCCGTTCGATGGGTAAAATCCACTGTTTTTGCTGCTATTTTATCTCTGGTGTACAGTGATGAATCTATATTTTATCAAGACTCACGAATTGCCGCACCAACTCCTTCGAATTGCGCTTATACATGTGTATGAAGCAGTAAAGTGATTACTGGATGTGCTTTTTAATCCGCAATAAGCAAACGCAGCACTCATTATGCTGCGAGCTTTCTCAGTGGCTAAGTCGTACTATGCCCAAGTTTAGAACAAAACGTGGTAGCGCACCGTTGCTCGAAATTGATGTCACTTATTTTCAGAACGCACTAGAAAAACCCAGTTCACGAATATAATTGGTACAAACTACAAAGGAACTGTAAGGAGTTTAAACTCGCCCTGAAGATACATCAGAGATTGACCTATCTCCCCTCCACAGGGGAGACAACAGCGTTGCCAGATCTAACGCTGCGCCACTAGTCCTATCACTTTATTGACTCACCTTGTATATCACGTGCCATCAGATTATTAATAAATGTATTATTGATAATAATGGTAAAAATTATTAAAACATTCTGTTTATAGATCAATTTCAAAATATCGAATCTATCACTTTATTGACTCACCTTGTATATCACGTGCCATCAGATTATTAATAAATGTATTATTGATAATAATGGTAAAAATTATTAAAACATTCTGTTTATAGATCAATTTCAAAATATCGAAATAATGTTGATTATATGACATTCCAGAGTTGTTTAAAAAGTTCTTGGACTGACAAAGAAAACAAACACTCCTAGCAAGTATTCCGTCGGATTCGTCTTTGGTTGACTGTTAACAAACCTGGTACCCATCGAATGAAAAAAACACCGTGCAAAATATAGTGACATGATCTATCGAAATGCTTGCACGATATTGTAACTTTTGTGACAATTTAGTCAGCCATGGTTATTTCTGGACATTCCAAACGTGCATCATCTTCGATACACGTACGTTCACGATTAAATTCAGAAACCTATTTTTTGTTACATCGAAAGCAAAGGGAAAGGACCCTTTAAAGTGGATTCTAGCTGTTTTTGTATATCTGTCGAAGTCAAGCCCTTCAAAACAAAATACCTTATAAAAGTTCGAACTTATTTGTGTTACTCGATCGCTACAAATCAACAACTAAAAAGAGCAGTCTGAAATGTGGCATCATCAACAAATAATTTATATTTGATAAATATCATAAGCAATTGGTTAATCTTGCCCAATCTGTGTATCAAGCTAAGAACTTTTCAAATCACTTCCGTATTTAGTGTTTTGACGAGGTTAACAGAAACTCAAACACAACATCATTTTACTCCAACACTGTTTCAATATTAGAACGTAAGTTTCGTCCGCCAATTGGCATTTGCTATCTGCCAATTGTCATCAATTGGGAGGTCCAAAGATATTGTCGGAAAACAGAGCGTCACAATTTTCCAAATACTACTATGGCGTTAAAATCGAAAGCCAGTTTTGGAACAAAGAATATAAACTTGATATAATACGTGAATTGAATGATACGGCTTTAAAAAGAAGTAAGAAGTCGGATAAGAATAAGAGCCCAAAAGGAACACCGAAAAGTAATTTGAACCGAGGAAAGTAATATTATCTGTTTAACGGAATTTAAGGGAGCTTTTAAGGGGAACTTTAGACCCGTTAGAATGGCTGCAACAACCCTTTCTACAAAAAGAACCAGTTCTCATTAACCAAAAAGGAGTAATTCTTCAAGATACTAATGTTATCGACCCCATACATCAAAAATCAATAAAAAACAATGACCCAGGATAGTAAATTCTCCTTCAACAACCTTACTGTAACTGTACGCAGTTTTAAAATAGTTGTCATATAGTAATTATATTATAAAAATTATATTAAATTTGTGGAGAAGGTTGTTTTGTCATTGGTCAATGTAAATTGCGAAAACTACAAGCCAAAGTGCTTTTGCAGAACAAAAACCTAATAGTACATAAACTAACGTGATGACAACATTTCCAACACTGCTGTTTCTGAAAACTCATTAGAGAAGTTAATAAGCAAGTATGCAAAACATGTTGGTTTTTTTGCTTAACTACTAACAAAGATTCCAATTTTTGTAGTTTGTAATTTTTTATTATTTTCACTCAGATACTGAAAATTTTTACAAATAGTGAATAATGGAAAGGAAATATATAATATTTCTTCAGGAAAAAATAAATTATCACGGAGAACAAAACTTTTTTTGCAAAATGTCTTTTACATTGTATTTGACATGAATTATTTCCAAGTTAATAGCAACGTTAAAACTGAGTTCTAAAATCATGTCCGATATTCTAATTTAATTCTGAAATCATTTCATTGTTATAAGGTGAGAGGTTTATCAATTGCTGCTTAATTAATTTAATTAACCAAACCAAACCAAAACAAACTCTTTCTCTAAACGCCTAATTCACATCAATTCTACTTTAAAGTTTTTGTCCCCTTCCAAACTATAATCCCTTCCACCTTCGTCCTTCCTCTCCACATATCTTCCGTCTTCTAATTGCCTTCATAGTGGTTCGAAATTATCTGTCTACTTCCTTAGCGATCAATTCTTCTATTGGAACCTTCGGTGTGAAACACTAAACTCAAAGTGATTTACCACTTAACACGAAATCACTTTTTTTAAAGTTTTCGACGTATGTTTCGCTAACCATATTAGCATCATTAGGAGATAATTTAATCTAATTCTAAAATTAAACTATGTTCTATTTATATGATAACTCTAATTACTAACTTACTACCTAGAAAGTGTACTACCTACCTAATGAAGCGTGTGAAAAAAGATTAAAAAAAAAATAAATAAATAAAATAGAAAAAAGAAAAAAAAATAAAAAAGGAGAAAAAGTAACCGTGAAGTTTACCGAGCCTTAGATTAATAATTGAAATTGACATTGGAGAGATTGGAGATGATTGAAATCATCTCCTGATGATGCTAACATGGTTAGCGAAACGTGTGTCGAGAAATTTTTAAAAATTAATTTGGTGTTTAGTGGTAAATCTCTTCGAGTTTATAGGGTTTGTACACAACCTTAATGTCCACTTTTTTCAAAATTTTGTCTAGCCCTCGTGTTAATTGCGCATCAAACGCTATTACCATGCATTTATTTTTGTACTGATCCTTTTGAAAATTCAAAGATTCTTTCAATAATTTTCTAAACTTATGTTTTCTAATTAATTTATCTATAATATTCTTATTATAACCATTCACTTCGGATACCTCCCTAATTATTTTTAATTCTTTCTTATAATTATCTTTGTTTACAAAAAATTGATTCGTTTCCCATTTACCATATAATTTAAGCTAGCCATCTTATTTTGGAAGCTATGATTGGAATCATTAGGAAGGTATCTTAAAGTGTTGGCGTTTTTTCTAAAATCTAACTTATTTTAATTGTTTCTACTGACTAAAACATCCAGAAATGGTTAACTATCGTTGTTTATGAGTTCATGCATGAATACTATGTTTTGGGACTATACTATATATTATATACTATACTATATTTACTATATAAGTTCTTAATAAAATCATCTAAGTTTTCATTTTTTAATCGAAAATTGCTAAAATGTCATTGACATATCTTAACCATACCTTCGGAAAGTAACTGAATTAATTTTTCGACTCGGTTTCAAATTTACTCATGAATAATTTGGCTAAATACAGCCGTTCCTTCTTGTTGTTCGTAAAACCTGTTAATTTTTTTTTCTTTTTACTTTCTTTTTTCTTTTTCCTTTTTTTACACGCTTCCTTAGGTTGGTAGTACGCTTCCTTGGTAGTAGGTTAGTAATTAGGGTTATTATATAAATAGAACAGTTTAGTTTTAGAATTAGATTAAATCATCTCCTGATCATGCTAACATGGTTAGCGAAACGTGAGCCGAGAACTTAAAAAAAACTGATTTGATCTTAAATTTTATGGTAAATCTCTTTGAGTTCCTTAGCAAAGAGAAAATGAACCTTAATTTCAATTTTCCAGATAGCCATATTATCTGGAAATTTATTTTAACGCCTACAAACTTTTGTGGGCTCATCAAATATCGACTTTAAAATAGTTATCGTCCAGGTACCCCTCGAACCAAATCGAATTACATTATCAAGTAGCTCCGCACGCCTTTTTACCAACCGGTATTATATAAATAAGTTTCGGAAGACCATTATTCCCCATTACGAATTCGTCGATAGATTGGCTCCAATTAACTTTTCGATGTTAGCCTTGAACCTAACCAAGGCAATGTGATATTCCACTATCTATTGTGAAGGACAGTCGATGTTCATTGAACACTATTCCTTTTTGAATAAGCACCAATTTGAATTTAGATTCATTTCAAAACACAATCATCATATTATTAATCAGCCACAGATCATTTTGAAACGCTTCCGCTCCAGGGGCTTGAGAGTTAATATACTCCCTTTCATATACTCACAGACGCTCATAGCTTTAGCAAATAACTTACCTCAAATATGGTTCTATCAATTCTATAAATATTTTCGAATGGTACTCCAATTATATGTGAGGATCTTCCACACCTTCGTTCGTCACCTAAATCAGTGGAACCAAATTAGATCGCGATAGCATAGTAAAGTCCTCTACCCCCATTACGTACCTTTTCGATTTAGCGCAATCACCAGTATACATTTCGTAGCCAAGCTGGTACCCCTGGATACATTCTCTTCATCATCATCTTCATCTCCTCTTCCAATGTGTTGTCTTCCTGAAGTTCAAATTCTTTTCCCCAACAAAAACATATTCCTTTCTGTCAAACATCGACCTTATGGTTTAAACTTCGTAGCCAACGAAGTCAGCATCTTGTTGGCCGACCTATTTGCCATCAAGGATTATTCTTCACCTCCCTGCAACATCCGTTTTAATTGGATGGTATGAACTCGCGCCGAGAAACGCCGCACAGCTTCCCACTACATGCAAATTCCTTAAAACTCCTACATCAAATTACTTCCGACGACTCTTCCTTCTACTTCATGTGGATTTCCAGTCATGGTGGAATCCCAGGAGAGGAAAAGGATGATCTCTGCGCTAACCATGCTACTCTGGAGTATCATCAAAACAGAATTGTATTCCTGAATTGTAACGTAAACCAGATACACTGTGATCAGCAAGATGCACTAATAAGGTATGGTACTACAAGATTATTTAGGAGTCAACTTTCACCTCTGTTCAGCGTTTCTCCTCAGTGCTCTACTGACTAAATGAGGATTGATAATAAACACTGCAAACGATAGAAAAAGCAAATAAGGTCAATTATCAAATTAAGGTCATATAATATTAAACTTGATAAATTTGAAAACGAGCTAATTATGAAACCTCGGGAGCAAACTTAAGATAAGAACTATGTATTACAATAGTTTCCTAAGATTAAAAAACTTTTTTAACTCATATTCAAACTGTAAGTAAACTCCAGCAGCAAGTTCGAAGCACCAATGTAAGTTGGCATAAATTTTCGATTTTTCGATAAAAGGAATTGAGGATAATTGCCTTCTTTATTTTATTATACATAAAAGTTTTTTTATCCCGGGAGGGTTTTACAAAATAATGAGTTATAATGTATACTTTATGTAATAATTTAGTCATTCTATATAATTTCGAAATCAAATTTGAACATGCTATTCATGTAATACCAATAAAAACCGCGAATGTGAATATTTCTTAATGAATTTCAGTTATTTTAGGAATTGACTAATAATAGATTTTTCTTTTCAAATACATTGTTTTTACACTCATTAAGGCTTAACTTCCATTAATTCTTCGATTTCTCCAAAAATAACTAATTCGAACAATGTCGTCAGAAAGAATTTCTTTATTTCATTAAAACTATATTGTTGGACATGTGACTGTGTATATCAATGACATGGTTCTAAAAGGATTAATGCGTAGGGAACCGATTAGAAAAATCGAAAAAAAAACATAGCCACACATAGATACATAGACAAACATAGATACACACTTTAGAATAATTACAAACTAGAATCACAACATTACGGAACTTTACCATTCCGCTAATAACGCGTCCAGGAAACCTTTCTTGAAATAAATAAATTGTCTGGCGACATGTTGGACAATGTGTCGCATCCTCTTGAAAAGAAAACAATGTATAAATATATACCCGAAACTCAACGTCAAGCGGGTGACGGACGAAAGGCCAGATTATACCAGTTCTGGCAAAAATATGAAAAAAAAATCCGTCACCGTGTTAAGTGATAATAAGAATATTTTTGAAAATTTTGAAATTCGACTCTCCAGGCTATACCTTTAGGTACTGTGATCACAAATATCCCAATTTTTCAGTGTTATTTTTACGAGGTGATCCTAAATAACCATGCTATTAATCGCAGTCACAAATCAAACAATGAACGTTGTTAATTTAGTAAAAAAAAAAGTTACATTGAGTCATGGTTTAAAAAAAACTTTACTTTTTTTAACTAACTTTGACACTCCACTATTTAAAAAAATGTATTAGACTATCATGGGCAAGTTATTTCAAAAGATGATCAATTTTTCTTTCCACAAAAAATATTATTGCTTATTTTTTTGCAAAAGGACCACATTTCAAAAAACTCATACCATGATAAAAAATACTGTTGTGTTCTCAAAAATGGATTTCACAGTATAAGTGAGATGGATAGATGTGATAGAGTGAGATAGATAGTGGCGCTGTTCGACGACGAATTAGAGAGCGACAGATTGACATTCAACTTTAAGATGGCCACATTTAGTGAAGATTTCAAAATGATACAATAATAGGCATTATTCTTTCCACAAAAAATATTACTGCTTTTTTTTTGCAAAAGTACCTTATTTCAAATTAATCAAGTCAAATTAATAATTGCTAGGTTGGATTGGAGTATTTTATTAAAATAAAACTTATTCAAAATTAAATGAAAGTAATTATTATAATACATTTATTTATAACAATATTTTTCTTTAAAACTAAAGCAAATGCTCAAATTGTTTGCCTTCAGCACAAATAAATGCTTTACATTGCCTCAGACAAGATCTTTTCACCAGTTGTGCGAATCTCGTTGCATTTATTTCTTCTACTGTTTCAACAATTCTGTGACGCAGTTCGGTCGTATTTAATTCTTCCTCTAGCCAGCTCACAGTTGAATTCGCATTGTAGGCGATCATTTCACGCACTGTTTCCACCAACTAATCGCGTTTTTTACCGGCCTGGCTTTCCAAAGCATCACGGCCACCCGGAATCTCTTATACCACTCGAACACACGTGTACGGGATAACCAATCATTTCAAATGTTTCTGTAAAAGTTCTCCCGATCTTGAAACAAAACTTAATATTAGTTCTTTGATCTATCGTGTTTTTGTGACGAGGTGACAAAAAGTATTGTCACTTTAAGCGCTATAACTTGACAATCCGTTGATCGATTCTAATGATGGAGGTCTCATTTTATAAAGGAAATATTCTTCGACATTATATATTGTTACAATAGATGGCGATAGTAGTTTTCTTTAAATTTAAAAAGTTTCGTTATTTTTCCGACATTCTGTGTACATGGTAAGACACTGTGTGACGTTTTATTCCCTCGGCGAAAATTACCGCTTTGCAGACTGTGCTTTGAATCGATAGATATAATAAAAGATAATACGGTGTTATTTCTTAATGTATTCCTATAATCGACAACAAAAACTGCTTCAAAAGAATTGGAAAAACTTGGTAGGCATTCTAACAGGAAACGATTATTTTCAGAGAACGGAAATTAGAAATACGTTTGAATAGATCAATTATTTTGTGTTTTATTTAATTATATTTCGTTGTTTTTAAATTGGGTGGCTAAAATATTAATGTATGCATAAATATT
This sequence comes from Cosmopolites sordidus, assembly GCA_031761425.1. Taxonomy (NCBI): domain Eukaryota; kingdom Metazoa; phylum Arthropoda; class Insecta; order Coleoptera; family Curculionidae; genus Cosmopolites; species Cosmopolites sordidus. The sequence goes on along the minus strand of JARFXV010001127.1, from coordinate 144,645 downwards.
AACTAAACACTGTCACTTCAAGATCAAAAATAATTATTACTACATACATAATTATAAACATGATTCACCATATAGAGAAAATAAAAAAAATACTTCCTTTAAGAATACCATTTCATTGCTGTAAGGCTAAATAAATCTCTTATATTTCCTAAAAATATATATAGAATACAATACTCATATAAAGTTTTATAAAAAAAGTTGTTCATAGACATATTTCATGGTTATTTCAGTCCTCATTTTTAACTTCTATACATACTCGGAGCGTGATTTCAATTGCTTCGGTCGGGCAGTTGCTGGGTAATTTATACCTGAGCATTTATAAAATGCAAATACTAGAATGGGGAAAAGTTCCTTGCGGTAACGAAATAACGATTTAAATGGAATAAGATATTGAATTTAATGTAACCAATATATTAGAAAACTATAAAGATCGTGAAATGTTAAATATTATATTTAAAAATTTGTGAAATATGAAATGAAATGAAATATTTACTATAAATGTTGAATAGGCAGTTGAGAGAGAATGTTAAATATCAGAGTCGACAAATGTTTTTATGAAAGTATTGTTGATATTAAACCTTGGTTTTTGTTCTATAGTTTACTCTTTCTCCCTTCAGAACACCATTCAGAACACCAAATAATTTTGGCAGCTTTCTATCTTCTCTCTCTAACTTTATAATTCGCCCTAAAATTGACTATATATTGTTTTTCGACACTTTTAAATGTCCCCACTAGTTTTGGTGTGTTTATATGCAGTCATATCCTTCCAGCTTTTGGTTGCAATTAAGCTCCAGAAGTAGCGCAGATCTTTATTTATCTTTAGCATGGCAGCTCACGTATTCTGATCAATGGTGGGTCGTTCCCACCTTAGACCGCCAAGTTTTCGAAATTCATGATTGTAGAGCACATGGCTCGAGCCTTACGGATATGTTATGCAGTCTTGATCTATCTTGATCAAATTTCTGTGCCCCCTTGTCCCATCTTCCCTTCCCTGGTTCTTGACTGTTTTTTTCCTTTGGTTTATCATGCCTTATGTTTGATTGCCGCTCTTATATATGCACCTTCCTCAAGGCTTAATTTTATTTTATTTTCTCATCTTAATTCCCAGATTAAATTTTCTATGCAATTATATAGAATCATCATCATCATGCCTTGACTAATTGGAAGTTCCCATATGAAATTGCATATAATTCCCTAAAGTTCTACCACCTTCAGGTATATTATTAGCTGAGTTCATTCTGAAGCGTTCAAAATTATATCCACCTGATAAAATTCATAACAGGACTATTCGTTTTCACTCCTTGAATACGTCTCGAACTTGTTCGTGTTTCAATCCTCTTATTTTTAGAATCCTTGATATTCTCACACTTTTTATTAACAACTTTTACTCAGTTAGCTTAGTGGAGATCTCCAGTCACACAAACTTTCTCACTTTATCAAGATGCTTCCTCCTCTTATATTATATTATTATCTCTTTCTTAAAGTCCAACTTGAATAGAATCTTATGAGAGGTAATAAGCTTTAGTTGCTCAAAAACATTTTTTCTCTACTCTTATTTCACTTCTTTCTAGTCCTAAATAAGTGAAACTTTACCGATTAAAAATAGGCCAGTTATTATTCTCTCGCTCCCATCTTATGAATGGTGGTGCTCCCCCCATTTGCACTATTTATGATTCGTTCTTGACCATTTTCAATATTCTTTCTTCCTCTAAGACCATTTCAGATGTGTGTCTAAAACTTGACCTTCCTTAATATTTTAAAGCCATTTTCTTTGAGAAATATATTAACAATTTATTTTCTATTAAGTTGGTCTCAATAACAATAGAATGTATTTTCTTATTTCCGTGTTTTCTTCTTTCTGAATTTTCCTTATCTAGTGTTTATGTGTTAGGGTCTCTATTATTATGTTGGTATGTTGATTATCATGTTGGTAATATGAAGACGACTTTTATAAAAGCTTTTAAGTAAATATTTTTGGCAAATATTAAGAGTCATTACCTTTTCATTATAAATCTTTTGTCAGAATTACTATAATTTATCAGTTTTCAATTTGCATAAACTAAAACCAATATTATTTTTCGTTGATTCGGCAAAAAATCATATGAAATTAAACTGTATCAAATTAAATTCTTACCCAATTTGCAAAACTCGTCAGATGCAATTGTGATCGCATCTGATATTTCTGAATATTTTCATAATTTAATTAATTCTATAAAAAGGTTAATTAATTTTTTCCTACGAGAGTCGTTAAAATTTAGTCTCAGTCAAACAAGGATCGGGTAAATGAATTTTCTTCTCTCTTAAATAAATCAACCTTTTTAAATTATCCTTAAGGAAATTTATTCGTATTTAAGCTTGAAGAAACATTGAAAATATACTGATTTACATAGAAACGTAATCGTCAGTAAAATGAAATATATAATATAGTAATATGAAATATATATTTAGACAGACCTTTTAGATTAGACAGACGTTTTCGTGGGACAACACAAAGTTTGCATTTATAGACCAGTGTAATTATTATCTGATACTCGAATTTTATTGATATAGTAGCAAAGTTGTATTGCTTGAGTGCATATTAAAAGGAGTTATAAAAAATATTTATAAACAATCTTGAAAAGGGCCGTATCATCCAGTTACAAGATGCTGGAAGTGCACTTTGCAAAATTGCTTAGAGAATAAAAAATAATGTTGCTACACTAATTCATTGATTTAGAGACTAGTTTCAAGAATATATATATATATATATATATATATATATATATATATATATATATATATATATATATATATATATATATATATATATGATCAAGGTGACTGTTATCTAAAAAATTCATTTAAGACATACTTGTGTATTTTTGTCGTGGTGTTACTTAGTTCTTTGTTATTTACTACATCATAAGCACATAAGCATAACGAGAGAATTGTAAAGAATATCCTTACTTTCATAAATCCTGTTTAAACAAGTTGGAAGTTCAGAATAAAATATAAAATAACCCTTTTTTCCGGTCTCCATTCAAGTAAAATTAAAAACGAATTCAAACATTTACTTTTATTTTTAGTTCGATATTTTATTTAGAACCACAGCAGAAAGATATTCTGAAACTATACGCGATATTTCAAGAAAGTTATTAATTTTTGTGCTATATTGGTAGCTTTTTACTGTTTAAAAAGTAAAAAGTAATAAAAAAGTCGATATTACAAAAGAAATCTAATAATTAAAATCTTTGAACTTTATTTGGAAGTAAAGTTTTATTAAACAAATACAATCTTATATTCCGAAAATACATATATTGCTTGTAAGTACACTACAATAAATACGAAGATTGTATGATAAGTATCTAGCCTTGACAAGAAAAACATTTTTCTGTGTAAAATTTATTTTATTTTTCAACGGAATCACATTCCAGTTCGATACACTCAGTCTAACGTTTTTCTATCTTGTTTACGTTTACTCCAACCCTTCAAAATAAAAAATGGTGGACTATTCGTGACTGTTCTTTGGTCGCTAGTATGCTGTGATGAATCCATATATCGTCAGTAGTGATGAACCAACGACAAAAATCATCCCGATTGCCTTTTAACATCGGTTGTAAATTGTTAGCAATCGCGGCACCCATCTTGCGAAAAGATTTTTCATCTCCAAATGAGTCGTTAAAATATTCTGCACCCGTTCAATTGAGATGCCCACAGTCTCAGCAATCTCACCCACTTTTACTCTCCGATAGTTTGTAACGATATCGAGGATTATTTCAATCATTTCTGAAGTGGTAATCTCATTTGGATGACCCGGACGATCTTCATTAAAAATGCTTGTACGCCCACGTTTGAATTCAGCTGTCCAATATGTTATGATTGATAACGAAGGAGCAGTGGTGTGATAACGAAGGTGAGTCCCCATAAACTTCACTGAGCTCCGTTTTAATCTCATTATTTATTTTCTCTTTCAAAAACAAGTATTTTATCACTGCTCGATATTAAATTTTTGCCATTATTGTACCAAAAGTTGTTATATTTAAATGGCCCCTTCACAAACTAAACCACGCAGCGACTTGACAGTTTGACAATAATGTTGTGAAAGTTTATATTTACGAAAAGTATCACTTTTTAAATACTAGTAGCGCCATTTCTGGTCTAGGCTAGGTACTTATCACGCCGCCCTCGTATATTGGCATAAAGGGTGGAGTAAGTGTCACGTTATTATATTGTTTTGGCGCAATATTTTTTCTTTATATTTGTGACTGCTTGGTTTTAGCTATTGTGTAATACAGATGCACTATTATGAATAAATACACGCTAGAGGAACGCAGTTAAATTGTTGTAATTAACATTTAAACAAAAATTAATTATTGCAACTCAATGCGAATTTAACCGAAAATATCTTAATAGTCCGGTACATCAATAAAAACAATTTATCGTTATAACAACTAATTTCAAGATATTGTACAGTTGAAGTAATGTGCCGAGGAGTCTCCAGAAACATCGATTCGATGACGTGATTTTCAATTAGGAATTTCTCTTTCAATCAATCTTTCATTTCAGTAGTTTACGCCACATTTTGAGAAGTGATTTACACATGTTTTCCCATAAGATTCTATTTCTTCAAAACCTTCTTGCCTTTAGACAATTAGACTACTGATTTGATGGCTCCGGATTATTTTTTATGGGGACTTTTGAAGCAAAAGGTTTACATAAATAAACCTCCAAACAAGGACAATATCCGGGCTGAAATCACTGCATAAATTCAGTTGACGAAGAATTCAGAATGAAGTTCGCTGCAATTATGTTTGAAGCTGAAAAATTGCACTTTAAAATAACTGCGTGAAAGAGGAAAACAGTCTGATTCAAATAGGTTCTGCAGTCGATTATTACAATTTCAATTATTGATTTTGAAAATTGTATATAAAGACCGAACTTATGGATCACTCTAATGCATTATGACATTTTGGACCGTAATTGCGGATCGTTGCAAATAACAGCTGGTGGTTTTATTATAACAATTCTAGGGAGAATATTTATATTATTATATTCTGTAAATTTATTTCACGATGACAGTAAGCTTTAAATTGGCAAGTTGCTCATAAAATAAGCACTTAGTTAAAATAAAAATGTCCCTAATAACTTATTCTTATCCCTTACATGCTTTTAAGAAAATACATGTCAGTGAATCAGATAAGTATCTATAGAGTTTAGAATGCTGTAAGTGAATTATTCCGAGCAATATACATATTATGATATAAGGGAATTAATGTTAATACAAGAGCTGATAAAAGTTTCACTATCATCCCCTAACAGTTCCTGAAAACTTTTTTGGGCATTTTCATCTCTTCGGAATAGTCTAGTAATAATTTGGCTGGGTGCCAAGAAATGTCGCAGTTTGCATTTATAAATTTTAGTCTAAATCGGCTCAAGAGAGATAGTCATCCAGCTGTATGGCATTTTGTGTTTTCTATTTCCATTGGAAAATTCGTGTTTGGAAATATCCTTTACATATAGGTCAAGGAGAATAAAAAGATTATATTGATTATATTGTTGATGTTTGAAATTAGTGAAAAATAATGTTACTAGGCTAGATTAAACAGGCCTACAAGAATTTTTTTTGTTGCCTCGAATTTTAGAACTGATTTTAGCTATATTTGGGGCGCTAAATCTAAATATGAATTCAGTTTTTCTCTATCTGCTCTACTCTTTTTTAAATACATCCACTTAACTATCAATATTTTTTTTCAATTCGATACATTCAAGTATGGGTGTACATTAAGGTGGGCCGAATGTCCGTTTTTTCGAATTTCTTTTAATAACACCGAGAATATTTTCATTATGCCAAAAAAAAAGTTTGTGCCAGGAGAAAAAAATTTAAGTCGATATCTTAGGCTCCTCAAAGTCCAAAGTTTAAAAAATAAAAAATCTCAACTTACTTTGATCGGAAATTTACTTCTCTGAATTGATTTAACTTAAATAGTGTATATTTTACTAAAATGTTATATGTTAGAAATTTCAGCACCTAGGCAAAAAATAATGCGATATTTCAATTCGGGCATCAAATTCGTATGAAATCAGCTCCAAATACCCCGGCGCCAAAATAACTGTTGGCTGTGTTATCGAAGGCCAGTCAACATATTGATACAGAGCTGTATGTGAAAATATATTTCTTTGATTTCATCTCACAGAGCTTGGAGATAAGTTCGAGGAGGGCATATCCCAATATCTGACTTCACGACTAAAGATCTAATAACTGGTGAGTATTAACAGGCATCGCTACTGAAGCTTATGAATAATTTCCACCACCCACTTTATAGCATTAAGAATTACAGTGTGGAGCACTACCTTTCTGGGTTTCTTGTTTTTTTATATTATTGAAACCATCATGTCTACATTGAGCTTTACTTTTGCCTATTCCATGATCCCAAATTCACAGGATATTTTCAATTTTCAAAATTCAATCTTCTCCAGATAAAGTCAAAAATGGATTTTTATATCTCTAATATCAATATTCATATCAACTTTATTTGCTAAAGCTATTTGACACATTCCTTAATATCGTCAGCTCTTCAATACATTACCCTCATTATTATTTTATACCCTCATAAAGGCATACTTTATCCCGATTATTATCCTTCTAACACGAAACATCCTAAGCTACCTCTCTTTCTAGATAGTGATATCGTCCCTTCCACCACATCTATTAATCCTCGATTTAATCTTTACTGAAGGAGGTTTTCTTGTCGGATGAGTTCGTCGGTCCTTCAATATATTTTTTGCCTGGTGATGTTCTTTATCTTCTGTTAATCGGAAAAAAAGCAGTTTGATCTCTTTGATATTTTTTATCTCGATATTTTCTTTCACTTTCCATTATTTGTTTTTTAAGTTGGTATAACTGTCTTTGACATCTGATAGAAGTTTTATAACATTTTGCTTAAATTAGAAGTTATAACATTGTCTGTAATTGTTAACAAATTTTTGTCGGTGATATTTTAAAATGGATAAATTCATCAAGCAAGTAATTTACATTACATTTTTTTCTAAAAAATGAAATTTCTTTTACTGATGTAATAAAAATGTTAAGGAAGTCTTACAGTGTTGGAGCTATCTAAAAAAAAAAAAATTCAAACCATACAAGAACTTTAATGATGATGGAGAAGTAGTTGAAGATAAACCACGTTAACAAAGACCTACCTAAATCCAGATTTCTGGCATAACAATTTATGGTTTTCACATTACGATAACGCATCATCGCACACTGCAATAATTATTCATAAATTTTTCGCTAAAAATCAAACAAATGCCTTTCTATAAGCACTATATTCCTCGGTTGAAAAAATCACTTCGTGGATGCCGTTTGTATCCACAGAAACCATTAGAGAGAGTTTGCTGCTTTTGAACAAAATACCAGCAGTTGAAGAGGACTGGAAAAAATGTAGAAATAAGTATATTGCAGAGAGAGGCGATTACCTTAAGGAGACAAAACAAATTTAGATGCATAAATAAATACTTTGTGTTTATTTAAAAAGGTCACCTTACCTTTTATCCCCTTATCTTTTATCACCTTGCTTTTTATCACCTTACCTTTTATTACCTTACTTTTTGATCATTAGAAGCTTTTCCTATTAAAACTTCGACTATGGCATGTCTTTCTTGAGGTGAAATTTAAATATTTAATCAACTAATAATAACTGTTTTCTTCTGTAAAGAATTTCTGGTATTTGTTTAATGATGCTATTATTTTATGATATATGTTTAATGATATTACAATGTTTTCCTTCATTTAAATTCAAAGCATATTTTAAAATGTATATAATTTTTTTGGTCCCTCAAATTAAATTCAAATTAAAACCATTATTTTTTTTTCTTTTCTATTAACCATGTTACCTACACATTCAAGAATTATTTCAGCCTAAAATTCATTTAGGCCCTTTTGTTTCTTTTGGACATATATATATATATATATATATATATATATATATATATATATATATATATATATATATATATATATATATATATATATGAACATATATATGAACATATATGAACATATATATATATATATATATATATATATATATATATATATATATATATATATATATATATATATATATATGAACATTTTTGTTGGTTGTTTGACCGGGAAGGAGTCCCACCCATCCCTTTAACTGGATAACATATGTTTCGTCTCTCGAGGTTCAGACTCATCAGGGCGCCGACATATACCATACCATCAAGAATAGGGTGACTTTCCGTCGGATGGCGTATATATGTAGAATTTTGGACATTGGACATTGAACGCAGTCCAAGAAAATCTAACACTACATAACGAGTGAAAGTAAATATATTTTTTTGTATATGTCAACGATACTTACATTGACAACAATATAATAGGTACTCGTTATTTTATATATTACAAATTAATATAATTTGTTTTTCAGTTTAGTTTTGAAAACGGGGGGAGAGTACCCTCCGAAACGTTAACGTTAAAAGTTTGTAACATTTTTTGTAACATTTTTATATCTTTAAAATTTTGTTCGTTAGGCAAATTTATTACAAAAAAGAATCACTGAGAAATTTGTCTCCGTTTGGTTTTTTGTTTTTACCCAGTGATTCTTTCTTTAAATAAGAACAGGTATTTTTGATATTTTTTGAGTTTTAAATAGTGGCAAAAACCCCAAATAAAGGAAAAAAAATATAAAAAAAGGTTAACATCTAAACTATTCTCCGGCCTATTCTGTTTTGTGGATGTGCATCTTAAACACTTAGTAAGGAATTGAAGTCAAAATACCAGCAGCGGAAAGGAGAATACTGAACTAATTGAAGGAGTAAGAACTGATTGAATCAGAATGAGGAAATCGAAGATTTGATTTAAAACAACTGTTAAAAATATCGAGCGGAGGCAACTGAGCTGGGTTGGTCACATTAATAGATTGGGTCAAAATGATGTAGTTAAGGAAATCTCAAGTTAAAAGCAGGTTGGGACAAAAAATCAAAAAGAGGTAAGAAAGAAGACCTAAGTCCTAAGAAGACATGGAATTAAGAGATATCTCAGAATGAAGAAAGAAGCCCCGCTGGCAAAACTGGAATGTGCAGAAGAGGTATTGTTAAAGCTAATAGAACCAACTAGATGCTTAACGGCATAATGAACATCTAATAATTTGCCAGAAGATCGGTGGCGAAACCCATTGAAGCAACTACTTCACAGGTTCTCAAGGAAGGTATTGCTGTGCATTTGGTAAAATTTTTTAAAGAACTTTGAGTTATTTCCAAACAATCAGGCGGTCTACGTAAACCGATATTGTGCGATGCGAAATCAAGCGTTTGGAAGCTTTACCACAAAATTTTCTTCCTTGTAATTCTTCCTTATCTCAGTCCCCTCCTCGTTTTCTGTTTCCACCCACAGTTATTACATCCACCCATAGTTTTACTTATAAAGGGTGATTTTTTTTAGTATGTCTGAACCGACAGGGGTCGCTGTCAAAGGAATTGTGAGTTTGCCTACAAGTCTGTAACTTTGTATCTCAATAGTCTGGCAAATCATCATGGAACATAGCAACGCTTGCAAATTGTCGAAATATATTGTCAAAATCATTGAATTATTGACAAATTCAGAACGCATTTCACGCTGCCCGATATTGAAACAAAAACAAGACAAAAACTGTGCCTTCCGAAGAAAATATCCCTGCTGTTGCAGGCAGTGTGAAAACCCAAATTTAGCAATTCGTCGCCGTTCCCAGGAAGTTGAGCTTTGTTATTCGACTACGTGGATTATTTAATTCTAAATTTGAATGGTAGTGATCTGGAAGAGATGTCTAACAGGCTCCACATGTCATACATCAACGCAACAATTGATTTATTTCCTGTATCTTTCTTTGTATCTTTTCTGTTCGATATATTTTACTGCATACCTTCATTTCATCAATGATCAGTCACATGATTTTTTGCTTTAGTGTCCAAAACTGTTTTCTTTTACCTATCCTGTGATACCTTGGTATTGTGTGGTCTTAGTGTGTTGGTTTTGCTACCCTACTTTAAGATTTATTAAAAGGCATAGGTACTATTGCAGCTTAATTTTTCAAAATTCTTGCAATAATAATGGCAACATTTTACACTGTGAACGACGGCTATTTACTATTCGAATCTATTCAGTGATCAAACAAACCTGTTTTTTTTTCATCATGTATGTACTAATTACACAGGTCAACAATTTTAAACATTTTTTAGGTAACATTGATGAAAATAAAATATATATATAAAGTATTTTGTAGTTCTCTATCCGAAAATGATAAGCTAATTACTGTAACACGTACAGTTTTTTTGTTAAAGGTTTTGTCGGTGGTGGACTTGACGGATAAAGACATTACTTAGGATAATGTTAATAAAATATATATTACATGAGATAAATAGCAACAAATACTTTTACTTTTTCCTCCTGTGTTCTATACCATTATTTCTTTTTAAAAACTAGCAGAAAATTATAAAAACGATGCGTTCCAGCATCTCTGGTATCTTGCTTCCGTCGTCCTGATGTCCTGGTGAAAGCTCTCTCCTTGTTCGCCGCTTACTGCACCCAAATTTTCTGAAATAAAATCCAAATGAGAGTGCAAAAAATGCATTTTTAAGGACATGCGTAAAAGAGACAAAAACAAACTATACTATAGAAAACAATAAAACTGCCCTTAAAGGTTCGTAGAATACTGCGGAAACACCCCCTCTACGGCCTGTGGTCATTCTTCATAGTCCAGTCCAAAGTCAGTAGTAGTATTAATAACTACTAACCAACTAAATGAAACGCAAAAAGAACATTCTCATCAATGTTACAAAAATCATGTCGACCTGTGTTATTTAGAATAGTGCACAAAATAAATACCCAAAAATGTCTTTCATTTTTTCTTCAATTAACAACTTTTTAAATACTTCCAAATTATTTTAATATTTCTAAAGCTCTTGTAAAGCAACGTTAAATTTTTAATAACATTTTAATCGAAAAGTGACAAAAACTTCCAAACCAATGACTGACTTGGTAATAATTTACGGAAGAATTGAATTTTATGACCTCTTGTTCCCCTATAATTAAAAATGTAAGATTGAATTAAAATTTTAAAAGTAAATATAAAAAGTTTTTAATCAACTTACTTTTTGGCATAGAATTAAGCAGCTTCAATGAAACATTTATGTTTAAATAAACTTTCATATAATTACATATACAACTGTGGTCATAAAGTAAGATGACTTTTTAAATAAAATACAAATTATTTATTTATTCATACAATATATTTTGTCTCCTTCAGATTAATCGTTCAAATTATTCCGTTTTCTCGAGTTTTAGAAAAAGTTTTTAAACTTTCCTAGTAGCCAGAAAACTTTCTATGGACTCAAAACGGCGTCCACGAAGTGGTTTCTCTAATCGAGGAAACAAAAAGTCACACGGAGGCGATTCTGGGGAATATGGTCCTTGTGAAACGGTATTTGCCAATTGATTTTTAGTGAACAGTTACATTTGCGTTATCTTGATGCAAAAAAAACATGAATTGTTTATCCACAAATCTGCACGTTTTGTCTGTTTTTAATACTTATTTGCTTCTAATGCTTCATGGAAGGTCTTTCTAAATAAGGTTTTCTTTAACCGCATTTCTGCCACCACAAAAGCCCTTGTACCTTGTAAAAAATTTTTTCACATAATTTTATCGTCATAATACTTTTTCAATATTTTTAATATATCAGCACTAGAAATTTCATTGTTTAGACAAAATTTTATGAAAATTCCTTGCTCGATGAATTTGTCCATTTAAAACAATCACTGACAACATTTTTTAACAATTACAAAAGACGCTAAAGTTTAGCGTCTTTTATATGTAGTAGTACACAATAGTAGTACACAGTATATGTAGTAGTACATATGGTACATATGGTATGAAATTCTTAAAGCCATTTCATCAGCTAGTACTTTCCGATTATTTGCTTAATACACCTCAATAATCAGTAGTAAATTATTTTCGCTGTCAAAAAATATTATACGATTTAGAGCTGGTTCTATAATGCAAGAATATACCAGGTATAAGCTATACTTGGAATAAACTCCCGTTACGCCCTTTCTACACAACGAGCGTTTCAAATTTTATTCCAAGTATAACTTATACCTGGTATATTTTCCTTATAGAAATTAGAGTTCAATACTTATTAACATCGGATTCACCAAACTGTAGCTTGCTATAAAAAATAAGTTGAAGAATAAGAAATTAAAGTGATGGTAAATGAAAGTTGAAAATATACAGCATATAAAAAAAATAGTCTCGAACAATAAAATGAAAAAAAAGAAGTTATTGGTATTACTGCAGAAAAAGTTTCAAGTGTGTGTCTTGTTTCATCGAAGACTGTATGTAATAATGTTTACATTTAATCAGAAATGGAAAATTCTTCCTATTGAAGGAACATTTTCGGGGAACTTATCCGTCTAACGACAAAGATATAATCAGTGATGTGACTGAGTAGCTGGCAGGAGAAGAGAAGGAATTGTTTGCCAAGGGCACCGAAACCCTTCGTTATCTACACAAAAAAATATATGTAACTTTTAGGAGATTATGTTGAAAAATAAATTCATTTCAAATGTTTAGGATGTTTCCTTTTATATTAGGGACATATATGTTTACGCTAAACCAGTATTATTTGAGTTCAAGAACTAACTGAAAAAAACTCTCAGCAGAATACGCGTGTTCGTCGAGGGACTATTTCAAGATGAATAGATATTAGAACTCGAAAAATCAGAAGTTTTAACCTTCTCTTAACATTTAAAAGTAAAAAAAAAGTAATAATATAATTATATAAACTGGAAAAAAAAATCTTAGGTTAATATTGTAATTTTTGTGTACTCAATGTACATTTTATACAAAAAAATAATAATGAATAAATCCACCACGGTTATTATAACATCAGGCAATTCTACGAGACATGGATCGAAGTACATGAGATGATATGGGTCATTGTGGAAAGATATACCATGCGCGTAGTTCACATGCTTCAAGATCGTTAACAATTGCTGATAGTTGGAAAAATCGTTCCGGAGTTTAACCAGTGCTATCATATACATGTTATATTCGTGATAAAACTGGGAATAGATTTGGATATGTGAATATAGCTAACTCTCCTAAAAACTATACTGTTTTACAAGCTGTAATCGGTCTGTCTTTATTTTTCTGAATGATGATATTTGGATGATATATATATATATATATATATATATATATATATATATATATATATATATATATATATATATATATATATATATATATATTATTATTATTATTCACGTATGGGCCCGGGTGGACCACGCGAAGTACAATTAAAGGCGTTTGTTGTTGTTAGCCTTCCTTTGCGCCCATACTAATTTCATTCTTTCGCTTTGAGCTTTTTTCCTTTCGTCAGACCAAGTTGTTCCAGTCTTCCTACATTTTTCTCTCTGACCAACCTTCCAAACGTCAACCTTGTGTCTGAAACAGCCTCTATCCTGAATTTCACTTTGTGTAATATTTGCTGATCTTAGGTCCTCTTTAATTGCAGCAATCCATTTAATTATTTCTACTTTAACTCTACTCCTATTTTCATAAAATTCGACTATTTGTCTAGTTAGCCTACTCGGATTAATCCGTTTTATGTATCCGTAAAACTTAAGTCTTCTTTTTCTTATATCGCTATGTATATCTGTGTATTGCTTGATTTCTTGGTTTTCTCGAACTCGGTATGTTGTTGTATTTATTTGTTTGGGGCCTAAGATTTTTCTTATGATTTTCCTTTCCTTCTTTTCAATGTCCTCGATGTCTCTCTTTCTATTCTAAATGAGCGTTTCCGCCCCATATAGACATTCTGTCTTAATAACTGTGTTGTAATGTCTCAGTTTTGTGTTTTTATATAGGCATTTTTTGTTGTAAATATTTTGTGTAAGTCTCAATGCTGTTTCCATTTTTTGACATCTACTCTTATTGACCGCTTTTTCCAACCCATTTTCCATGATTATTTCACCCAAATATTTGAATTGAGAGACTCGTCTGATGTTACCATATTTTGTTTTTAGAAATGGTGTTCTTAGTCTGTTGCAGGTCATGTATTGTGTCTTTTCAAAGGAAATTTGGAGTCCTACCTTTTCTGCTGTTTCTTTTAGGATTTCAATCTATTTCTGTGCCGTTAATACATCTTGAGCCAAAATTGCTAGATCATCAGCAAACGCCAGACAATCAATTTTGATGTTGGTTCTCCCCAGTTTAATGGGCTGGTGAATATTCAGGACCGACTTTTTTTCACGCCACTTCTGTATTACTTTTTCTAGAACACAGTTAAATAAGAGTGGCGAGAGTCCATCCTCTTGTCTCACTCCAGTTTTAATTTCGAAGGGCTCTGAGATGTCACCTATGAATTTAACTTTTGACCTTGTGTTAGTTAATTTTGCTTTAATAATTGCCAGCGTTTTCAGATCTAGTCCTCGTTCTTTCAAGATTCGGAATAAAGATTCGCGGTCAATAGAATCATATGCTTTTTTGAAATCCACAAATATACAGACGAGATTTTTATTATACAACTTTTGATGTCTTAGGATCAACTTTAGATTCAGGATCTGTTCAGGGCAGGATCTGCCCGGTCGAAAACCTGCTTGATATTCACCAATTTTATCTCTCTATCTAGTAGACATTGAGATAGAATCTTGCAACAAACTGGGAAAAGAGATGTTCCTCTGTAGTTGTTTACATCCGTTTACATCGTCCAATCTTCCGGAATCCGTTCGGTTCGCCAAACTTCTTGTAGAATTTTGGTTATTTCCTTGATTGTACCTGGACCAGCGAATTTCAAAAGTTCAGCAGTGATTCCATCTTCACCAGAAGTTTTGTTATTTTTAAGCCTCTTGATTTGCCTAATTATTTTATCTTCATTCGGTGATAATGAATCTGGGTTTGTTTGTTTAAGGTTTAGTGTTGGTAATTTGTTTAAAGGCTCAGGACAGTTTAGTATTTGTTCAAAATATTTCGCAAGTTCTTTGCAATTGTCTTGGTTATTTAGAGCTAATTGTCCGTTTTCCTTTTGAAAGCATAGACTCTGCGGTTGATAGCCTGTTAATTTTGTTTTAAATGTTTTGTAAAAGTTTCGGGTGTTATTTTTTTGGAAATCTTTTTCTATTTCATTAAGTTGATTGTTTTCATATTTTCTTTTAGTTTG
Source organism: Cosmopolites sordidus (assembly GCA_031761425.1). Taxonomy (NCBI): domain Eukaryota; kingdom Metazoa; phylum Arthropoda; class Insecta; order Coleoptera; family Curculionidae; genus Cosmopolites; species Cosmopolites sordidus. The sequence goes on along the minus strand of JARFXV010001127.1, from coordinate 129,447 downwards.
TCTAATTAGCTTCGATGTTTCCTTTCTTACTTCCAAAAATATGTTATAGTTTATTGCTGTTCTTTGACTGTTCCACTCTTTAAAAGCTTTACTTCGGCTTAATACTGCTTGCTCGCAAACTTTATCCCACCACGGATGTTTTCTACGTTTCTGTAACGGGATCAAGTTTAAGGCTGTTTTAATAATTTTTTGTTTAAATTCCTGGCAGTTCTGTGCTGGTTGTTTATCAAGCTCTTCTGTTAGGGTTGGTTTTTATTTTCGAAGGGTCAAATTTTGGTATTAGCAGTCTCTTTTGAATAAGTTTTCGAGGTTTTAAGCTAAGTTTGATTCTAGTCAATTAGTGATCCGTGTCTATGTTAGCTCCTTTCCTGACTTGAACATTGAAAATCTCTTTATAATTGGGGTACGAAATGGCAACATGGTCAATTTGAAATTCACACATGTACGTGTTTGGGCACCTCCAGGTCTTTTGTTTTGTTATTTTCTTCTTAAATGGGTTGACATTATTTTTAGATTAAACTGCGAACATAGTTCAACCAATCTTCTACCATTATGGTTAGTCCATTTATGAGCGGGAAAATTGCCGACTGTTTTCCTGTATTTTTTTTCTTTCCCTAGTTGGGCGTTGAAATCACCCAATAGGATTTTTACATGGTTAGAGGGAATTTTAGAGATAGTCTTTTCTAGAATTTCTCAGGACTTATTTACTTTTTCAGGATTAGATTTATTTTCTTCGTTAACTGGGAGGTGTGCATTGATTAATGTATAGTTTTTATTAGCACACTTGAGGGATAGTGTCATAAGTCGATTATTTACTGGCTGGACATTAGTTATAGAACCAAGAATGTTTCTTGAGATAGCGAAAGCAACACCGAGATGTGGTGTATTTTTGAATATTCTTTTGTCCGTTTTACTTTTAAAAAGTCTGTAGTTGCCGAATTCCAAGGTGTTATCATCTGTCAATTTGGTTTCTTGCAAAGCTAAAATTTGGATTTTTTGCTGATGTTCGCCCCAATTCGTGAAGTTTTCCTGGACGCAGGAGAGAATTGATATTTACCGTTCCAAAGAAAGTTTTTATTTTTCATTTCAGACGTTGGCCAGAGGTCTCCGACTCCCTCTGAAAGATTTTGCATTTAAGCCCGGACGCCCCAGAATCCGAAAGTCCGGTTGTACCAGCAAAGCTGGCAGAGGATTGTCTACCTCCTGGGGTAATTTTGTAATTACTAGAACGCTTCATCTTGTACTTTGAATTAAAGGTTTGAACCATGACGGTTCAGAGGTTAAGAGTGGAGGGGTTAGTTCCAGAATTTAAACATCAGCCGCATCACTGGTGAACAGACGCTGCCACTCAACCGCTTGATACAAGTCAGACGCTAAGTGGATTTAATTTTTTTTGCCTTGGTTCGGGGCTGCGTATTTTGAGATATTCGCAGCTGTCCATTAATATCTAATGGAACTTTCACTATCCACCACCCGTGACCCGTCCAGTACCTTAGGCGAGGTATACTGAATATAGATATATATATATATATATATATATATATATATATATATATATATATATATATATATATATATATATATATATATACATATATATATATATATATATATATATATATATATATATATATATATATATATATATATATATATATATATATATATATATATATATATATATATATATACTGTGTATTCATTTTAAGAGTAGCCACATTACCCTCATTACATTATTTCTTTTAGCAATGAAAATTAGCTCTAGACAAAAAACACGCCAATTTAGATATCGAGGGGGAAGTTCAAAACTAATGTCCGTTATATTTTATGTTTCACCTGCTTACCTCCAGTCACCTCTACCTAAACCCTCTCTTGTAACATATCCTTTTAAAGGTCTCGAAAAACTTAATTTAACTGTGTTTACAAAACTAAAATCGGTTCTGATCCATTTTCATAATAGAGGGAAAATCAATTTTAAAAAGTATTTAACGGAATCGCAACATTGTGTTCACAAAATGTGTTTTAGTTTTTTTTACGCACACCATTTTTCTTTTTCTAATATAAAAAGTAAGATAAGAGACTTTTAGATGTGCTGGCAGAACAGCCCAACTGTTTAATGAAAGGCATCCGGATGATAATATAGGACATCAATAAGTAATAAAATTTACTGAATCCGTGTGTAACAAAGTGAATAAGCAGCCAAGAGTTCTTAATGAACCCACACAGATTGAAATTTTAGGCCATTTGGCTGTTGATCCAACCACTTCAATTCCAAAAGTCGCTAAGTGAACAAATAATTGAATTGGTTCCGTGCACAAAATTTTAATATAAAACAAGTTCTTCCTTACAAATTTAGTATTCTTAGTAGCTCAGAGAAGATGATTATGAGAGAAGGATTCAGTTTTGTGAAATAAGGACTGGGAAAATCCAAAATGATCCGATTTTAATAAAAATTATTTGTTTCAACATAATTGTAGATACTCGGATAATAACAATCCACATGTGTTTCGAGTCATACGTAGTTTCTTGTAAAACGTTTTATTGAAGCAAATTTAACCGGTGAATTGTACTTAAAACTTATTAGAAACGAAATCGATCCACTCATAACACAGTCCTTAGAAAACAAATGTATGAAGAAGAAAACCCACTGCTGGATGAACACAATTTATACTTTCTACATGATGGCGCACAAGCGCACTACCCATTACATGTTCGACAATGGCTGGATCAAAGGTTTCCTGACAAATAGATAGACCGGCGAGATCTCCAGATATAACACCACTGGATGTCTTTCTTTAAGGTTATCTAAAGACAGTTGTATAAAACTTCATCACATGATATTCAAGACCTAAGAAATAGAATTACGCATACATGCAGATCAATTATTAAAGACATCTTTCAAAACGTTCGAAAAGAATTCGAGAAAAGATTGTACTATTATTTAGCTAATAGTGGTGGGCATTTTCAGCACTTAATAAAGTAAATTTTTAAATTGTGTTTTTACAAGTATATTAAGTACATTTTATTAATATATTTTTGTGTTTTAGATTTTAGATTTTAGAAAAAAATTTCACTCGCGCGTAAAATGTTATTTACAGCTATCGATAGATTATTTTTTCCTGTATTACGAGAACGAATTAATCGAACGTTTGTAAACGCATTTAAATTAGGATTTTCAAGACCCTTAAAATTATGTATTACAAGATAGGGGTTGCGATTTTATTTATTTATATAGATATATAATTCTTGAAACTATTTATTTTATTTCAATGGCATTAATATTTCGAACAAATGTCCTCCGCGGCCCCTTTCGACAGAGCGCATTCTATCAATCCAATTTCAAACAACATTTTCAAGCATGTGGGGTCTTATGTCCGCTATTGTTCGAGTTATGTTGACTTCCAAGGCGTCAATAGTTGCTGATTTATCGGCATAGGCCAAAGCTTGAATACAACCGCAAAAAAATAATCTAAAAACGTTAAATCACATGTCCTTGATAGCCAATTAACAGGTCCGTTCGTAGAAATAATTTTCTCACCGAACTGTTCTCTCAATAAATCGATTGTTGCATTGGCTGTATAATGCGGAGCCGTTCTGTTGAAACCACATCTCGTCCAGACTAATACAATATAATTCAAATTCGAAACTAAATAATTCACGTAGTCGAATAACAAAGCCCAACTTCCTGCGACAAGCGACGAATTGATAAATTCAGTGCATATACTATAATTAGTCATAGCATATACCCACATGATTTTTTGAACATTTAATTTAATAAAAACAATTAATCATGAGTTTCTGAATCATTTAAAATGTGTTCTAGTCTTAGGGATGAAAAATTAGTGCTAGTAATTTCAACTTACATTAAACGACATTAAGGCGTAAATTTATCTTTTCTTTTTGTAGAAAAAACAAATCAAATGTATGCTGAAACATATGGAATAAACTCACAGAACGAAATCAAAAAATGTGTATTATGTACTAATACACTAAAATAATTGTTTAAATTTTCAAAATAATTTAAAATTATCCCTTGAAAAATCTTAGATATATTTTGTTTTATTTCAAGTGTTGTAAAAGTGCTAATGCAAAAAAAATCTTTTTCAGACCATAATTTTCATTAATTTTCATGAAAAATTTTAACAAACTTAATTATAATAAAAGTTTATTCGTTTTACAGGGAACTTTGCTTTTGACATTATAACCTAATTAGATGCAATTTTTCTTTGATATTTTTTTTTACCCAAAAACCTTCTAATCTTCTAAGGTAACTAAAAATTTAAAATTTACACCACTTTTCGAAAATATATATTTATTTACCAATATGTTCCTGACTTGTATTATTCCCGCTTTTGCTATGTCATTATTAATCTTTTTAAATTGTTCATATTACAAAGGCTTAAAAATCTGATCAATCCTTTGATTGATCAGACTTTTAAACACTTTTAATCGATTGTTTTAATAAACACTTTTAATCACTTAATATCGATTGTTTTCCTTTAAAACAATCGATATTTAACTTTTTTTTTCCGATAAATACTTTTTAACTCTATATAATTACAAAAAATCTTTGTAAATTGTACTATTTCTGGAATAAGAGAGAACGAGAAAACAAAGGAGGAAGAGAGAGATAAAACAAAAAGGAAAGGTTGGATAGAGAAACATTGCAATTTATTGTGATATCATTCGCAGTTTATATTATTTTATTAATACGTCAATCTATTTTTTATTAGATTATTAGAGTGGGTAAGACAGAAAGAGAAGAGGTGCGAAGAGAAGAGAGGGGGGAAGGAGGTAGAGAAAAGAGAAAGGCGAGAGAGAAAAGAAATAAATACGGTCAAATTGATGAGAGAAAGCATCATTGCTTAAAAGCTGATTGCACTATGTTGTTACTCCAATCGATCCAGAAGTTTTAATCTGATTTTCTCTTCTTCACATTTTTGCAATTCACGTGCTCTTATTGCATTATTTTTCTCCTGAATAAAGTATAGAATTAAATCTAAGGTACTGATTCATCTTTGTAGACTATAACTGAACCCTCTTTGTAGTTTATAAAGATGCAAACTGATCTTCCCTTGGAGTAATTATAAGAGAGATAGGCCTAATAAACGTTCATTTGGTATAGGTGAATATGAACTCATAAGTTTCAGTTATTTGCCTTTAGTATTCGATTTTCGACAATGTTAGTATTACTTGTTACAGTTTGAGTTCCAACAGTTCCAGTTTTGTTGGGTTTCCTTACTGACCAATATAGATGCGTCTTAGAAGTCAGCTTGCGATACAACCCGCGGTTACCTTAAGACACTTGCCCGGTATCTATAGAGATTGCTTCTCACTAAGTAGTGATACTGTCTCGTCAATTTCCTTTTATTTGGCAAAATAACTTTACTGCTGCCATTTAGGTGCTAATTTTCAAATCGTTTATATATGTCACTTTGGTTCTCAGGTCTAGGGCACTACCCAGCTAGTTCTCTTACGCTTCAGTTAAAACTTCCCTGTTTTAAGAAACCTATATCCTGAAACTATCAATATTTCTAGACGCGTCGACTAGTTTATTAAAATTAAACATTTATACATTTAAGACACTCAAGCTAAATTTGGTCTAGTCCTTCCTTATCAAATTGATATTGCCAAATATAATTTTATGAGAATATACCTCCTCAAGAGATTAAGGCCATATTCAATTAATACTGGCGTATAACGCACGGTTCAATTGTATACCACTTTGTTTTTAAGGCAAGTTTGAAAAATAAAATAGCAAGTTTGTTCAAAACACAAATTCTCATTCATATTATTATTTTCAGACACATTAACTAACTAATGGCTTTGTGGATTCGCAAAACCATCTGAAGTTGTAAATTATTTAAAGCAGTTTATTCAATTATGGAAAAGGGCGAGTTTTCCATAAATAACTCTAGTTTGGGAAATAATTTCTCGTTTTGAGAAAATGTTTTTATTCGTCATTATTTTTTTAGTTTATTAATGAACTTTATTGCATTTTTGGCAATATTTAATTCAATGAAATATTTTTCTGATGAATATTCTAGGTAAAAAATTGTATTTTTTTTTTATAAAAATTAAATATTTATCAACAAACTGCTTCTGCTGCAATACAACATTGAAGGTAAGTAACGATCATTTCAAAGTTACTCTATATATATATATATATATATATATATATATATATATATATATATATATATATATATATATATATATATATATATAGTTTAGTTATAGTTTTTAGCTACTCGTTCTCTTTAATGAATTATGTATATTAACTATATAAAAATATATCATAATTCGCGATTTATAAAAAATTCAACAAACTGCAATTGAGAAGGTTCGTATTCACATGATATGAAATAATATCCTGGGATATATTATATACACCACGATTGTATTTTTTGAGTATTTCTTTGCACCAATCGACACGAGCCTTTTTTGGGGCGATTGTCAAATTATGCAGAATGCAACGCGTACAAATCTTTGTGGTTTTAGATGGCGCTTTATCACCAAAAGTCGAAGTAAGTTGATCGATGTACTGTTGTTGAGATAATCCACGTCGAAAGTCATAGTAAATCATCGAACGAAAATTCTCACGAGTCAATTCCATTTTTTGATTGAGATGAAATGTTTAAGTCACTAAACAACACAAATATGGTCCGTATGACAAAACGTTCTAAGTACGTAGACAGTCAACAATGTCAAACTTTACGATGTCTATCAGATGGAGCCAAAAACACCATTGTTGCCGATTCCGAATATATATAAATAGCAACCCTCGTAATACAGAATTATTAAAATATACAAAAATAATACATCCATGCTAAATATCTTAAATACAGGAAATTGACTCGTTACGCAAAGAGAAAAATTGCACCATAAGACGCTAAAATATCCCTATTTTGCATATTCAAAAAATATCTAAACTGAAAAAAATCTTATAAAAAATGTGTTTACTAAACCAACTCTAGGTCAGGCATCAGTTTCAGCTAATTTAACCAGAAGCTTATAACATCCCAAGTTTAAAGCTAACATTCTGCCGGGAGTCATATCAGCAAATCCCTTTGACTTGTTCTACAGATAAATTAATGGAAAAAATATGAAGCAACCGTTTAACGTAGAATCTGGAAAACATTAACTTTATAAACGATGCACAAAGCGAGTACGGAAAACAGAAGTCTGTTAATGATAACCTAATTTGGCTTAAATCAGAAATTCACAACGGTTTTAAAAACAATTAAAATTGTATTGGAATATGTTTTAAGCATACAATACCGCCAGAGGATACTCTAAAGATTAAAAAATTATTTACGCTTTATTTAAAATAACATAAAAAAAATAAAACGGTTAATTAGATCCAAGAAAATTAAATTTCTTATTTTCCATGCCGATGCGCTGCTCTGCCTTGAATGCCGCTATTTTCCTTGCTACTCCTGAGAACTACATGGAATCGATATACTCTGTCCACATTACACAAGGAGCAAAATATGATGGTCAGTGTGCAATCACAAGCTCCTCTGAGACTCACGAGCTGGACCTAGCTGCAGAAACGCGCTTCGGGGTCATCACTTATAGATGACTGAAGAGAAATCTAAGCTGCTTCAGCAAGACGATGCCGAACCCCAAAAAAGGGGGATATATTCAACAGATACATGATATGATTAATATGAGTTGTCTGGTTTGAAGACACCTAAAATCCATTTTTGGGATAAAATGAGTTATTACGGTGTCTGGCAGAAAAATCTGTTTTCTATCAAATTATTCAATAGTGTCCAAAACCGCCCTAATTCGATATAAAATACTCGTCGGAGAGTGAAGTCCCACTAAATCCTTTTCTAAGGCGTTGCAAACAGCGCCTAATTTGTTTCAACCAACCACAAGCCTAGACTTTGGCACATTTCACAATAATATGTTCTAACGTGTTTCACGGACAAGCATTTGCAAATTTAGTCTTCAAAACTGAGTTGCACTGTCAATATTATTGATTTTTGCCTGAATATTTTGTGAAAAATCGATAAAATGCCTATTTCGGAGATAAAAGAAGTGATTTCCAATCCAGCAAGAAAACGATATCGAAATCAGGAAGGTTGGAAACGAAGTGTTAGCAAAGTAAAATGATATTTCCACTTTAACATTACACTTTTTTACAACCTTTCAACTTTTCGAGTGTTCTTTCTGATCCTCCACACCTCTCTCATCCTTTCTCCGTGGATTCTCTTTCTCTCCTCCGTCCACCTTCTCCCCAATCTCCTCGAAACTTCGCTCTCTTATGCAACGTTCCACATATGTATTTTGTTTCTGTACGTTCTTCTATCCACAATCTCTGCCGGACCCATTTGTGCCTTTCCCAGATCAGCTCTAACTTATGCAATCCATAGTACTTTGATTTGACTCATTGTATGTATGTAAGAATTCTGATGGTGAGTCTTGTCGGTGGGAGTCTACTGATATGTCCATAGAATTTCAACCTTCTTTTTTTCTCCTCAGTCAGTTTTGGGCCGAAAATTTTCATCATAATTGTGCGTTCTTCTATTAGTATGTTTTCTATGCCGCTTTTTGTGTGGAGTGTAAGTGTCTCGCTTGAGTATAGTACCTCTGGTTTGATTACTGTGTTGTAGTGTCTTATTTTTGCGTTTGTGGATATGCATCTCTTATTGTAGATATTGTGTGTCTTGCCGTATGCCCTCTGTATTTTCTGTAATCGACCCTTCTGTGCTATCTTCTCTCCTCCTGTGGGTTCGAAGATCTCGCCCAGGTATTTGAAGTGAATGACCCTATTAATTTGGCCGTATTTGGTGTTTCTGGACATCTAATTTTGAGCAGAAGAATTCGGTTTTTTGAAAGGAGATTTGTAGGCCGACTTTCTCTGCACATTCCTTGAGAACTTTCATCTGTTCCGTTGCCCTTTTTTCATTGTCTGTGAGTATGGCTGGTCGTCTGCGAAGGCTAGGCATGATATTTCTATGTTATTTTTGGATCGTCCGAGTCGTATTGGTTTCCAGTGTCCAGGTTCGGAAATTTCTCCCATAAATTTCACTTTTGAGATTGTATCGATCAGTGTCTGCTTCATCGATTGTAGTGTTTTGGGGTCGAGTCCTTGTTCTTCTAGGATTTTGAACAGATATTTTCGGTCGATGAAGTCGTATGCTTTCTTGAAGTCTACGAACGTGGTATAATTGACACAGCATTCCTGACTTCAGCTCTTCGAATACAAAATAATATCTGCGCCTTAAGAATGCCAAGTATGATGACTTCATCGTCTTTTATTCTTGCTATATAACGATAAATCAAAGTAGTTTATTACATAGTATGTTTAGATTATCCAGTACACTTTAATTTCTAAAAGATATGATAGTGAAATATAATATATAAGTAAATCAAATTCTATTTGTATTATATCCATTAGTTTTTTCTCGCTCTAAAAAAACAGTAGGTTTTTTTATTAAATCACATTCACAGTTTTTATAGGCACATTAATCATTTAAAAGTAATGAACTTCAAAATTATCTAAATGGTACGTCATATGTGCTATGCACAAAATTGGAATATTAGAGGTGTTTTCAAATTAAAAAAGATATGTCATAAATTTTTAACACCAAAATGAAATAAAATGAAGTAAATACCTTAATGTTATTTAAGAGCATGGCAGTCATTGTTTTAAAAGGTTTTTAATTACAGTTAATGGAGTAATAAATCCCATGGTGCAATAAATTCCATTTTGGTTGACAGTACAAATAACACATGATTTTATTGATTTTTAACCAGATCAGATCTTGCCTCGTTTATTACTTTCCAGTTTTTTTTTGGGATTTAATCTACCTGCATTTTAAAAATATAACCTAACTATCTCAATTTTTTTTAACAATTGTTAACTTTAGGGTAAGTCCGGGGTAATTGGCCATAGTTTTTTTCAAGCTCATGTTAAAATATAAAAACATAACAAAATTTTAATCACTTCTAATAGCATCAACCTTAAAAATAATAAGATTTTAACATCACAACTGTCCACCTTTCCCACAGCGTCAGGGAGAAGCTTAGTAGCCTTAGTAGTACGGGAGAGTTGGTCAGTACTTAATTATACTGCTTCTCCTTTTTCACACTGCAATTTTTGAGTTTCAGTTCGTTTTTTTTTCTTTTGTCTATATTTTGAACACGTCGTTAAATTCAGTGCAATTTTCGTGCACCCAAAGTTGGCATACTGCCAGTACTACTGCCATACTACTGAAGCCAGCCTTCGAGAAGATGTGTTTCGAAATAATTCTCTCCACAGCCATAAACCATAAGGACACTAAGTCTATAATACATTTTTAATTTTGCTTTAATTTGCGCGATGAGTTTTCCATGCAAAAAGCACTGTTTAATCAACTTACGAAATTCGTTTTTTTATGATAGCCCAATTATCGAACTTATATGCTTTCGAAAAGTGTTAAAACAGACATGCCTTTATAATCTCACTACCATCTATAAAAAATTTATCTGACTGTTCACTGTAACCTCGTAAAAATATATATTTTTTAAAATTTAAGTACCTGTTAATTTAAATTTTCCATACTTGTTTTTAAAAAATTATCTCTATTCAGTTCAAATCTCTGTAGGCACCCAAGTTTGTATGTCATAACACAAGATCACTGTCCTTTAACGGTAATCTCATTACTAATCTCATCTTCCGAAAAGCATGGATCAATGATTAGCCCCGGACTATAAACAACACCAAACAGTGACTTTTTTAGGATGAAATGAGTGAAGTTCGATAACCTCTTTTGAATTTTTGTATCCCATACTCGGCAATTTTGTTTGTTTACGTATTCTTTTGACTGAAAATGGGCCTCATTTGTAAAAAAAGTTTTATTTAAAATTTATTTTTTTAATTTAGAGCACCATTTTAAAAATGTTAAAAAAAATGTTGTTTCCTAATCAAGATATGATAAAAAAGCCCATTGTATAGGATTACCGAAAATAATAAGACAAAATAAAATAGTTAGACAAACTATTATATAAACTATATGAACAAAATTTCGTGAGTTTTTTAGACAATCTCTTTTCAGCAGTTATATATAGCAGTATATAGCAATCCTATTTCAGCAGTTTTTCATAGTTATACCCTAATGATTACTCTAATGATTGGGCAAAATGGGCCCAAAAATTGACTTGTTTTTTTTTGGCATTTTCTGTCAATTATTAATAAATTATTGTTTTGTTAACGTTTCGGTTTAATAACTTACAGCTCTACAAGTCTTACAGTTTATTATTTAATTATTTACATACATTTAAGTTTTACAACATCGAACAAGCAATTTGTAAATATATACTCATTTATTTATTCTTTCTGTTTGACTGTCCTATCCTTCTCCATTCTATTAACTATTACTATTTCACTGTCCATACTATTATTCTCTTTCAATTTAACGCTTTATCCTTCCGGTTTCTGACATTTATACTTCTTAAATCTTCTGATAGATTATTATACCATCTTTTTCTCGGTCTCTTTTTCCTCCTTTTATTTATCGGGCGTCTGTAGTGCGCTGGTTTTGGTATAGTTCATTTACTTTTTTATTTGTTCTTATTCTGCAACTGTCATTTGTTTATTTTCATATTTTTTATTACCTTTGGGTATTCTGGCCATTTTGGCTATTCTGGCGTTTCCTTTTACGTCTATCATCACTCCCAGATATACAAAATTCCTTACTTTCTCAGATTTATATCCTTTTCCTTCATAGTTTGTCGTATATAGAAAGTTTATTGCTTCTTGTTGTGTTTCCCCTGTTATCACTTTGTTTTCTTTTCGTTTATCAACAGTCCAAACTTTCCTGCCTCCAGTTTCCTAACGACATTTTATAGTTCTTTTCTTGCTCTCGTTATTAGTGTCAGATCATCAGCGAAAGCCAGGCACTGGTGTTCTTTATTCGAAATCGTTTTGTCTCTATTTATTTTACTATTTCTTATCACCATTTCCAGTACCAAGTTGAACAATACTAGTGACAGAGGGTCTCTCTGTCTGAGTCCTCTCTTTATTAGTAATTCTTCGGATTTATATCCCTTTCAAATTATTTCGTGTTTTGTGTTGTTGAGTGTCATTTTAATTAATTTAATCAGCTTTTCTCGAATGTTCAACTTATATACGACTTAATGCATCTTAGTTCTGTCAGTCTTGTCCTAGACCTGCTTAAAGTCTTTGGACAAAGTTTACAGACTTATATCGTGTTCATAACACGTCGTTTGAATTTCTTCGAAAGCAAATATTTGGTGCGTTATTAATGAAGTGTCACTGGATCAATGTAAAACTGGTATGGTTTGGTATCCTTCTACGATCTGTGCAGCACAGCTGTTTTATCTGCCTCTTATTAGCCGTGCTAATACTTTGTAATATCTGTCTAATAGCGCAATGCAATATATATACATATATATATATATATATATATATATATATATATATATATATATATATATAAACACACAAGGTAGCGTAACGGAACCGTGGAGGGAAAATATTACAGAAATCTTTCACCCTTTCTCCACGTGGTGCCACCGTAGTAGTACGTCGATTACTATTTTCCTTGTAAATTTATTTAGCATTATTAAGCAGGTCCCCCTTTTGTCAACAGATTGAATATTGTATAGAGATAAAACAATGAGGAAAGTCAAAACATTTCATCTTGCCCCTTGACCGCTAACTTGGTAAATCCAGCTTTAAATTTGGGTAATTTTAAAATGAACCAGATATTTCCTGAAGTTGATAATTATTTATTAAGAAGTAAAACGCTTTGAGCAATATAAGGGTCAATCCTCGACAAATTCTGAATAATACATAAATTTGTCCGATAACTTCAAAACCGGTGGCTCAAACTTGCTTTCTCTCATTTCAGCGTTTTCATCTCGGTTTCATGGCAGGCGTTTTGACAAAGTAGATCTTAATCCTATTGCAAATATAATGATTTTAGCGTGCTGTAAGCTAAATATTAGTATAGTTAAGCCAGGTCATAGTATCTTTTTTTAGATTTTATTGTATCATCGAAATACTTTCTAAAATTAATAGATTAGTTTTATTTGATATATTGAGTTGGTAAATTCGAGTAGCCTCAATCAAACTAAAGCTCCACAAGAGAACACTAATTTTAAAAAAGCTCACACTACTGAGAAGATGAATTAAATATATAAAAGGTAAATCTATAAATGCCTATCTAGAAAAATTAATTAAGGAGATCAACACAGGAAGGCAACCAAAAGAAGGAAAAGACCTATTATGCAGATAGCACCAATCAGAAATGGAAATGAAAGCACAGAAAAGGAAAGGAAGAACATTTCTTCGTTATACGTGATATCTATGATGATCAGACACTAGATGATAATGAAAAAATGCATGAAAAAGAAATATTTTAACATGCTTGTCCTGCAGATATTACAAACAAAATCTGATATATCATTAATATAAAAAATGCTTTGAATTGAATCAGGGGAAGTGTGAAGCAGCTTTTATGAAAAGTATTGATAAAGCTCACCTATTTTATACACCTGTGTTTTACCCACCCGCGTTTATACAAATATATGTGGCCAAACTGTGAACAGTGGCGAAAGAAATTATGATACCGAAACAAGGTCAACCCCTATATGAAGTCATTTAATAGAGACCGATGTCATTTTTCAGATATCAGAAAATCAGATACTAGTTTCTTTAACATTTGAAGCTAAAACATATCCTTTCCAAACAGTACACTAAGAACGAAAAGTCTTATTTAACAAAAAGCTACTTCGGAATTAATAAAGAGGATGATAGATAATTCAGTCTTACAGAAGTTAAAGCGGTGTCATTAGGTATGGTACTAGGCCCGGTCCTCTACCTGCTCTATACTTGCGATCTTCCAAAATTAGACTATAATGTAGTAGCCATATTGGCTGATGATACTGCCATCATATCCAAGGCTAAAGAGAGCAAGGACACAACAACAGATGGTGGAAGACAAAGTTTAATGAAATCAAATAGAAAGATATCTGCAACTATGAATGAAAATATAATACCATAAGCCAACATAGCCGAATACCTAACGACGCTAACTTCGCTGGAAAGTTTACGTGAAAAGCAAAGGGATGATTTACTAGATATCAAGAAATATCCTGACTGGAAGATGTTCTGCTCTGTTAATACCAAACAAGCTGTTATTGTATAAGTAAATAACAAATATTAAAGCGCGTTTGGTGATGGATGAGGCTATGGGATTGTATGTCACAGGTAATCTTATACAGGAAGTTTCTTTTTGAACCTACAATGACACAACATCAAAGCTTCAACTCTTATTATCAAATGTGTGTTCATAAGGGACCAAACAACTCTTCTTTTAAATGTTCTCTTGCTTGAAAAAACATTTGCAGTGCTTCGAACTCTTTATCCTCCACTTTTTTGTCTGTGCTGGATATTTTTCATTATTTAAGCCAAAATTTCCAGTTCAGAATTGCTGGAAATACTTTTAAGCCGAAATACTAAAAGCCGTATATATTATACGCAGTCGACGAGCATCCGCAGCATTTTTTCTTTTGAAAGATAAAAGAAGAAGGCAGTATCTCAAATGTTCCTTTTCGAACGTAATCGCGTCTACAAATTATTTTTCAGGTTATATTCATAGTAGGCCCATATATTATACCTCGTTTTGAAGCTGAAAAACGGCGCTTTAAAATAACTACACGGCGGAAAAAAAATGTTTCGAATAGGTTTTGCAATCGATGAAATGTAAGGGTCCAGATTTAAGTTGATCTAATATTTAGACGGGTTCTACAGACAAAACCCTTAACCTCAGTAACTTAACTGTTCAATCCATGCATTGGAATCTTTGGTGTGAAACATTAAACTCGAAGAGATTTTGATAATGATTAAAACACTTGGTATTTGTTTCAGAATATATTCGATATATTCTCTGACATGTTTTGGCCTCGCGGCCATTCTCAACGAGGATTATGTATAAACTAAACTAAAGCTTCAAAGTTCTTTCCAAAGGAGGTCAGTTTTTTTATTAGACTGTCTCCTTAAATTTATGGCACTTTTAATAACTGGAGTATTTCCGAACTCTAGACGAGTATTTTATAATTTCAGAAATTTCCATATTATATATTGCGAAACAAGTACCAAGTGTTTTAATTATTATCATTGTTACTATGTTTCACCAAAGCCAACAGCTCAGTCAATCGGAACTATCGAAGAGATTTACCACTAAACACCAAGTAACTTTTTTTAAACTTCTCGACGTACGTTTCGTTAACTATATTATCATCAGCAGGAGAATCTGATAATGCTAATTTGGTTAGCAAAATGTCGAGAAGAATACATTGTAGTATAGTGTTTCGTATTTGAAAAGACACTGTGTGTCGAAACACTCGTCAAACAATTTTTTAATATAGTTAAATATAAAACTTATTATTACTATTAAGACTAGGCGGTAATTATGAAAAACCATGACGTATTTTAAAAAATAAAGTTAAATATGATGTTAATTCATTTATTCTCTTCCGTTTCCATAACTATGTAAAGCAAACAAAACTCATTTTAACTAAACATACACTAACGGGCATTTTACGTGAAATCTGGCTGTTCATATGCACAACGGAATTGTATAGTAGAATCGAGAAAAGCAGGAACGAATCGGACTGAAACTTTACCGAATAATAAACCAAGTGAATTGTCAATATTTGCCAATCCAATGTATAAACTATAGTCAAAGTTTAATGAACTTTTGTGCTTTAAGTGTAGATTATATAATTTTAGTTTCACTCAAATTGATATTTTCATTTCAGGCAAATTATTAATCTTGGCATAATTATTTAAATAAACTCAAAAATTTATATCTAATTCTGTTGTATTAGTCATAGCTGCTGTTATCATAAGATCTGTGACAATCACAACAAATTTTAAAGCTGAGAGGATAGTTTAATTTAAAATTCTCAATTTCAAACAAAATTAATAAATTTTAAATTTTGATTGAAAACAGCCATAGAAAAATGAAAATAAATATATTTATAAATACGTTTAATTCAAATAAACTGTCCTAGTTGCAGTAAAATAATCAGGACGAATCATATCAAAACACTACTTATGCTACGTATACTATGTATTATTGTTAAGTGCAATACTCAGACACCTACATAAAAATAGCCTCACTCTATACATAACCTTAGAGCTATAAAATCTATTACACCGAAACAATTCTTTTATAGGAACCTTTCTTGTGAAACACTAGACATCAAATCACTTGCTTTGAACTTTTAACGCGCATTTCACTAATCATGTAAACATCATCAGAAGATATGCAAAAAATTAAAACCGGTCTAATAAGATTCCTATCAGTTATGTATAAAGTTTTCACGAAGATAATTCGAGAGTTGCTATTTATGTATCCGAAATATTAAATAAAAACAAATATTTATAATTGAAAATGGTTTTATTGTTTTTCAAACTATTCTTCGCGACGATCGATATACATTTGCACACGTCCGAGCCAATTTTCACACCACTTTTTCCATTCCGGTTGAGGTATCTCCTCAAAATATGTATTTTGAACGCATCAACCGCTTCTTCTGGCGTCGGAAATCGTTGACCACGTAATTTACTCTTCACGGAAGGGAACAAAAAGAAATCATTGGGTGCCAAATCAGAACTGTATGGCCGATGACCTTTCAATTCGATGTTTTGACTGGTCAGATACTGAGTTGTTTGGTCCGATGTATGAGAGCTTGCGTTGTCATTGTTCAGAATGATCTTGTGTCGCTGATTGTTTTTTCTTATTTCTTCAAAAACTTCTGGCAAACAAATGGTTGTGTATCATTCAGAATTGACAGTTCTACGATTCTCTAGTAGCACTGTAGTTACATGCTTCCCATTTATTCCAAAAAAAACTGCTTCTTGCGCGAACAACTTTTGTAGGTTTGGCTCATTTTGAAAGACGCATACAGCCGACTGGTGTTTATTTTCGGGCTCATATGCATAGATCCAAGATTGTATATTATACACGAGTCTTTTTTTTGAACGATTGTTAAATTATGCAGAATCCAACGCGCACAAATCTTTTTCACGGCTAAATGTTCATGTAAAATTTTGTGTATGCTTATCATACTAATGCCCAGGGATACCTCAGTCTCACTATATGTCATATGACGATGTTCCTTTATCAGTTCGCGCACGGTATCGATGTTTTCTGGCACAACAACGGATTTTGGACGACCCTCCTTAAATTCGTTCATGAGCGAACGACGGCCACGACTGAATTCACTAAACTAGTGATATACAGTGATTTTAGATGGTGCTTCATCGTCAAAAGTCGAAGTCAGTTGATCAATGCACAATGAAATTTTCAAGTCACTAAACAATACAAATAGCGTCCGTATGACAAAACGTTCTGAGTACGTATACAGTCGACCATGTCAAACTTGTCAGATGGTGCCTAGCAACACGATTGTTGCCAATTCCGGATACATAAATAGCAACCCTCGTATCTAAAACAATCTTAAGAAAACTGAATCATGTACAATCAAGAAAGCAAGAACGATTCAGAAGTGGATTTAGTGATACTTAAGCTGTCCTAGATTCGCAGATTAAAACATGGTTTTTTCCAAGACCCAGAGAAGCTGCAAAGATATATACAAGAGCTATTATGTGCTGGAGCACCATTTGGCTTCAAAATAAACCTGGAAAAGAGTCAGGTTATGTTCAATAAATTAGCTGAGGATAGATAAATCTCTATTTTAGGAAGGGATTTGAAGGTTGTGGATCACTACACATATCTTGGACAGGCGATTTCAATAGAAGGGGATACCGTCCAGGAGGTGAGACAGTGTTTTAAATGTAGAGGGCAGGCATTTGGCAGGCTCAATATAGTGTTTAAGAACAAACTTCCACTTTGCCTGAAAAGAGAAGTCCTTGTTCAGGGCGTCCTGCTCATTATGGTATACGGAAGTAAAATGTGGACACTCAAATGGCAGTCAGTTCAAAAATTTCAGATAGCACAGAAGGGAATGGAAATATGCATTACGAGACGGGACAGAAAGCATTGCACATGGATCAGAGAACAAACTAAAGTATGTGACATTATTGGGAGAGTAAATGAGTTAAAATGGATGTGGGCAGGGTATATAGCGAGGCGATGGGACGACAGGTAGATCAAGGCAAGCCTGCAGTGGATATCGCATGATCACAAACGCGCATGAAAGCAAAGGAAAACTCAGGGCCGGGAGAGCTGGAAGTATGCTGAACAGGCCTTCATCCTTCAGTGGATGGATACGGGCTGATGATAATTCCAAAAACTAAAAGTTAACGATACATTACAACATTCGTTTATTGTCGAGAATGAAAAAAAAAACAGTTTCAATTCATTTGGATTTTCTTAATATATGGTTAACTGGGACAAACCAAACCAAACAACGCATCAAGTGCTTTGTAGAGTTCTTTTTCAGGAGCTAAAATATTGAAAGCAAAATGTTGAAGAATTGAAGGCAAAAAACAGCCTCAACGCTTTCCTGCGCTGTTCTTTCTGTAAAGCAATTTTTCACTATCATGTACTTAATTGTCGACCGTATTCACTGGATTTAACTCCATGCAATTTATTCATATCTTTCCAAAAATCATTAAATCTTATGTTGTAGCCAAACAACTTTAGTAGGACTTCGTAGTAGTGCAGTACTTTGCAGGAAAACACTATACATTTTTGACATTGGTTCCATAATTATTATTACTAAAACTTATACAAAACACTTCTAGTGATAATTTCCAAAAGATCTTTTGGGGAAAATTAAAAGAAAACTAATTTGGATAAAAGTAAACATCATTGGCTACTGCATTTTTCTTTATTCAGCACTAAACAATCAAATGTTGTAATAACATGAAGTAATAATGAATATTTAACAACCCAAAAGTCTAATTAATCCAACAACTGCTAATTTGGTTTACACTAAAAATTGACTGTCAGATTCAAATTGAGTTACCGCCTGAAAAAAAATTGACTTCACCACCTTATAAATTATTTCGTTGAGAAAAAACAAAAAGAAAAACCCTCTGATATTTAAAGTGCCAATAAAAAGAATATTATTGAGATAGCGCGAGTATACCCTAAGGTGTTTCTTTTTTCTTTTTCTGGAATTTCAAATACTTCTTTCTCAAATTATACACCTCATTCTTTGCAGTTAGTACAACCACACAAAAAAATAAATTAATATCTGCTAGTAAATATTGAGATACTTTATTTAAAGATATAAAGCGAAACCAAATTTTAGCAATCACTATTTTGAAGAAAATCAGTAAATAAATAAATCGTAACTTTTGATGTACTAAATTATATTTACATATATTAACTTTTTAGAAAAATTAAAATATAATATTTAATTACATTTTTTATGTAGAAAAATCTGTACCTAAGAGTTACCATTAACATCGAACACATAGAATGAAATGAAGATTTTGCTGCTTAGTGGTAAAGACAGTTGAAATGATCTATGCTTAATAGTTATACATAGTTAATACAATGTTGCGATGTTATGCAAAAAAAATTTCGCATGCGATCTAATATATATATATATATATATATATATATATATATATATATATATATATATATATATATATATATATATATATATATATATATATATATATATATATATATATATATATATATATATATATATATATATATATATATATATATATATATTATATATATATATATATATATATATATATATATATATATATATGTGTATATATATATATATATATATATATATATATATATATATATATATATATATATATATATATATATATATATATATATATATATATAGCTGAACCGCTGAAAGATTACCCTACGTTTGTGCTATATCACAGACATTGTCTCAATATATTCTTTTTATTTTACCGAATGAGAGACAAGGAGATCAGAAAAGAGAGAGAAAGAGAGATAAAACAAATAAAAAAGTATATCTTCGTGTACGACATAGCGATACAGCGTGGTAGAAAGAGAAAGTAAGAAATAATTAAAAGGTGTTTGATCGTATTGCCGGTTAAAAATTCTGGGGTCCTGTTTTGATTGTCAGTTGTTTTGTTATTGTGTTTGAGTAAAATTTTGTGCTGTAAAATCCAGTTTTATTGTAAAATAAGTTCTTATAAGAACTACTATTACTAATTATTTTATTATCGGTAAGTATTTGTAAAGATTATTTTGATATTTTATACAAAGATATTTTATTAGAAA
Organism: Cosmopolites sordidus; assembly: GCA_031761425.1. Classification (NCBI taxonomy): domain Eukaryota; kingdom Metazoa; phylum Arthropoda; class Insecta; order Coleoptera; family Curculionidae; genus Cosmopolites; species Cosmopolites sordidus. The sequence goes on along the minus strand of JARFXV010001127.1, from coordinate 109,216 downwards.
TTTGTAATAAAAACAGAATTTATATTTGCTAATTTTAAGAACATACTAAAAGATAAACAACCATTTGAAAATAATAACGGAAATATAGAAGCTCGAACTTTTAAGGTATCTATATTTCATTTAATATTTTGTATGATTTCAGATCATGTTGGGAAAAACACTGAAATCGCAAGCCCAACAATATATGCTCAATGTTTATTTTGTAATGGAAAAAAGGAGAAAGTCTTTTAGAGCCTCTTTTAACCATTTAAAAGGTAAAAGAATACTTAATTTGATTCCGTTGCACTTATTTTGCATTATCATATCATAATATTTTTTAGAGAGTTGTAGCAGCATTGAAAACTTCAAGGAAAACTGTGTATTCTATTAACAAAAGAAAACATAATCCAGTTATTTCTTCTCCTGGAATAAGCAGACCAAAACAACACCCAAAGACCAAAACAACACCCGAAGGAAGGAATAAAAATGAAAGTTTAAAATACCTTGTACAATATGTATATTCCCACAGCGTGGTAACATTTTCATCATATAAAAATGAGTCTCAACAACAATGTTTATAGAGTAGATAAATAATGATTTTTGACCAATAAGAAAACAATTTCATTCATTGGCTATTTTTCTAAAATTTCGTAATAATTTGAAATTGTGCGTACAATTTTAATGTACAAAACTCTCCGTTCCGTCTATGACATAAAATTTTACAATTTCATGACACACACTCGAAATCTTGCGTTACATATATACAAATAAATGTATCCTGGATTTAAATCATAAACATAAATGTCCCTCTTTCGAGGCACTATCCATTATGAAAGTTAGCACTAATTTGACTAATAATTTTTGATTTGATTCGTATGGATAAAAACGATGACGCACGAGTAATTCAATCAATTATATATATATATATATATATATATATATATATATATATATATATATATATATATATATATATATATATATATATATATATATGAGCTGCATATAGAGGAGCTGCAAAGACGCATACAAGAACTGCAAAGGGCTGGCGAACCATTTGGCTTGAAAATAAACCTGAAAAAGAGTCAGGTTATGTTCAGTTCGCTCAGGACAGAAGAATTTCAGTTCTAGGAAGGGATTTAGAGATTGTGGACAGCTTTATATATCTTGGGCAGAGGATTTCCATGGAGGGGAATACCGCCCAGGAGGTGGAACGGCGTGTTAAATGTGGCTGGCAGGCATTTGGTAGGCTCAACATAGTGTTTAAGAGCAGACTCCCACTTTGCCTGAAAAGAAAAGTATTCGATCAGTGCGTTCTACCCGTTATGACATACGGAACCTGGACACTCACATCGCAATCAATTCAAAAACTTCGGGTGGCACAGAGGGGAATGGAAAGATGTATGCTTGGCATTACAAGACGAGACAGAAAGTCCTGCGCATGGATCAGGGAACAAACAAAAGTCTGTGACATCATTGGAAGAGTAAAACAGTTGAAATGGAGATGGGCAGGCCATATAGCGAGGCGATGGGACGACAGATGGACCAGGGCAATCCTGGAGTGGATACCGCTTGATCGCAAACGTCCGCGAAGAAGACCGAAAGCACGATGGATTGATGACATCGTTAATTCCTTTGCCGAGTGGCAGAGTGGCAGAATGAATCGATTCCTTTCCTCTGCCGAGTGGCAGAGGAAAGCCCAGGACCGTGAAGGTTGGAAGCATGCTGAAGAGGCCT